>MU006315.1:0-404915 GCA_010093695.1 Plenodomus tracheiphilus IPT5
TACAACGAGCGTAATAATGAAACCTTTCCATCCTTATATGCCAGTTGCAATCTATGCTGCCATCCCATCCGTCCCCGCCATCCCTCTTACCGTGGGATGTTGGATCCACTATGTGATGGCTGCCATCCCTCCTGCCTGCTGCCATCCTTTATATCGCGGGATGGAGTCACTTGGCGGGATGTCCGTCACGTGATCATCGGGTAATCTTCGCCGACCACGTCACTCAGGCCTTTGGGTCGCAGGAGGCGTAGCCTCTCCACCCCTCTTCCTTCCTGGCCTTTGTTACCTGTAACATTAAGCTATCGATTACTTATCCTTGATGGGCATGGATCTCACCTTACAATGGATTTTATTAAGTACTATAATTAGAATAAGATCCTCCTCGCAATATACCCTCCTTATTCAACCTACACGCTGCAGCCGCTTGACGTTATTATGTTTAAGCCTCTCTCCTCTGCGTACTTAAACCAGATCTCAGCCTTTATGGAAAGGACCCAGGGCCTCACCTCTATGAGTAAGAGGGACTTCTTTCCTCTATTCCTTACAGCCTAGGAGGCCTCCTTCAAGGAACAAACAATCCTCAAGGCCTTTGAGGCAACAGGCCTATCGTCCTTCAATCCTGAGGTTATTCTTTAAAGGTTTAATAACAGGGCCTCCCCTTTAGGTGATAGTGACTCCTTAGCCTTGAGTGAGTCAAATTGGAGGAAGACTGAAGGCCTATTGCGTGAGGTAGTGAAGGATAGAGGTGATCCTCGAGCTTAAAAGCTCAGCCAAGCCTTCCACTTAATATCAGTTCAAAAAACGCTCCTTGAGCATGAGGTTCAAGGCCTGAGGGAGGCTCTAATCAATGAGAGGCTGCGTAGGAAGCAAGGCAAGGCCCTACCTCTACAGGAGCCTGAGGACTATCATGGAGGGGCTATGTTCTACTCTCCAAGGAAGGTAAAGGAGGCGCGTGAGCGACAGCAACAGCAGGAGCTTGAGGAGGAGCAACAACAACTTCAAAAAGCTGAGAAATACAGACAACGTGAGGAGGCAAGGCAGGCTAAGGCTGAGGCAGCTCAGTTAAGGCGTGAGGCAAGGGCTGAGGCTCAATTATTGAAGGCGAGGCAGAAGGCTGAGAGGGCCTTAGAAAAGGCCTCAAGGGCTGCTGCTCGTAGGACTGCACAACGACTTCAACAAAGCCTTAAATTATCCCAAAAGGGAAGGAGGAGGAGCCTTAAGGCTGCTGTAAAGGCTGCGTCAAAAAACACAGTAGTTATAGAGCCTCAGGGTAATAGGGAGGCTTCAAGTGCTGCAGCAGCTGCGCAACCAACTCAGTCACGCCACGGCAGGCAGATTACTACTCCAGCTAGGTATAGATAGCTATATATTATTTTCAAGCTATATAGATCCCTCCACTAGGTTATTGCGTGATAATAGCTATTGCGTGAGGCTGTACAGCCTCAAATCTAGCCTGTAGTTTTGGTGTTCAAAACGGGCGTTACGCCGTCCCGGGCATTACGCCGTCAGCCTCGGTAATCTTCGGTAGCTTACAACGACAGGTATGAAATCCAATCATTCATATGACAACGCACTAGCAACCCAGCCACTCGCAGCACTGTTCATGCAATTTGTGGTAAAGCACATTAATCGAAGCATTTATCAAAGCTCACAAGCCCTACTGTGTAATAACACCCGTGTAGAGACCGCGATGAATAGTTGGCAAAACACCTAGATATTCATCATCTATACACACGCAACCTAAACTCTAGCTCAAGACACTCTTTATTCCAAACAACCCATTGAACCAGCTATACAGCTACCTAAACGCCAGAAACTCTACGAGTACTTCCGCAGTGGTGCTTGGGCAATATTTCGAGCAAATTAGAAAAGAGTATTAATTGATGCTGGCCTTGGATTTCTAGATTTCACGAGCGTACTGTACGTATGAGATGGTAGTGTAGGGTAAGTAGTACGCAACACCAAATCACTCTACTACTTAGACTAAACGTAATTGTAAGTGTGTGGTGAAGGAGATAGACTATTGGCTATCATTTTAATCACAACATGAACATTTCCATTCTTCATATGACGGGGGATATATAAGCCCATCAAACACCCCTTCCCCCCCCTCTCCCTCACGCAACTCCCAAGACCCCAACCCCAACTCCACCCCCTCTACTCCTCGCCCCCACAAACCCTTGCCTCTGCCTCCCCGTCCTTCCCCTCCCAAGCCAATTATACTTCAACTCCTTATTCACCCGCCCGATCTTGCCCTGAGCCTCATCCCCACTCTGCAAGCTAACCAGCACAGAAACGCATTGTAACATGCGCCCTACCGTTTCTGTAACTTTCGCGCTATCCATTGGCGCTTGTGTGCGTAGGGAGGGCGGGAGGTTGAGTGTTGATGATGAGGGTGGTTGTTGGAGCAGTGTCGACGTTGAGGTTGAGGGTAGTTGGGAGTGGTGGGTGTGGGGATGTATACTTGGGTTTGAGGAAAAGGATCCAGCGGATGTGTTACTCGTTGCGCGTGAGCGTGTGGATGCAAATGTTGAGCTTGTCATTGAGGTTGTGGATTCTAGGTATCCACCGTTTGAAGATTGGGACGCCGAGTTTAGAGAGCCAAGGGTTTGTTCGTTTGACATGCTTGACGCGGTTCCAGGTCTATTGTTGAGTGAAAGAGACTCCTGCGGGATCGGAGACGGCGATTCCAATCCCGCGTTTAGATTTTCGAGGGACAGGCGTGAGAAGATGGCCATGAGGGCTTCGTAGCGCGGTAGGATGACAATGTCGCGGAACATGAGGAGGGTTATGCGGCGGACTTCTAATTCGCCGAGTATGGGGATGTTTTTGTGTTCGGGACATTTGGTATTCATCTCGTCGGGGAGCATGACGCCCCAAAATTCGGCAGCTTGGGCACTGGTCATGATGCCTGATCCGCGGAATTCGAGGTCGAGGGGGAGGAAAACGGCTTGGAGGAAGGGGAGGATAGTTGTGAATACGACAAGCCACATCTCCACCAGGTGGGGAATCAGTCTGTCGTCAGGGACATGTCGTAGGGTTTGGTCGAGCGAGCCAAAGCCTGTTTGGAGAAGTTCGTTCAAGTCTTCGATGAGGAGGATGGGAGAGCGTTTGTGGACGCAGCGTTTTATATGGACAGTCACTAGGGCGTTGAAGTCTTCCACTGGCGGTCTTGGATCCTCACCCTCGAAGATCAACAGTACCCTTGCCTTCAACAACGGCCATGCATCATCGGGCGACAACCCATGGATGCCAAACGAACTGCCCAAGCTCATCATCTCAGCCGTGTGCGAAGTCTGTGGTGTGGCGCCGAGGTTGGGTGTCGGGCCTGTACTGCTTGCTATACCTGGCCATTCTGAGCGCTCGGTACTAAAGGATTGATTCCGTTCGCGATATGGTGGCTCGAGTTGCGCATCGAGGTATGCAGCGGCTTTCTCCTCTTTTTTCGCTCTTCGCAGATGTCGTCCTCCATGTCTGAGATCCAATCCCGTCACTGAACTTGCAAATGTACTCGTGTGCCCAGGCGAACTCGGTGCTGCAAAGGAGTACAGAGGCTCCGGCGCACTAGGATTCGTAGGTTTGGAGTTGCTATTCGCCGAGGACAGCGGTAATGCATATCCATCACCATCCTTCAACTTGTGCTTTTGCCGCGACAAGAAGTGGTGTTTGTGCTTCTCTTCCTTCCGTTCAGGTGGTAAGAACGAATCACTGCGCGGCGGTACCAACGTTGATGTCGAAGCGTTCGCCGACGAATAGATCGACGCATTACTACTACTCACGCCTGAATCCACCAGACTCGTCGTCGACTGCGCCATCATCATGCGATTCAGCGCCTGCGAGCTGTGGATGCCAATCCCAATCTTGCCCGGACTAGGCAGCGCCTGATGTTTCCCATCCAGGCGATTATTATCAATTTTGATGTTCTTTGGCTTCGACGAGAATAACTTCATCTTGCTCTTGCCCTCCTTGGCCTTCTGCAACTGCGGCGGCTCAGACGTCGACCCCAGCTTGGGGGACGCATGGGACTGCGGTTGTGACTGCGACCCTTCGATGCCGGGCGACTGCAGCGGACTCCTGGGAAACGCCGCATTCGCCGCACTCGCCGCCGCCATCCTGCCACCAACCACGCCGTTTGAGTACGTCATGCCATTCGTCTTGAACGTAACACCCTGCGAGGGCAGCGGCGGGGGACTCATCGGCACCGTCCGCGCAGTGGGCGCTGCGTCGCTCCTCGCGGGGATAGTCTCAGAGCGCTTGCGATTGTGCTGCGGGTTCTGTAAGTACGCGGCCTGGGCGGCGATTTGCGAGGCATTGAGCAGGCCCTGGGAGACGTTGAGGAGGCCGTGGGCTGCATTCGAGGTCATGGCTTCCCTCCCTTCCCTCGTGGAGCTCAGGCTCGGCTCGAAGTAGCCCTGGCTTCGCTGTCGAGGGCGGTGGCCGGCGTGCACCGAGCTGACGTGCCCTTGGCTCTGGGTTGCATCGCGCACTATGCCTGGCCGCGAGTAGTTGTGCGCGTGCGAAGGCGCGCTGTCGGACGTGGGGGAGCGCACGCTGGGCGGTTGGCGCGAGGAGCCGGGAGTGGGTGGTGGAGGGGCGCGGCGCTGCTGCAGTGTGATTTGCGACGTGTCGGAGTCGGACGAGTCGAGTGACGACGGGCGGCGGACGGTGGGAGTCTGCGGCGGAGGGGACGAGGACGGCATGGCGGGACCTGGGGCGCGGTGGTGGTACGGTAGGGAACTGGCTATGCGACGCCGTGGCGGTGGTGGTGCAGGGTCAGGGTAGCATGCGGCCGGCGGTCTAGCAGGTGTTGCGGCGTGTCGTGTCGCGTCGGGGCCGTTGGGTGGGTGAAGGTAATATACAGAAAGGATGAAGCGCTGCTACGGGGATGCTCTCATGGCCAGCATGGAGGGCGAAGGATGGCCGTGGGAGTCGTGTACAGAAGCATGGGCGGGAGAGAGAAGCGCCGCAACGTCTGATGTGCGTCGGGAACCATTGGAGATGATCGACGCTTACCCATGGTGGCGGTGCCTGAAGCTCCACTCCGCAAGTGCAAACCCCCGCCATATCAAAGAGCCTCCCTCTCCACCACAAACACAACTTCCCACATAGTGTTACAGCCCCCTCAACCCAATCCACCCAACCCCCAAACCATGACAACCCTCAAAGCAACCTACACCTCCTCGCCCACCGACCCCCCGCAAACCTTCTCCTCCCCCCTCCCCGCCCTCGCATCATCATCCCCACCCACAACCACCGCCCGCACCGCCTACCTCGCCGACCTGCAAACCAACCTCCGCGCCCTCCAAGCCACCCTAAACACCTTCCTCACGCAAAAAATGGCCGACGACAAAGCCGCAGACGACGCTCGAGACGAGGAGACATACGGCGAGGAGGTCGTGGATGAGGATTGAAAAACTACTACCCGACCATCGCCATCAACTGGATAGACATTGCTGCTATACTGGACTGGGTATCTCGACACACCACCACCGACGATAACAACTTTACATCAACTACCGCCAGCCCATCCCCCCACCACCACCACTCCTCCCGCTCTGTCCCAAACTGCCCCTCTGACACCCACTATGCACCACACTATTATCCGGATACACTCTAATCGCCGCCCGACCAAACCGCTTATGACAAACCGCACAATGTCGATCCTGGTCCACAACCACCCTCCGATTCAGTCCTCCTGCAATCTTCTTGCCGTCGCGCCCGACTTTCCCATCACCGAGTAGTACTACCGCTTCTACGCTTGCTTTTTCTACGGCGCGGAGTCGCGCTACGATGCGCTCTTCATTGAGCGACGAGTTGGCTGCGCGGATACGCCCAAAGAAGTAGGATTCTAGGTCGCGGACGGGGAGCGTGGGGGGAATAAGATCGAGGGTTGTGGAGGCGGGGAGGCGGGCGCCGTGTTTGGAAAGTAGGTCGAGGGCGGGCGGCCAGTTTGGTTTATTGGGGGGCGGTGGTGTGAGGTAGAGGGCGAGGAGGATGTGGTAGATGGATGGGTCTGCGTCCTCTGTTGTGCGGATGGGTGTGGCGGTTGCGGTCTGTTGGTACGTGACTGTTGGTGCATCGGGGGGTGGGGATGTGATGAAGATTTGGTTGCAGTATCTATTTGTTTCGTTAGTGGAGCGGTACATGATAACCAACTAGGAAAACTTACTCCTCAGCTTTTTGATAGTCCTTCAACTGGAACACATAAATCGCCAGTGCCTGCTTATGCTGTCCCATCTTACTCAACACAACCGCGCGCGCCTCGTAGTAATCCGGATCTGTCCCCATATCATTAGCAAATCAATCTTTCTCCCCCAATCGCAGCACCCAAACAACCATCAAACTTACCATTTGCAGGCAACTGCTGAAACACCCGGCTCTTATTATAATTCGCACTCGTCCTCAAAAACGTCTGCAACCTCTCTCTCCACTCTTCCCTCTCCCCCTCATCAAACTCCCCCTCGCCCTTCTTCAGCCTCTCAAGGAACAAATCCACAAGCCGCTGATGAAACTCTGGATTCAAATCATTCAGCTCTTCGATAACGTGCTCGAGATACCTGACCGCGAGCTTTAGATCGATACCCTGTAGGAAGTCAAGTACTCTATCTCTGGGCAGCGTCTCCGCATTCTCCGAGTCCGCTACAAAAACCTCCATACCCAGTTGTTCATCCACACGCAACGGCCACTCCGCAAACTCGAGTATCAAGTCAATCATCTCGGGTGGTAATTGCTGTAGATATCCCACTGTGCGCTGTGGACCCTGAAGTGCAGGCGCAACTTCCTCATCCGCTTCATTCTTGCCGAATTTCTCCAGCAATTCGAGGGCCTGGCGGTGCAAGCCTTTTCCGTGCAAGAAGTCAATGAGGTCAGCGTACCGACCTGTTTCGTAAAGTTTCTCCTGTACAACGTCTGGTTCGCAGAAATTGGGGAGGCGGAAGAGGGAGCCTGCGAGACTAGGACTTGCAATCATGTAGGCGCGGAAGAGGGCTGTGTCGACGAGTTGCGCTACGGATAGTAATTGGGCTTTCCAGTCAATATCGCTTCCGCCATCGGTCGGGTGTGCGGATTCGTGGATTAGCGTGTGGAAGGGCGGTTTCTCGGCTTCGAGCTGGGAGCCACTAGGTGTGGGCAGAGGTTCCTTGAGGTTGCCGTCTGTGTCGATGTAGCGTTTGATTTGGACGCGGCATTGAGCGAGGAACTGTTGGAGACCGCGGACCGAGTTGATGAAGTCTTTCTCTTGGATGGCTTTGTCGGAGGCAGGGGGGTCGGTTGTGCGCTTCTTGATGCTAGAGGTCTCGGCTGCATCGTCTTTGATGGAAGAGGCGCGGATGGAGGCCGTATCTGAGTCTACTTTCTTGTGTCCGACGAGTCGACCCATCATGGAGCGTCCGATGGTTGATACAGCTCCAGGCGCGGCGTCTTTGCCGTCACTGTCCTTCCTTTCGATAGTCTCTTCTTCGTCGACTACGCTTCCATCGCCCTTGACGCTTTCTTCAGGTGCTAGATTACCAGCAATCGATCGTGGGTATAGTGCAATAACTCGTTCCGGGGGTGCTCTGGCATCAGTGAACAACTCCATCGCCTCTTGGTACTTCTTCTGATCAAACAGCGCATGTGCTTTGAGCATGCGTATTTCACGAACTCGTTCTTCCTTGTCTAGCAACAGTGTATCCTCCAACATATTGAGCAGAGACAATGCCTCGTCATAGCGGCCATTAGCAACCAGCTCGTCGATCTGCGTCTCATAGCTTTGTGCTCCCATTCGCCAAATGCATCGATCGCTCGCCACCAAGAAGCCCTTTCCAGCATGTGCTAAGCTTATATTCGGTTGCGGTACGTGGAGGAAGTTGACGTTCGGCAACGAAATCGATTGTAGAAGGCTGAGTGTATCTGGATTTCTGATATCGAGACTACCCTTCGATGGGGGATTGAGCGCCAGCATATACGGGTAAGAGTAGGCGATAGTTTCCGGCGCCGCGTGCCATGGGACCTGTCGGCGTTCGAGCGCGTTGCCGTCCGTATCGATGAAAAGACTGTTGACATCTTTCGCTAGTAGCATCTCCCCTTCTCCTAGTCGTGTCGCGAGAGGTTTCGGCACCCAGCTACCCATGCCCATGTATCCCATCCCAGATGACGAAACAGCACCGAAGCGTGCGCTTCCCTGCACACCTGCCTCGCCCAGCGCGCCCGGCTTGACAATGTCCTGCACCTCTTGTGTCTCGATGTTGACCATGACAAAGCCAGGATCCATACCCGCCACAATCTTGGTGCCGGTCGCCCATGTAAGGCTCTTGACCGAAGCGATGAGCGATATCTCGACCGCATCGCCTGTGACTTCCATATCCTGCCACGTCCATAGTATAATCTTCCGCTTGACCGCAACAGCCAGCCTACTCACAATCGACGGTATGCCTGTCGAAGGGTCTTTGACGATATTGCTCGCCGCGGCGAATGTAGTCGCGCCCCTTGTCTTCTCCAACTTCTCCTGCAGCGCATACGTCTGGATATCGTGAATCGAGACATAGTTGTCAGACAGTGAGACAAGGATATTCGCTTCCTTGATTATAGCGAGCTGTTGTATCGGACGTCGCGAGAACTTCTCCTCCTCTCGCAGGAGGTCGGCGGCCTTTGCTTTCGGAGTGGGTGGTTCGGGCTGATCGCCGTTGTGGTCGCCATTCTGCTTCTGCTCGAGCTCGGGGTCTTCGATTTGGTCGTTGACGCGATAGATGCGCAGAGCTCCAGTGTTTAGGCCTACGAGTACGCGATCACCTGGGGTTGTGTTAGTATGGCATCGAGTCCAGTTAGCAGTGCAGCCATACCATAGGCAAGTATGGACTCGATCTTGGACTTGTCACGCTGCTTGAGCTCGACAATGGGCCGAGCAGTGAAGGCGGAGAGCATGGTGGCATCAAGTCGTATTCACGGTCATTTGGTGATTATACCGCCGCTATGCGACCGTGGGTGCGCAGCGTGAGGAGCTTCATGAAGCGTGGTGCTGGCCGTCCGGTTTGGGGAGCTAGGAGCATCGTCATTGCCCGCGGCAGAGCTCTGACCATCACCACCACAATCACCAGCCACGTGCAATCGTATAGCCGGAAATATCGAGGTAGCTATGTACTACGCCCAATATAACTACATGAATGTCACAGAACCCTCGTGTCAAAGACAAGATGATCAGATCAAATGATAGGCATTGATCTATCTACTACTATCTAGGGCGCTCTGCCCGATTAATAGGCCTTTTAGAGCGAACGAACACAATGAGAGTAAGTGTTGCTGTTCGAGCGAGTGTGGGCTGGTACCAAAATACAACTCTGCAAATGGGATACAACAGGTTAGGGGGAGAGGAATTTTGATTATGCTATCGATGGTCCCTCTCCAAAACGTCGTGAACCATCTCTCCCCCATTTTCGCACCCATAGACAAAAGTATCCTCGAGCAAACTCTTGTCAACACACCTCTTCAGGCGATTCAGCACCCTCACACCAACCCCAAAAAATCAAATTGTCCAGCTAGTCCCGGGCGCAAGCGCCAACACAGGATCAACTCAAACGGCGCGAAAAAACATCGCAGCTAAAACCAACCCTTCATCCGAGGGACGAGGATTCTTCAAACCGTACAAAACAAACACATCTATGTCGACCTTCAACTCAAAACAAACCCTCCTTCTCTCCTTGCTGGCCCTCCAGCGCAAAAGGGAGAGAGGTGGAGAATAGGAGGAAGGCAACAACGCTTGTTACCAATCAGCAAAAAAACACAACCTCTCCATCTTCCCCCTCCAAATAGCCGCAGCGGGTGCGCAATGCATACATAGAAGCCAGAAGGGCCGGGCGGAGGGTGCTTAAGTGGAAGACAAAGGAGAGGAGTGGCGAAAGAGCGAGTCATATCCACATATCACCGGCTCTATCATAGCAGCCACAAACCCGCGCTCTTGCGATGTTGCAGCCTTGACTGCACATCCGTTTCAACGCCGGTTACGAGGGTCAGACTTACAGCTGCAGACGCGCACCGAGCGGGCAAGCCACAGCAGGGCACGGTACTTGCAGATGTAGGCGTGATACAAGCGCTCATAACCGACGTCTGGGATGGAGAAGGGCAAAGTACAAGAGTGCGGGAGGGCTATGAGGAAGAACGGGCTTAAGGGACCTCGGGAACAGACATACTCAAGGAGATATAACACACCTCATCAAGTGATGGAAAAAGCCAACTTTGTACACGGAACTCCCTTCAGGGTTTGTTGACAAGTATGCAAAGGAAGAAAACGGGGTGTACAAAACGCAGCTCTTCGCTGTCACTCTTTAAGCAATGAGGGGATATCAATCCAACGCACAGCTCGCAAGGCAGAGCACAAAACAAACATAAAACACAGGTATTACAAATGGGGTATTGAATGGGGTATGTAAAATGAAACACCAAACACTATTGCGTCGCGGAGAAGCAAACAAGTCGCTTCGTCAACACAGAGGCAATGTGCTAGCTCGCGCTTTTCAGGGAGCTAAAAACTTCAAGGATCCAAGTTTCGAGTCTGAGCAATTACGGCTAACATCGCAATGTCGATGGTGGCGTTACGCAGCCCAGCCATGCAAACGGTAGACATCAGAAGACAGAAGTCGGCGGTCTGGTGGTTGGATGGTCGGGATACGTGTTGCCGGTAAAAACTTAGTTGTAGGGATTGTTGGTTCGCTTTTCAGGAGGATATGGCTGGTCCGAGAAAGGGTTCGGGTTGTGGTCATTGACAGGTGAGGGATCGGCTAGCTGTCCATAACTGCTTACGCGGAGGTGACCGGGGCGAGAGGACTCGGTGATTGCATGCGCGCCAACGTTACCGACCTTTTCGGTTTGCGGCTCGGCTTCGTGCTCGAAGGTCGAGAAAGGTCGTGGAGCTAGCGTGTAGGGCGCTGCTTTGTTGACATTGTAGTCGTTGGCGACGTATGAGGGAGGCGCGGCAGCGGGGTAGTCTTGCGGCTTGTGTGCGGTCTCGATGGGAGATTCGATGACATAGGGATTCCTGCCTATCTCTGAATCGTCGCGGCGGAAGAGATGAGTTGAAGCGTAGATGAGTCCACCGAGGGAGATGAAGAGCCAAATGAGGATCAGGGCGGTGGAGATGAGTGCTTCTTGGCGAATGCCACTCATGAGCTTCTCGATAACGTGGTTGACTGCTTCAGTAATCTCGTCCTTTGCTTTGCCGCTGGGACTCGCAAGCAGTTCGGCGGCGGAGTCTGAGCCGCTGTTCTCAGCAAGGGCGCCGATAGACAGAGTATCATTTGCGACGCCTGGAAATGAGACATGCGCATGCTCTTGGACCCAGGTAAGACCGCTTTGGAAACTGGCAATCTTCAATCCGATCAAGCAGTTGAGAACTTCTTTGACTGGGTCGTAGAGTACGGTGCCGCCGAACGTGTCATTGAGTGTCTTGCTCATCTCGCTAACGAAGCCGTTGAGGGTGTTGTTTACTGCAGTCGTACTGCTGTTCACCCAGCCGAAGATGTCGTCGTTGATTTCGCTGTCCAGCTTCCCAACGGCGCTGTTGACGCCTTGGGACCAGGACATGGAGGCGTTGTTGAGTGATGTAACGACTTTTCCGGCAAAGTCTGCGACTTGCGATGTCAGTTCAGGAGTCTTGTCCTGTATAGCCTTTAAAAGAAGGTATTGACAGAAACAGGCGAAGAGACCTGCGAGACCGAGAGAAAGCAAGAACAACATGGGGACAGAAGTGGCGTAGGCCCAGGTCCAGCGCATGACAGCTTGTCGACGCGCTGAACCGAATCGCCTACCGAACCACAGACCGATACCTGAAGATGTTGGCCGAGAGGCAAGATAGACGACGTCCATTCCCTCGTGGCCCTCTGCAAAGAGTGCAGCACGTTCTTGCATCTTGCGGTATCGGCGGACTTCCATCCAAGCCATAGGTACACAAACAATGATGGCAAGGGCAATGAGCACACCGAGCGCGATCTTCCGTGCATTGTAGGCGAGCTCAATGAGATCATCAAAGAAGTTGTTGATGCCATTGCCTTCGGAGCAGAAGTTGAGTGTTTCCTTCTGCGGCACGGGAAGTGATTGTCGGTCGAACTCGAACGTGTCCATTCCCTTGATGAGCTTCTTGACTTCCTCAAACGGCGCACGAATGAGGTTGTCGGTAAAGTTCTGCACCTCCGTGAAGGTTGGAATTGACTGGTTGAGCTTAGTAAGGCTCTCCTGCATCTGAGGTGGAAGCTCGAGTGCCTTCAACTTGGTGATTTGTTCATCCAGATTGATAGTCGGCTTGTTGAAGCCAGGCAAGTTGAAGTTGATTTTGTCCATGATTGAGTTGATGCCATCGGTGACAGATTTGACGGCGTTGCCCATGTCGTTTGTTACATCTTCAATTGTCTCATCGAGTTGTTTGTTGATAGCCTCTCCGATCTCGACGGCGGCGTGAAGGCTACCGCTGACAGCGAGGGTGATTAGGCAGAGATAAGTACTCGTCATCATATGAATGACGAAGAGTATAATCTCTTCGACGCCAGTGACACTCATTTCCAACATGGTCATGAGGCCACTTACTGCCTTCTCGATTCCGGAAGCGGTCATTTCGTTGACGCCTTTGCTCATGTAGTGAGGCATGGACGCCATTGAGCTGCCGATGTTCTCAACTTGGGTGCAAGCACTGAGGGCTTCGCGACGGGCGGAAGTGAGGCTTGAGTCGGTGCTTGCGATGGCGAACAGTAGTCGTACAAGGACCAGGAGTAGTAGAATCGTCCAGCGATTGATCCATATTTGCGAGAGCCTAGCTCGAAGGCCGAGGTATGGTTTGAAGTTTGGTGTCTGGTTTAGTGTAGGTCGTGGTGCATCTTGCGGTGGGTAGTAGTCTCGCATCTCATGACTATCGCCAGCGGACATAGATGGAGGCACAGTTGGGAAGGGTTGCTGTTGGTTCGCAGAGGAAGTCATCATGTCGATGTATGACTGCGAAACGCGGTCTGTCGAGAAGGTTAGATGTTGTGGGGGGTTGCCAGCGGTCGAGCCGGTTCGTGATAGCAGAGTTCGTTGGGTGCGTAGACAGAAAGTACGGGTGTAGAGAAACAGGCCGGCCAGCTATAGAGTATCTTCCAGAGATAGAGGGGTGAAGTAGGGAAAAGTATTAAGCGATACGACAGAAACGACACAATACACGACAATAGGAAAGCCCAACGCTCCGTACAATGCAATAAAGGAAGAGGGGGTGTGAAGAGACGAGGTGAAGGGGAGTCAGGTGGGCAGCGTTGTGAATATCTACTTTCACAATGACTAAGTTGAATGGAGAAACACGTACCGCGAGGAAGCGAGGACCAGGTGCAGGCCGCCCGCAGAGGTACCAATGGTACGCCGGCAAGAGGCCTGCACGACCTGATCGTTTCAGCAGGGCATACACTTGGATGAGGCTCTAGTAAGAACAGGCGATTCCGAGTGTGGTGGTGGCCCAAATAGGCGCCTGTGGAGGTGGAGCAAGCCACTCCCGGCCAATCATTTGCTTGTCAGATGGTCGGGCTGGGGAAGACGCAAAACAACGCGCTAGAACAAGAAGGCTTGACAGCGTCTGTTATCTTGGGCCCTGGAGATGCTCGAGTGGTTGTCGTGAAGCGTCTGAGCGGGCGTCCTATTGTTCCACGGCTTGCGCTCGTTGGCCCACGACGGTTGCAGGTACGCGAGGAGGCATGGATGCACGTCTCGTGACCGCGGGAGGCCGTCGCAGAGAGTGAACGTCTTGTCGGAGCGCAAGGGAACACGACCTCTGAACGTCGGTCGCTGGCAGAGGAGGTGCTCAGCTCGCGGGAGATGCGCGACGCAGCAGTTTTGTAGTCTCCACCATGCCGTTGCCGCTCGGCTGCGTCGCAGGCCTGTGGCGCCCACCATGCCTTGTTTTCTGCAGCTAGCCAGGACGTCATCTGCAACGTACTGTCACTGTGCTCGCAGTCTCGCCTCCGCTGCTGCTCGGCGACCTGTGGGCTGTCGCTGTTGCTGTTGCTGTCGCTGTCATGCTGTTACCGGTCCGTATCTTGTTCTCACGTGTCACGGCTCCGTAATGCATCTCCGCTTGATCCAAATATACTCGACAGGCGCTCGGGCAGCTCACAGCAAAGAGGCGCCCCAGAGACGTGGCCGACATCAATGGACATCGGGTGGCTGCGGCGTAGCGCTGGGCCGTGGCCTCGGGCGACCGCAGCCAATCATCGCCCTAGCGGCTGCGGAGCCTCAAACACGTCTTCCCGTCATCTCAACTTCAGCTCGTCGTCTCGACCTGGGCCCGCTGTGTCTTTTGCAGTCCCTCACCAGTCTCGACCCATCAAAGGCACTCAGGCCGAGCGATGCGCCCCCTCCGTCCATCTGCCAACACATGAGCAACGCCGCTCCCCATGGTCGGATTGAGCCACCACAGCCTTGGATCATGAGCTTCTTTCTTGATCGTTGGTGATCCCCCATTAATGCTCCAACTCTTTCCCAGAACAGTTCATGACGCCGGCGCACTTCACCAATGAATACCCAAAAATACATAGCATTCACCTATTTGGTCTGGAATTGCTCGTCATGTCGCTGCTTGTCGCAATTACAGCCACTTGCTCGGCTGCGCCTGGAGTAACAAACCACCGCTTTCCACCACCACCAAAACATAAGCATGCTTCAAAGACGAGGCAATAGCAGTACAACACACCATCTCCACAAGCCGCTGCCCACGCGTAGTCGTGATTCCCATGATGATAATTGCCCAAGGCAAGTGCGTGCTGCGGCCCCAACTTCCGATTGGTAGCGTCTCCATCTCGTCTTCATGTCATTTTCCTCTCCTTGCAAACTTCCCAATCGTCCGCTCTTCTTCTATACCTGAACTCTGTCCACAACTACTCAGTTCCTCATGCCTGCGCTGGTCGTTGTCGGCCGTCTTTCCCTACAGGTCTTTCGGTAGGTGTGAAAGTGAAAGAGCCTACCTGCTCGCCTTCTTCATCTGTGCTTTCTGGCCCGTTCGCTCAGGGTCCTGGGCGCACAAGCTGTCGTTCGCTTCCAGTGCTGGCTCATCACATCTTCACCTTGCCCAGGCCACTCTTCTCTCCCCTCACCCGCTCCCTCTGCCCTGCCCCCATCCGTCGTTGTCACCGCTGGTATCGCAATCCAACCAGTGCCCGTCACTCATTCCTCGACTTCATTTGATCAATCCCATTGCATGCGCATATACCGAATCTTTTTTGGCTTTTCATAGATCTGCGTCGCAAACAGCTCCCACAGACTCGAGCGTATCGACGACACAACCAAGCGCGAGCAGGCTCCCTTGCAACGTCGCACCGCCTCTTGGGCTCTCACTACACCGCCAAAGTCACCGGGTAATTGAGGAGCTGTACGTTTACTTTTGTCACCAAACGCCTAGTCTAGGCCGCCGTCAAGAGGTATAATAGCTCCTCGCGCGTGCTCCACTGATTACACTGCACTTCTCCAACCCGAGGCAGACACTACGGTAACCTATAGACCTTTGGTAACGATCTGTTCTCTTGCGTGCGGAACCACCACCCCAGCGACAGTCTAATCTCAAAACTGGAGCTCTTCAATTCGCAGTAGTTGAGTCTCCGGAGTGTTGCGGTGCGCGTTTACTAATGACGCATAGGCGAACTATTGATAATACTTCACTACGCTCTAGCAGTCCCTCCGCAATCTTTGCGTGAGTTCATCCAACCACTCCAAGGTCGGAATACCAGGTACGTATTTCAGCGTCATAACAACTGGCTCTTGAACGATATGGTCGGTGCTTGATGGCGGTGTCGACCCCGAACACTTGTTCATTGGCTTGGCCATAGATCATAGCGACACGCAGCCATTCAACTTACCTCAAGTGACGATAGCCACGGGTAGACCAACCCCGCTCGGGCACTAGCGGTGAAGCACATAGCGCCAATCAATCTGAAGCGAATCATTGCTGATACAGAGGAAGCAACAAGTGGACTTTTTAATTCCCATCATTGCGGCGATTGATCTCGGTAGGTTGGCGGCCCAAAGTCGACTAGACCTAGCATTCAATTACGGACAGCAATTCTTACTTTTGAAAGCATCCTCCCAACCTACTCTGGTACAGTTGCGCATACTCATCAGATATACCCCTTCTTCCTCCAATCCCCGCGGCTCACAACAGCCCGTGTCCACTACTGGCAAACATCAGCGTATGCGTCCCCCTTCACCACAAGGCGGTAAAGCTTTGATCGAACAACACTTGATGGCCGACATCTATGAACACACTGGAGACGGAGAGAACGGCGGTGTTCCTGTCAATAGATCCTTCCACGTCCACGGCGGCCAAACAGCAGCATCGTCTTCTGGCAGTAGTGGCGATACCCTAAATGAGGATGGTATCAGCACTGGTGCGCCCTCAGAGAGTGCGGAAACTCTTGTATGGAGCAGTCCAGTCAGCCCGAACAACCTCGATTTCCGGCGTCTCACAATCCACGATGCAAGTGCGCGTCCATTCGATAGCCATACAGACCGCTACAGCAGCCCTTATCACCGTGGATACGAGCCGTCTACCGAACCGGCCGCATTCGCCCCTCAGCCGCGTGTACGCGCTTGGAGGGAGAACAACGCACGCTCAGGATCAGGGTTCAATAGCAGGGCTGGCAGCGGAGGGTTCCGCAATTCTCGCACATGGACTTCGCCTGATGTTCAGGCACAGCAAGACTTTCTGGTAGTACGGAACTCGATGCGCCGGCAATTCAGGAACTCGGAAGTCGCAAAGTGGAAGCTCGGTGATTACATCGCGCATCGTGAAGCAATGGTGGCTTCTCAAGCAGAAAAGCTCGCTTCAAAGCTTCAGATGCGGGAAACAGCATCAGTGGTGGGCTCATGTGTAATTCCTCTGGAAACCCAGGAGAGTCTGAGGAAGTGGGGCTTCAACGGCAACTTCGACGAGTATGGCAACAAGGGACGCGTTCTCGGTGAACCAACAATCTGGTGCAATGACTGGAAGAACGGCAAGGACGAGGTTGCACCCTGGCCTTCTATGGCTGAGATGAAGTGGGAGGGAGACGACCGCGCCAAGACCGGCGTTGGCCGCTTCTTGCCCCTTCCCCGCGAACAGGGCCCTCCGTCCTTAGCTTGGAGCTCACTTCCTGTGGTCGACCAGTACCCTATCGACCAGGTCGCGAAGATTCCCACGATGGAGGACGTCTACTTGCCTGTTGATGATCAGATTGAAGAAGAGAAGGAGTATTTGTGGAGCAAAGGGCTGGAGAAAGAGATGGATGTCTTGCTAGAGTCGTAGGCACGCATGTCTCCTCAAGGCTCGTCTAATTATGGACTCTACGACCGACAGGTGTTGACTTCACACGACGGCCTGACGATCAGCTCCATACTCTCGGAAAATTACCGTGGTTTACGCGTCGACCTGGCTCGCGATTTTGCGCCAACATGACAACTCTACATTGTAACTGTCGCGAAGCAGACAGGCGGCTGCTCAAACCTGTCTAATTTTTCAGGATCTCTGAAGAAGATGCGGGTTGTATCCTGCGATCCTACGTCAGCATTTCCCGGCACACTTTCTCCGTCCACGCCAGTATCCACAGTCTGCTCCAGACGCCTTCACCATCCACGTTCCAAGGTACAAAGCCAACGGCATCAGCAGTCGACCACTTCCTAGCAACTTCCTCACGACTCCCTTCCGATTCTAACATCATTGCCTCATTTCACCATGGTCTGGTTCTCTGCTTCTCTATATTTTCTCGATACCCTAACAAGCGCACTTTGCGTCTTCCTCCCACCATTTTCTACGTAGGCAGCTTCGGGCCTAGACTGGATGGCTAAGTGTACTTGCATTGTTTCTATTGCTGTTTTCGCGGGCATGACCCTTTCCCAATTGCGTGCCACCGGAAAACGACGAGTCGGCTACTGGAAGGTTGTCTGAATTTCTGGAAAGGTCTTTCAGGACGGATGTAGCCACTTTTGCTATCTTCTAGCCCCCCTTGCTTTGGAAGCCCTCGATACCTCCCTTCTTCTTAACACTCCAAAAAGTACACTCTTTTCCTTGATTATGTCTTTTGAGATCTTGTGTGATGACTGCATGTTTGAGATGGACTCAAGCTTCCAATCAGACCTCGTGATGTAAGTGACGTTGAGCGTCGTGTCTTGTCGTCCTGTTAGAACCCCACCTGGGACAATATCCTATCTTCAAGCCGCACTTTCGGCCCCGAATTTGACAGCACAGTCTTCCCAATCACCAAAGCGTCAACGCAATCATATCTCGATGCTGCGTATCAGTTCAACGATAGAAGAGACGTCAACTGCATGGCATCGACGAGGCTACCTACCACCATACATGGGCACGCATATAACCAAGTACTTCATATCCCTGGTAATCAACCCCGGCTACTTCAGTCACTGGTCAATGAGGCGCTTACTATCGCTTTTCCCGGCTCATCGGTTATATGCCGCCGCCTCTTCGCACACTCTCCGTGGCGAAAACATGACCACAGCCTTCACACCATGTCGCAGTCTAGATATAATTGCTCAGAGGACCGCACTCTCGCTGCCATACCAGAATATGTTGATGTCTCCGGTACTGGGGTCGGTGGATTGTAAAATGCATGTACCCCAGTTGATTGGATTGCTCAAGCTTATTAGGTTATCATCGTGTACAGCCATGTTCATATCCGTACTCTTAATAGGATTGAACTAGGTCTTGAGGATTATCAGAATGCACCCATTTCTGTCCATCACGGTTATTTCGTCGGACCCGTAGATAGCTGAGCGGATTTGCTCGTCAACTACTTCGGAAGCTTTATGAGAAGTCCACGGGCTCTCCAACCCCCAACCCCCAACCCCCTTCCCCCGCGAAATCAAAGGGCCACCTTCAGAATGTTGATTCTATACCGTCCACTCTTGGCTGGTTTCCTTGCTACATAGGTCGTCTTGGACCTTTGGTCATCTTTAGCACTTGAGGTGAGTTTTCTTTGCCTGTTCTTAGATTCGTAGGCTGATGGGCCTTGGTTATGGTGGTTAATCGCCAGCTACGCCTGGGGTGTCTATAATCTCACCGTAGCTCTACATGGTTTTACTAAAAGTCCACCAAAGAACGATGTCTGGACATTTGTTCAAATCGCCCCGATCATGCTCTTACTAACTCCAGTGCTCAGCATGATCGAGTCGCGCTTTGGTGAGTATTACATCCTCCTATCATGTTTTTGGGAAGTAACGAATAGCTAGAATCGCAACCACGCGACAAAGAACCACCTGAGATCGTCGATGGAGATAAATCAATCGTACCGCAGGTGCCATCTCGAACGGAAACAATGCAAGTTGCTACGAGTACACTTCCCGTCGCCCCCGATGGAGTCCAAGACCATCCAGATCACGACTTGTACCAGGAGCGATGGTACAGATCACTCATCATCTTTGCACTGATCGCAGTAATGTGCGGAACCATCGTTGGGTTGTTCTTGTTTCCTTATATCACTTTTGGAAGGAATCATGCAATTTCTAAAGGAGTGCAGGTCTCTTATCTCATCCGGGCGAACATTTTGCTTTGGCCGCCCGTCGTCTAATGATTGGCTTCATGCATGTCGTTCTATTCTCCCTTCTTTTCAACAATCTCAATTAGCATCACAAAGCGCTTCGCATGCAGATATGGCCTCTAAGTCTGCTGGAATATGTATTCTTGCCAATTTTCAATGAGGCTGGGATGATTGAATCTTTTACTCTTCTTGGGGGCATGTACATTGCGCTCTCAATCTTCTACCTCGTACGTGCAAAGAGAAGATCATAGTACCATAACCACCGAACCAATCTAATGCTTCATCGCTGCTTCCATCACAGGTCCAATAGCCTTCCTCTTCATCAACCTCTCCACCCACCCAGTTGCCTCCGTATACTCACTGGTATCCGCAAACTCACCCAGGGCCTTGGACCACAATCAGCGCAGAACTCAACACAAAGATAGCATCTTGGATTTGAACTTACAACCTGTGCCATGTACTGCCACGGTACGAACGCCAAATCCGCATACGAGAACTTGCCGCCAACCAACCACGGCCCGTCCTCACCCTTTGGCTGCGTCTTCAGATGGGCATCCAAAACACCCGTTACACGCTTAATCTCAGCGTAGTACCGCTCCTTTGCGCTGGGTAGCTGCTCGGAGTGAAACTTGGTGAACCACATTGCCTGTCCGAAATACGGGCCTTGACCACTGACTATACAAAAATCACGCATCAGCAACCTAAACCCTTTTTCAAAATCCCACCAAATGTAACAAGCAACAAACAACAAACTCCACCCCGCTCCAGGACCAAGAAGTGTGAAAGGTAAAAAGGAAGGAAACTCACCTTGGAAAAATAACCACTGCCTCGCTAAATAATCCTCCTTGCTACCCCTCTCAAAACTAATCTTGTGCTGTGTATCGTATTTCTCAACCAGATACTCTATAATCGCACCGGATTCCCAGAGCGTGAGATCGGTGTTTGGGTCGTAGATGGCGGGCATGCGGCCGTTTGGGTTGATGGCGAGGAACTCGGGTTTTTTTAGGTCCGGGAAGGAGATTGGGTGGATTTCGTGAGGGAGGTTGAGTTCTTGGGCTATCATGGCTACTTTGGGGGGGTTGGGGCCTGTATTGTTGTGTGTGGGTTAGGAAGGGGTTGGCTGTTGTTGTGTTTGGGAGAAGGAGGATTTGGGGGACAATGACATACCGGCTTTGCCGTAGATTTTGATGGGTTTGAGGGAGGACATTTTGGCGTGGTGTGCTGTCTAGGTATAGTGTTGTGTGTTCACGTTAAAGTTGGTGTACGAATTGGAAGCTTAGAGAAAAGAGTAAACAACCAAGATTTTGATTCTGAACAAGACAACCGGGCACGATACCTTCTTTATATACACTAACTCCAGCATTTCCTTAACTCGGCCATTTTTACTGTAACTTGCTTAATCGTGTGGGTGGAGATCGTACATACACTACCTGCGACACCCGTTGTCCGACGGGCCGATCGCAAACCCGATCCGACCTCCTCGCACCATCGCACCATCGCACGATGGTGACAGATGAAACTCCCTGCTTATACGTCACACCTCCCAGAGACATTGTCACACCGTACTCCAGCCAATTGAATCCTATAGCCAGGACTGCTTATACACATTCTTACTAATACACCATTTTCCCCCTACCCAGCGCCGGAAGCTACACCTTCCGCGCGTATTTTCCAGCAAATTAGAGTAGTCTTCCAGTAGCCTAACAACCTTGATGGTGGAGTAGTAATGGTAGACTATTATATGCACCAATCAAACACAGGGACGCGGGCAATGCATGACGTTTGCTGGATGAATCGCGAAGCTTCTTTTAGCGTAAGAGGGCGGAATTGTAGACAGCGGAGCGTATACTACGTATGCATTAAAGCCGATATCGATGATGCCGATAGTGATGGGTCTGTGCGCAGGGTCTGCGGGGTGTGAGTTGGAGGGACTGAATGGGCGAGTACTTTACTAGGTAGAGTGGTGCTTGGTATCCATGGTTATGATGAGACCACTGGATTGATTTGATAAGCTTGGTGGATTGAATTGGGTTGAATTTGGACTAAAAATGGGACGTATTTCGTATTTTGTAATTTGTACCTTAGGTAGGTCGTATCACATTATGGGAGAGCTTGATTGCATAGAGCACACTATATACGTCAAGTCAAAACGAGGTCAAGGGAGGATCTGACGAGACACAATTGCAGATTCATTTTATTTTCTTTGCACGTGGATCTATTGGTCTGTTTTGCTGCATTTTGTTGGCATGGTGACTGGTGGGGATATCATGCCCGTGTAATGGCTCGCGAGACTTTTGCAGACTGAGGGCAATGGATGTACACTATCGCGGAAGAAATATGACGGTGAGAATATTTCACTAGGAATTCCCAAATCCCAAGAACGAGGGTGCCAGACTGTGTCATGATATACTATGCG
Source organism: Plenodomus tracheiphilus IPT5 (assembly GCA_010093695.1). Lineage (NCBI taxonomy): Eukaryota > Fungi > Ascomycota > Dothideomycetes > Pleosporales > Leptosphaeriaceae > Plenodomus > Plenodomus tracheiphilus. The sequence continues at coordinate 21,919 of MU006315.1, forward strand.
ATGCCGGAGTTTAAATCTAAACCCCCATCACAGCCCTCATAAACATCTCAGTATCAAACAAAAGTAGAACGCCATCCATGCTAATCCAAACACACCGTACTATACAATATCCCTTTCTCAACCACTCACTCAAACCCCTTCATCGCCTCCCCCGCCCTCGTCTCAACATAATACCCCGGATCCGGCCGTCTCGCATTGCGCATCTGCTCCTTGGTCATCGGTCTCGCCACCTCCTTGACATCCACAAGCTCCTTTATCCTCATGATCTGACCCGCAACGGACTGGGACACGGGGTGGTAGACAGTGGTCATGCGTTTGCGGAGACCGAGGGCGTGGAGCACGCCTTGAGTTTTTTGGGGCATGCCGATGCCGGAGCGCATGAGGGTTATGCGGAAGTATGACATGTTGTGTGGTTCTGATTGTGTTTCTTTTTTGCGAGAGCGGTGATGTGGGTATCGTTGTAAGATGTTGGGGTGTCTCGGTGCGTTGGTGGTGGGCTGGATGAAGAGTGGTGTTGATGCGCGAGCGTTTGCTGGGGATGTGGGTGGCGCGGCGGCGGGTATGAGCTGTCGCGGAGTTCAATTGATGTCTCGATACGGTTTCAGGAGCTGGTACGTACTGTTTGTTAGGTTTTGTGGCGTGGGGGAGCCGTTTGCACGCTTGCGACCGCTATTGTCGACTTTTGCGTGGCCATGTTGAACTTCAGATCAGAGAAGCCGCTTTGCCTAGAACGGTTTAGTGAAGTAGCGGAATCAGAACCGTACCACGTGCGCGGAACGTTCACCCTCCCGTCACCCGCTGCAGCTCCTCCTCAACCAAGACAAATGTACTCTGGCATTCGAAAACGCTCTAACTCATCATTGGAACAAGCGGTGAGTATACGTGACAGCTGTCAACAGCAGCTGCACGCATCCTGCAATTTTCCTCACAGTACGCCTACTGCCACTGTCCTCCCGAGTTCCTTATCTCGCGAACGCACGTTAGTCCAACTGTTCGGAAGGGAACGAACATCCGAGATACTGCAATGACCAGGATTGATAAGCCATGCATCATTGTGGGCCTGGCCTCTATCAGTGCCTATCCGTTTGCCTGTACGACATTGGTGGCGGAGCGTGCCGCTGCGCAATGTACTATTGCCAGAACAATGGATTGGATGTCAGTATAGAGCATGCGCACTAGTAACTCTGTCAATTGAATGAATCTACCCATTTTCTCTTTTCACTGTTCATCGGAGGATAATTACATATAGTCTATTGCAACCACCACCTTTATCCAACTTCATCTTGTTACGACCTCGTTTTCACACAATTGCAATCATGGTGGACCACTGCGAATCCGTGAGATCACTTCCATGCCTCGTCACTTCCCATCGTACTCGTCATCATTTCCCATACTCGGTTACCGTTTGGTCAACCAAAAGGATACGTACTTTCGGCTCACTCGCAGGACACGGTAAAGTAGGCAGTCGTTGCACACACTTAAGAACCGGTTTAAGAACCCTTGTCAAATATCCTTACCATGTGTTACAACAGAGCAGATCTTCAATCCTCGCCTCGCTATACCCGCTCAGAGACTGCGCAATCCCTAGCCGTCAACCCACGACCAAATTTTCTTATGAAATCCTGCCATCTCCCATCCCAGACTCATCATCCTTGTTCAAAGTACTCTAACAGAATAAATCAAACGAGAAGATGCATAAAAAATCCACTTGTTGACCTCAGGAGCCTGGACAGTACATACTCCACTACGCAGGTGAAATCGTTTTTGCCCGCACTGCTAAAAAGTCTAGTTTCAGAATTCTTAATTGCAGCACCAAACTGGAGCTTGACGTTAAGAACAGACAGACCTATTACTCAAAGAATCTACACTGTAATTTTTTTTACACAGGTTCAATGCAACATCTATAATGTAATATAGCTGTTTATTCAGTAATCTACCACCTCATCGTTACTTGTCCTTGCTAGACCAAGTAGAGAAACGAGTTTTGACACCGTAGCAAAAGTACCTAGTGCAAACCGCATACCCATCTTCATTTAATCCCGGGAGCCTACATAACAACCCTTCCCCCCCCCCGCGCGCCCGCCACCTCATCCTCTAAATCCTACATCTCACTTTTCTCCCCGGAAACACGCATATGCAGCAACCCCCCCCCCCCCCCCCCCTCATCCACTCCACACAGCTTCTAAACCACAATACCCAAGTCCTGCCTTTGTTCCCGGGTACCTACATAAACAATGCCCTCTCACTCCCCGGTCTCTAGACGCCTTTGTACCCGCGACTTCACCTCGATCCCAGGAATGCTGCGTTTGTCGGTATCCTGGTTCGTTGCCCGCTCGGGTGCTGTTGGAGTTTGGATGCCGGGTGGCAGAGTTGAGATGTAGATGGCCGTTTGGGGAAGGGGAGGTGGGGATGGAATATGCACACTGTTTGAAGGGGGGTGATGGGGAAGGGTATAAATTGGGTGGTTTGGCTTGGTTTGGTTTGGGGGTTAGATGGATGAAGGGAAAAGCTTTGCATGATTTTTCATTTGGGGGTTCTTTTCCAAATCGTGAATAACCAATTTTGCTACTCGACCAGGTTTCATCTTGATTTGTTTGTTTGTTTGTCACTTCCTTTAGATTCCTTCTTTACCAGAACACGCGCGCTATACGACGAATTTGAACTGCGTCACCTACCCAGCAGCGCCCACAAAAACCCCAAACTATCTATCTTTTCTCCACAACCCATCTTCAAACCATGACAAGTAAGCCACAAAACCCGTACCTCCCTTCCACCCCTCCACGAACAAACCCACAAACTAACAAAAAAAACCCTTAGCCCTCTCACCCCTCACCCCCCAACAGCTCACCACGCACCCTACCCCATCCCCACCCCGCTCCATCCCCCAACTCCTCTACCGCATCCACCGCCCCACCTCCCAAACCCGCTACTCCTTCGCCACAGGCTTCATCTCGAAAAACCAATCCACAATCCTCAGCATCAGCACCTCGGTATCTCGCTTCGGCCTCGCACATCTCCACCAACAAACCAACATCTCCTCGCCGTTCATCAGCGTGTATGATGACCTTGCGCATGCAGAGAGTGTGGCGGGGTGGATGGCGAGGATGGGGGGAGGGGAGGTGGTGGTGGTGTGTGTGGATTCTAGATATCTTGGTCCTGGGCCGGTCTTTAGGGCGGAAGATTTGTTGAGGGGGGAGGCTGGTGGTGGCGGTGGTGGTGGTGTTGGGGATAAGGGGAAGAGGAGGGATAGTGCGAGGGGGGTTGCGTGTTTGGTGGATGAGGAGTGGTTGCATAGGGGGGAGTATCTGGTCATGTATAGGATTCCTGTGCAGGCGGTTAGGGATCAGAGGGTTGTTGCTAGGGGGGAGGGGGAGGGTTGGAGAGCTGTGGGGGTTGTTGGGAAGGTGGAAAGTTGAGAGAGGCGTTGATGTGTTGTTGGGGTTGGGGTTCGTCTCGTGTGTGGGAGATGTTGCAGTTGGAGAGTGGTTGATTGATGTTTGTGGTGATTGGTTATTATTTCGCAAGCTAGCTTTTTTGCGTTGTAATCAATGTTGTTCAATTAAGTGTTTGATGGAGGTTGACGGCGTCGTCTCTACCATTGCCGTATTGTTGATGAAGTGCCACTAGCATTTTCTCCTCTTGAACTTCACGGCACCAACGCACCATTTCATCCCCCACCAGATCCCCCTCGCTGCGCACCACGGCGGGAAGTACTCGAATGGGTTGAACGATCCCTCTCCTGTCTCCACAACTCTTGGAACCGGTTTCGAAACCTTAAAGACGGACAGGCTACTGCGCTGAGCTTTATGAGAGACGCATCGTGGCGACGATGAGCTTCCAAGACGTCGAGGCAAAGTGTGTAGCGATCCAAAACTATCGCTACTCTTGAATGCGACTAGGCTGTCACGGGGGCGACGCTCGCTTGATGACGCGCGTGAAGCTGATGGCGCTTCAAGAGATGTCGAATTTTGCGAGCTTGTCGAGGATGACGCTGACCCGGTGCCTGATGACGAACGGGCGCTGGACCCAGAGCTGCGTCGAGTGAGTGCGCTCCTAGGTCTTTTCGGTTGTCGTGTTCTCGGGAGGAACTCAATCTGGTTCGATGGCCTGCTCGGTGGAGGAGTCATTTTGGCTATAGGAAGAGCTTATCATCGACTGAGACAGATGATGAAGAGCGGGGAGATGATAGGGTTTTCTCATCAGCGACAAGATGCTGTATGTTATGGAGAGTCGTGGTTTTCGCGACGCGGCGAAAGGTGAGTGGTGAAGATCCAAAGGTGAACATGAACGTGAAGAGGGTGTTGAAAGGTTAGAGACGTGTCAGCAATCAGTTGAGGCCTTAGTGTTTCAGACATTATTGATGTACCATTATTTGACGAAGATTGGTGTTGGAAGCTGGTTGATTGTATGCACTTCGAGGACTGGTGGGATGTGGGGTGCCGTTCCGTACCAAAGGTCATGTGCATCAAGAACGCTTGTGACCAGTCGACCGGCTGGCAGCGATACGCCTCACTTTAACACTTATCATGAATGACATCCATCTTCAGCGATGCCAGCCGAGCCCCGCGTGTATCGTCCGAATACTAATTCGCCCAAAAGTACGCTCCCCGTGACCGCGAACAGGAAGCCTATGTTGTAAGTCATCACCGCTAACATCCTATCTCTAGGTCAGTAACGCACCAAATATTGCATACTAGGCTGCAACCTACAATACATATCCAATGAGCGCACGGCTAAACTCCAAACCCGCACTGATACCGTCTTTCTTCAAACTCCACGGCGCGTTGGCTACCCAGAACTGGCGCATAGGAGTGGATACTGGTTTTGCAATTTCTGCTGCTGACTGCGTTGTTGGGCTTAGAGGCTCAGTCTCCTGCCCATCTTGATCAACAAGCCGTATGGGATTTTGCTGCTGTCGAAGTGCGCGACTCCATTGACGTGCATGACCACGGACCGTCTCTCCTAGACTCTTCTCGTGGTTTCGGACATCCTGAGCAGATTCGCGCTGCGCCTTCCACTTCATCTCGAGCTGGGATTTGAGTGCGCCAAGGAGTCGATTTAGCATGCCTAGGGCAAATAAGAAGAAGATGGTAAGCACATAGGTTGCTGTGGATGTTGTGGTCCAGTCGCTGACCCAAAGCGTGACGCGCGTGCTGGAAGAGAAGGTAGAAGACATGCCAGACATGCCAGACATGGTGTCCATTGACGGTGCAGAGGTGAGGGAGCCAGATGATGGTGCTGGCATATTATTCATAGGTGAGGTTGACATGTTCATGTTCATTTCCATGCCCCGTTTCGCTTATATGTGTCAATGGGGATGACGATGGATGTGGCGAGGCTGTTGAGACAGGTTGCGAACGGATATATTCCAAAACACAGAGGCCAGACCCCGAGAGTGAGCTGTCAGATAGCAAAGGTCGAATGTCAGGACGATGGTCCTCCGACAGCCTGACCTTTTCTCATTAGAGGATTTGTGTGGTTGGGTTAGCCGAGCATTATGGGTACCCTAATGTGCTCCTCGTGGCGTAGGATGAGCAAGTTTGAGAGCTTAGGTATGCAGTATGTCGCGAGAGGCTAGCAGACATGAAAAGGGCAAAAAGCGAGGATTCCTCATGAGATAGTAGATTTCCGTTGTTAGCATTGCGATGTCTTTTCGTCTTGTTCTTTTGACCAAGACATGACCTGGAGGTGTCCTGAAGTTGCTGGAGCAATGTAGGGGTTCTTGTGCCGGGGTTACCAATTTCGTGTCTAACGGTGGTTGACCACAGACAAGAGCGTCTCCTAATCGTAGTATAATTGAAGGTCAATCGTCATGCCGTACTAAGCTCGGCAACGACATGTACTGTGTTTGTCAATAGCGATACCGCATATACTGTAGATGCTCCTGATGGTGGGTCATGGTGGGCTTGTTGCTATGGAAGCACGGCCCTCAAAGAGCGCTCACCACTGACCACGACGCGACCACGACGCGACCACGACGGATAACGTTTGCACAGAGCATGTATATCGCCAAGGCGATTGCAGGAAGGTGCCGCGAGATAGCAGCGATCGGCGTCGAAGGGAGCGATGTAAATAGAAAGTGGTTCTCAGGGGCCAGCGCACAGTGGGTGTGGTCACTGGTGTAGTGCGCAGGAGCAACGCGAGGCGTGTGCACATCGGGCCGTGGAGAAGAGGCACTGGAGACGCGACTCGGCAGATAGCGCTAGCAGGACGCGCTGTGGGCGTGTCACGTCGACGATGCCTAGAGTCCTACATGTAGTAGAGTCGGTATGTACACACCATGTACGCAGTATGCACACAGTAGACGAGCTGGGTGGGAGTTCCAGCACCGTTCAACAGTCGTCACGGCGGGTTAGCCTCTGCTGAGCGTCTCGACCATGGCACTGACTGGTGGTACTACAGTACACGCCCTAGCGGCGAGCTGTGCTTCTTGTTCTTTTTCTTTTTCTTTTTCTCTTTCGGCCTCGTTTCAACGGCCACGGCCACGTGCGCGTCTTGTTCTTTCCCCCCCGGCGGCCTGCAGGTCTGGATGTTGGGCCAAGGCGGCGGGAGATGGACAACCACTGCCCACGCCAATCACACGTCGACACAGCAGACGCCCCTGCATTTGCGCCGTGAGCGTCGCCGCCGGGCCTGCGATATGCAGCCTGGCAACAAGGCTGACGGGCGTGAGACAGCGCATTGGCGAAGCGTGGGAAAAGCTGGCGCTGGCGGATTCGAGGGCCGATGTGTGCCTATGGAGTCATGGTACTGTACCAACAGCGCTGAGCAGGGACGCCGCCCACGCGCAGCGCATGGGCATATGCGACCGCCACGGCTATAGCAGACGAGTCTGACGAGATCACCCACGCGTCGCGAGGCAAATTACACGAGGCCGCCCCAAGCTCATGCAGGACGGATGCTGCCGCCGCAGGAGGGCGCAGGCCAGTGTTATGTAGCAACAAATGTCTCCGCGTGCTGCGTGCACGAGTGCAGTGCAGTGCATCATCCATCACACCAGCCCAACGGCGTCGCACGACGGGTTGAAACGCGCACACTTGACCGTCCCCCTCACCGAGCACCAATTCACCCGCACCGCACCGCACTGCACCGCGTCCCTCGCCCAGTGGCAGCCACCCACCAGCCAACAAGCCCGCCAGCCCGCCCAGCACTAACCCCGCTTATCCACTAAGGTTCTGGACGAGCCAATCTCCAGATCTCAGCGCTCGACGGCCATCAGGGGCATCCTGCGCAATTGCACCGCCAGCACACGGGACGCACACTCTCGGTGACGCGCATCGCTGATTCCACATTCTCCCGCCGACTGCTCGTGATGCCCTCTCGCCGTCGTCTCCCCCCAAGATAGCCCGTCACGACTGGTGCCATGCCGAGCTGGCGACCGCTCCCGCGCATCGCGTTCGCAATATGCACCTACCCATTCCAGCCCTCGTCGCCCGCCGACCTGCCCCTCGAGATTGGCGACGAGCTCTATGTCATTGAGCAGGGCGGCAGAGACGGCTCCTGGTACCGCGGATACCTCGTTGCGCCGCCATCGTTGCTGGCCGGCCTGACCAGCGTCAAGGGACAGACGCTCGAGGCGCGCGTCTTCTCCGGCATCTTCCCGCGCGCCTGCGTCGAAGTGCGTGAGGTTCTGGGCGAGGGCAAGGACGTCGCTGCCCTTGACGCCCCGCCCGCCTCGAGTGAGACCGGCACCGCACGCAGCGGGCCGCCGTACGAGCATGCGACCAACGGCGTTGTCACGCCCACCGAGAGCACCCGCACCACCTCGCTCACCGCAAAGGGGCCCGGCTCAGCCCATGCCTCACGAACCTCCAAGAGCGATGCCGTCGCCGCCCTGCCTCTGGCCACCGCCCGCCCCCTCTCGCGCCGCAGATCCAACAGGAAGCGTGCTGGCAGCACAAACTCGCAGTGGACCGCCCGCGAGGAGCACCTCCAGCAGCTCATCCTTCCGCTCTCGCCCGTCTCCGACCCCAACGCCCCGCGCCCGCCTGCGCCCGTCCCCATGCTGAAGATTGGCGACGAGACGCCCACGTCTTCCCAGGAGCCATTGGTGGACGAGATCGCCTCGTGTCTGCGCGAATGGCACTCTACAAAGGTCCACGAGCTGCTGCTCGCACGCAAGTACGGCTTGGTCGACAAGATGACACGCCTGGTCAATCGCCTCGATACGGCGCGCCGCCAGCTGTTGCACAAGGTTCTCACAGCAAAGGAGCTCGAAAAAGTCCGCGAGGACACGGTCTGGGACTTGGTCGCGGGGAACAAATTGCTCAGCGGAGATGTCATTGTACGGAACCCTGCACAGCGTGGCCGAATCCTCACAGGCGACGATTCTGCCATTGAAGTCACCAAGCTGCAGTCCATGATGAGTCTCCTGGAGAGCAAACCCACAGCCCAAACCGACGAGCACAACCTACACCACCTGTTCGTCAGCTTGAAGCACGTCGTAGGGGATGTTGTCCCAGGAGCCGCGCAGGTGAGCATGCATCTATGCTTGAAGACCCCTGGCTCTCCGCCATTACCACTCTCCGAAGCCTTCACCTTCGATCTCACGGGGCGAGACGGCTTACCCGTGTCGTTGGCTGGCGACAAGCTACGCTCTTTACTGGTAGATCTCAGCTCCACGGATATTGGAGAAGGTGCTGGATCTGGCTCAGTTCTGTGCCTCGTGTTCAGGCTGATGACCAACGAACCCTTGCGAATGGGAACCGCCACAGAAAAGTCGAATAGCATGAGGGAATCGCCCAACTCCCAATTGTCGCAACACGGAAGTATCAAGGGCGGCAGGCGCAGCGCCATGTTTGGCACTAGATCACGAAAAGAGTCTACCAATTCAGGCCGTGCAGACTCATCTGACGGACGCCGCCCAAGCTCCGATCATACGCGATCACAGAGCTCGGATCCCCGACCTAGTTCCTCTGCTACTAGAGCCCGAGCTCAATCTAGAGATCAAAAGCACTTGAAGAGATCCATCGCTGTCGGCATGCTACGGGTCAATCAGCTATGCCAAGCCCAGTCGGAGGCTGACCAGACCGTGGCCATGTGGTCCACAGCAACCACCAACGAGGAAATCACCGACGACGACAGTGGATGGGACGATTTGTTGCCGGATGTGTACCCAAATGCAACTGGCAGATACAAGCGCAACGCACCAATCACCCAGCTTACGGTACACTTGAAAGCATTTGTTCATCCAGATGCAGAAGGCCTGATCGAAAAGACTCCAACCTTGCTTCACAACATCAAACAGACGCGAAAGATCGGATTCTCCGGAGCGCCAACAAAGCCTCGCAGTGACATCTACCTGACATTGGTAGAGCCATTTCTACCAAGAAACGCCTTCTTGGCACATCCCAAGACTGGGACTGTTCCGCTCGTGCAATCCTCCCCGATGAGCAACTTGCAATTGACCATTGAGGTCCGAAAGAGTTCTGGTGAACGTATCGAGGGATGCATATACCCATCCACCAATAGCACCGGACACACGGCCTGGCGAACCACTGCTGTCGAACGAGGCGAGGGTTGGAACTCAACAATTCGGCTTGCCATCGATCCGCAGGATGTACCCGGTTCACATCTGGTAATGTCTGTGGCAGATGCACCAGGATTCCCGTTTGCGCTATGCTGGATGCCTCTTTGGACACAAGATGCTTTTACTCGCGACGGTGACCATGCACTGTCACTATATCGATACGACGAATACACATCGGGCATGATCGCTGGCAAAGGTGCTTATCTTGGTCTGCCGTGGAGTGCAAAGAAGAAGGATGAACATGTCATGGGGCCTATGGCTGCTGTGCATCTTAAGACGTTTCTCTGCAGCACAAAATACTCCCAAGATCCAACGATTCTGGGCCTCATCAAGTGGCAAGACCAGCCACCAGGAGAGCTTGTCGTGGTATTGAAGCGCTTCAATTTCGTTCCAGAGATCGAGATTGTCAAATTATTGGACGTGGTATTTGATGCTCTCTTCGCCATCCAGAGTCATTATGCCGGAAGCGACGAATACGAAGATCTGGTATTCAACGCCATTGTCATTGTCCTCGGCATTGTACACGATCGCCGCTTCAACCTGGAGCCACTGGTGGATCACTACGCACGAACGAAGGTATTCCACTCCTTGGTCACATCATGTCTTCTACAAAGCTACGGCCGATTATTGGCGAAGCCTACCGACTCTGAGAGCTCTCGAAGACTGCGTGCCACCCTCAAGGTCGGCAAGTTGATCATGAAGTTTCTAGTCAACGCTCGAGAGAAGCAGAAGGCCAAGGAAGAGAGCATCGGTATCAAGGACCGGACGCAGTTCAGTAAAGAGGTGAAAGTCCTCTTCAACTCATTGGAAAGCCTGATGCAGAATCCCTCGCCAGTCCTCATTGGCACCAAGACGCTACTAGTACAGAATGTTGCCTCCTGGCTTCCCGAACTTGACGGCTGCATGCCCGCCAAAGACGTTTTCTCGCTAGCCGCAAACTTCATCGAGTCATGCTCGAGCGCTCGAGGGAAGCTTGTGTTGTACAAGCTGCTATTGATACACCAGCTTTCCGATCTCCAGATTTTCCGGACGCCCGAAGTTCGCCGAACGCTCCTGACAAGCACAGTGCAATGGCTGGCCCCCTACTGGGGCAGCGTTGAAGCAGTGAGTGATCAGTGGAAGGACCAAGTTCGTCTTTGCTGTTCTGTCGTTGCCTCTCAGGTGGAGGAGCTTGGACAAGAAGCGTGCGACTACATGCCCAAGCTTGTGGAATCGTATCGTGCGATTCAGGCGACACCAAGACCAGCGAAGAAGACGCTGTCCTTGCTCTTTCCAACAACGTACCCATTTCAGTCAAGAGCAGCGTCATCCGAGGCACCTTTTGATGAAGCGTTGGCGGAGATCTCGGCTGTGCTTGCAGCAATGTCGAGCCTACCGACCTTGCTACACCTGGACTGGCCCAAAGACGAGCAGGCACAATTCCTCTTCTCTGTTCTCCAAGTGTATATATCCATCCTCGACTGCGAAGCTTATCCTAGCTCGTGGTTGAGTGTACATATCTACCACCACAAAGCAACCATGCGCGCCCTGGGGAAGCTGTTCAATATTCTGCTGGATTCCTTCCTACCCTTGCCCGACGAAGCAGATGGTTTCAATACTGAGCTGTGGCGAGCCTTCTTCGACGCCCTCTTGAAACTCGTAAGCAGCGACGCACTCGCCCTGGAGACATTCCCAGAGCAGAAGCGACGAGCTGTGTGGAAGATTGCGGGCGATGTTCGCGAACATGGAGCCGATTTGCTTCAACGCAGTTGGGAAGCCATTGGTTGGGAATCAAGCGCAGAAGACAAGAGCCAGTATGGACTTGAGAAGATGGGCGGCTTTCAGGTACAGTATGTTCCAGGCTTGGTTGCTCCGATCGTTGAGCTTTGTCTCAGCGTGCATGAAGGTCTCCGTAGCGTGGCAATCGAGGTCTTACAGACTATGATCATCAGCGAATGGACCCTAAGCGAAGACCTCTCACTCATCCAAGCTGAAATGATCGATTGCTTGGACAATCTTTTCAAGAGCAAACATCTTACCGAGGCGGTGCTCCAGAAGCACTTCATTCAGGAGCTTGTAGAACTGTTCGAACCGCTCGCGCGAGCACCGGAAGAGCCATTGCTTGCAGCTCTGAGAAACCTCATTGCTACCATCGACGAGCTACTAGACCTTCTTGTCGCAGTCCACAGCACGGAAGCAACTGGCGAAGTATTCCACATCATGGACACATTGCACCTGATGGAATTTTTGAAGGATATGCAGAAGGAAGACATATACATTCGCTATGTGCATCAGCTAGTCGAGATTCAACTCGATGCGCAAAACTTCACAGAAGCAGGTCTCGCACTTCGACTGCATGCTGAGCTCTACGAGTGGGATCCGAATGTCACTGTCGACCCGTTGACCGAACCCAGTTTTCCTCCACAAGCTGCTTTTGAGCGAAAGGAGCAGCTGTACTTCCAGATGATCGACCACTACGAAAACGGGCAGTCGTGGGACAACGCACTCGCAGCTTACATGGAGCTAGCAACACAGTATGAACACAACATATTCGACTTCGCTAAGCTAGCACGTACACAGCACGCTATGGCGAACATACATGAGAGTATTGCGAAAGGAGAACGCCCTAATCCACGTTACTTCCGAGTCGTATATAAGGGTTTGGGTTTCCCTCCAGGGCTCCGAGACAAGCAGTTCATCTTCGAAGGTTCCGCCAATGATCGCCTCGCCTCCTTCACAGATCGGATGCAACAGCAGCACCCTTCGGCCCAGATTCTCAACCAAGGTGCAGAACAGGATCTAGAAGGTCAATACCTACAGATCTTCCCAGTCAGCCCGCAAAAGGATCTCGCACATCCCATCTATCAACGCGCCAAGGTAGCACAATCGGTTAAGGACTACTATCTTCTCTCCCGCCCATCTCACTTCACATCAACTTCGCGCCGCCCCCAAGGTACAGCTGCGGCCAAAGACACCACAGTTGAAAAGACTGTGTACACGACAGCGGAAACATTCCCAACTATACTGCGCAGAAGTGAAGTGGTCGCCGTGGGCACAGTTGCGTTGACACCGTTGCAAAGTGCAATTGAGAGAACGTCACGCAAGACTGTAGAGCTCCTTGCCATTGAGAAGCGAATAACGGATGGCGATGACACAACATTTAATATGTTGACACAAGAGCTCATGTATGCAGTCGAAACGCGTACGGAAAACAGTGTCGCCAACTATCATGAGCTGCTTCCAACTCCGGATGCTGGAGAGGCAGAGGATGATGATGAGCACCAGCGATCGCCAAATCCTCTTGAGAACGGACTGAGGGTCGCTTTGATTGACTATGCTTTGGTCATACGCCGTTGTTTGGGTCTTTATGTGCGGCCTGCTCAACAGGCTACTAAAGCAGACCTTACGCAGCGTACGTCTTTGCGTCACATGATAAACTACTTTGCTAACACAAACGCAGGCTTCGAAGCAGCTTTCTACCGAGAGTTGACTGTCCTTGCACCACCAAATATGACGGCGGTGATGCGCTCCCCCACAGGATCATGGCTAGCTACAGCTACATCACGATCACAAATGGCCAGCCCACAACCGGACGAGGCGCAAGTCAATGGCAACCCAGTAACACCGCCGATGCAGAACGGACGTGCTTCGCGACAAGACAAGAAGCGTCTCAGTCTTGCTTTTCTGACCAAGGAGTTCCTAATGGGCGAACCTGAGAAGGAGAAAGAAAAGGACAAGGACACCAAATCCGAGAACAGCAAGCCTGTGCCAGACTACGACACGTCGGCTTCGGTATCAATACGTAGTCACAGCAAGGGCGATAGTAAGCACCGGTTAAGCTTGAGCTTCCTCAACCCGACACCAAGCTCGCCACAACCGGAGGCTTTGCCATCCTACCCGACGAAGCAATTCAGCCCGTCGAGTCAGAGTCAAAGCAGCCTTGGTGGGGCGCCGAGCCAGAAGAGGCCCGAGACGATCAAGAGCACGAAGAGCGACAAGTCGCTATCCTCACGGACGGGAAGCGTGAAGAAGAGATTGAGTTTTATGAATATTTCGAAGAAGAGCAGTAAAAGCAGTGTGAGGGGACGTGTTGATGATACTCTGATGGAGGAGTAACCGTTCCTTGACTTGGTTTGTTTCCTTTGCGGATCTTCTTCACCGCGGCATGGATGCTGCATAATGGTTTGGTCAGTGTTTCAACGATGTATACACAAGAGCCTCTGGATTTCCTTGGTGTGTCTTTTCGGTCTTTAGAGGGGGCCGCGCACATAACTTCAGGCATGGCGGGCTTTGCATGGCCTAGTCGTGCGATTGATGTATTATATTGGAGATGGTTTTGTTTATACCCAGGTTCGCTTTGTTCTGCCGTTGGCATTAATCAGATGGATGCTTGGTCAATGTAATTATATCTGGACATGTATTCTGAACACCAACATGCTACTAGAACATGCTACTACATGTGCTCATGCACACAACTTGATGCAGCTGCTGTCGTGATGCCGGTGTGGCACAGCACTGTGCTTGGCTGGAGGGAGCGGAGACGGCGGTGTGGTCCATGCACGCGCTGGTGCCGCTATCGATAGCCCGCGACAGGATCCCTGCGCCCAAAAAAGTTCGAGGCCAAAATTGAATGCGACAAACGCAACAGTCTGCCACCACTTCGACATCTGCCCAACATGTCGCTTGAGGAGAGACTGACCAAGATCCGCGACAACCCGAAGCTGCAGGGCCAGCAACAGGTACCATTCCTTGTGCCCCGGCCGCGCCTGCCATTCCAGACTGACGTGCATAGACCCATGTGCTGCTCTCGGCCATTGAAGACACGCTCCGCCAGCAAAAGTCTGAAGTGACACCGACCGCATACTTCGCCGCGCTGCTGTCGCTCCTGCCCCGCCAGGTCTCTGCCCAGGGCATCGCAAACAAGGACACGGCCATATCTACCATCTACCTCCTCGACCTCGTTACCCCCCACGTCCCCGCGCCGCTGCTGCGCTCCAAGTTCACCGACATCCTCACGAGCCTTGCGCCCGCCCTCACACACAGCGACGCCGATGCGCCGCTCCTCCGATCGTCGATAGGATGTCTCGAGTCACTGCTCGTCGTGCAGGATGCGCGAGCTTGGGAACTGCCACAGACGGAGATTAGCCCACGAAGGGCTGTAGCGGGGTTACTTCAGATATCGGTCGATCACAGACCAAAGGTGAGGAAGAGGGCGCAGGAGGCGCTCGCAAAGGTGCTGGCGAACCCACCACCAAGCCCGGCACTGGACCACCCGGCCGCAGACATGTGCGCCGAGACTGCGCTGAAGATGCTTCACGACATTGCACAGGCAGTGGCCAAGTCGAAGAAGAAAGGCAGCAAGGACACACAGAACAAGGACCCAGACCTGATCCATGCTTTGCAGCTCATCAAGACGATTGCGACATCGTCTGGTGGCTGGCCAAGCAGGAAGATTGACGTGCTTTGCGAGCTTTTGCTGAACATCTCCAAGTCGACCAATGAGTTCCTGACCATGGCTGCGTTTGAGATATTCGAGGTCATCTTCGCAGGTATGGCCGACGAGCTTGCGTCTGCTAAGCTCCCTAGACTGCTCGAGGTTATTTCTGAACTCCAGCCTTCCAAAAACGACTCACAGCTGCTTCCTCCGTGGATCGCCGTCATCTCCCGAGGCTACGAAGTCTCTGCGCAAATCGAGCCTGAAGACACCTTTATGAAGCTGCCTGAGCTTTTCACCATGATGTCTGGTTTCCTCACCTCGTCGTCCCACAACATCCGTATCTCTGCTTCCGAATGTCTAATTTCCTTCCTCGCAAACTTGATACCCGACAGCGTCATCCTCGAGCCCTCAGTATACGATGAAAAAGTCTTGGAAAAAGTGGCAACGATTGCGCAAGATTTGTTGAGCGTCAAATACCAGGCTGCATGGATGGAGGTCTTCAGCATGCTCTCTGCCATGTTCGAGACACTCAGGTGGCGCTCAGATCCTATCCTGCGGCCCGTCTTGAGGACTGTGGGCGAGCTACGAAGCAACGAGAGCTTTGCCGGCAAGAAAGAGGCGGACGCGGTCATTTCAAGAGCAATTAGTGCAATGGGCCCCGATGTTGTGCTGGAAAT
The DNA here is from genome assembly GCA_010093695.1 of Plenodomus tracheiphilus IPT5. Lineage (NCBI taxonomy): Eukaryota > Fungi > Ascomycota > Dothideomycetes > Pleosporales > Leptosphaeriaceae > Plenodomus > Plenodomus tracheiphilus. Next base: position 37,541 of record MU006315.1, read on the forward strand.
TCTGCCTTTGAATCTCCCGCGACCACCGCCTGGACAGACTGGACGAGTGTGGATGCTACCATTGTTGCGCGACTCGGTACATAACACAAGGTTGGCGCACTTCAAGACTGTAATGGTACCGCTCAGTGAAGAGCTGTACCAAAGAGTCATTGATCATGGGGAGAGGGAGAAGACTATGGAAGTGAAGGTCTTTGAGACTGTCGTGCAGCAGATCTGGTCGATTTTACCAGGGTACTGCGACTTGCCACTCGACTTGACCGAGGCTTTTGACCAGGGGTTCTGCGAACAATTGGCCAATTTGCTTTATGGACAATCCGATCTTCGCACAGACATCTGCCGGGCTCTTCAAAACTTGGTGGATAGCAACAAAGCTATCATCGAGCTGGACTCGGAAGATGATCTCCTGGCGCAAGCCCGAATCTCAAAGTCTAGAGCGAAGCAGAATCTTGAGCACCTGGCTAGTTTCGCGAGTAACATGCTTGCGGTTCTGTTCAATGTGTACAGCCAGACGCTTCCTCAATACCGAGGCACAATTCTTCGGACAATCAATGCGTACTTGAGCATTGTCCCTGAGAAAGTGCGTTAACCTTCAATTTTCTGCATGAACGAAGCTGACACAGTCTAGGAACTGATGGAGACTTTTGAGCGCGTCGCAACAAACCTTGAGGCTTCCCTTCCAGAGACAGGCTCGCAGACCCAAGCAGACAAGCAGAAGCTAGGCAAGGACCAGACAAAGATGCCGCCAATGAGCCACACTCTTATGGACCTGATCATCACAATCGCCCTCTATCTCCCAAGAGACAGCTACCGCTCGCTCTTCCGCATGGCTGAGATTATGATCAACAAGGACAACGACCCACAGTTGCAGAAGAAGGCGTATAAGCTGATTCCCCGCCTCGCGGAGTCTGAGATGGGTAAGGCTGCGCTCAAAGATCGAAGTGGTGAATTACAGCTACTTCTTTTGAACAGTGCAGAGAAGGCTTCAGCTCCGGCACGTAGAGATCGCCTGAACGCAATCCTCCAGGTCATCGACTTCCTGCCACAAGACGACTTACACTTTATCCCATCCGTGCTTTCTGAAGTCGTCATCTCCGCGAAAGAGACGAACGAGAAGGCGCGAGAGGCTGCTTACAACTTGCTCGTTGCGATGGGCGAGAAGATGGCAGAAGGCGGTCAAGTTGTCCAAACCAAGGTTCCCAACATGCCCGCAGATGCCCCAACTGTAGAGGCTTCTCTCGAAGAGTACTTCACCATGGTGTCAGCCGGTCTTGCAGCATCAACACCACACATGATCTCCGCCTCTATTACCGCCGTTACTCGCATCCTGTTCCAATTCCACACGCGTATCTCTTCGGAAACTATTGCTAACCTCTGCGACCTTATGGACATATTCCTGCAAAATCCTAACCGCGAGATTGTTCAAAGCGTCCTCGGCTTCGTCAAAGTCGAAGTCATCTCCCTTCCAGAAGCCATTATTCGCCCACGTCTACAGACGCTGCTTACCAACCTCATGGTGTGGAGTCATGAGCACAAAGCGCACTTCAAAGCAAAGGTCAAGCACATTGTTGAGCGCATGGTGCGCAAGTTCGGCGTCGAAGCTGTAGAACGCGCCTGTCCTGCTGAAGACCGGAAACTTATTGCCAATATCCGCAAGACTCGTGAGCAACGCAAGAAGAAGAAGCAGCAAGCCGAGGAAGATGGCGAGGAGCCTGTTGCGGAGAAACCAAAGGGCAAGTTTGAGAGCGAGTACGATCAAGCTGTCTACGGTAGTGAGAGTGAGGAGAGCGAGGCTGGTGATTCAGAAGACGAGTTTGTCAAGAGCCAGAGCAACCAACAACGCGGTGCTGCGAAGAGCGGGAAGACGTATATCATCGAGGACGAAGATGAGCCCCTGGATCTTCTCTCCAAGCGAGCCCTCGGGAATATTTCATCCACCAAGCCCCTTCGCCAACGCAAAGTTCCAACAAAGATGAAAGCGCGCACAAATGAAGACGGCAAACTTGTCCTCGGAGACAGCGACGACGAGTCGAGCGCCGTCAAGATCAAGAAGACCAAGCCTGTAGACGACGAAGACGTCCTCATGGACATTGATGACAACGCCACATCCCTCGAAGCAGGCATTAACGCCTACGTCGATGCCATCCGCGGCCGCGACGCCGCTCAGCGCGGACAAAAGGGTAAACTCAAGTTCAGCAACAAAAAGACAAAGGACGATGAGGATATGGATATGGAAGATGATGGCGCTGAGGCTGGGTGGCAGGATATTCGCAAAGCAAAGAGTGGCAGTGGAGGTGGGGCGCAGAGTCAGAGGAAGGGTCTTGGACAGGAGAGGACGAGAGGAGGAAATTTGAGAGGAGGGCGAGGTGGAAGGGGTGGTGGTGGATTCAGAGGCGGGAGAGGAGGTGGAAGAGTAGAGAAACCGAAGAGTCCTCGGGCTGGCGGTGGTGCTGGACGAGGTGCGAGGGGAGGGTTTGGAGGACGAGGGAGGGGGGGCTGGAATGGACCTAAATGAAACAAGTAGGTCAAGCATGTTGTCATGATTTGAAATGGACAAGAAGAAAAGGCGGGCATGGTGTTGCGGCGTAGCATTTCTTGATTACTCTTCAATACAATATTTCTGAACAACCCTCCTCCTTTCCCACCTCCCCACAACCCTATAAACCCACCCCCTAAACCCCCCCACCATAACTCCCCTTCACAACCCCCTCCAACCACTCCCACCCCCTCCTCTGAACCCTCCACGTCTCCCCACCCCTCTTCATTCCCCCACAAAACGTATGCCCCTCCCCTTGCACCTCCCAAACCCTCACATCACCCCCCACGGCCCCCAACTCCTGCGCAAACGCAGTACTCAAGCGTAGAGGAATCATGACGTCTGCTGTGCCATGCACGATACCTATGGGTGGCCACTGAGCGGAGAGATTGAGTGCGGGATCGATATCTGCGATGTGGGAGGGGAAAAGGGGGTATATTCTGGGAAGGAGGGTTCCTGTTTTCAGGGCGTGCATTGTGTAGGTTTTGCGGGGGTGGGGGTTTTGCTCGAGGTCTTGTTGGGTGGGTTGGTGTTGTTTTTGCTGTGTATACTGGTTTTCGGTGGGAGGGGGGGTACAAGTAGAAGTAGAAGTGGTTTGTCCTTCGAGTGAGACACCGCCGATGAGGATTGTGTGTTCGGATTCTATGGTTTGGATTGTTGAGGGGGGGAGGGGGGTTGAGAAGGATGCGGGTAGAGAGGGGAGGGGCTGAGTCCAGAAGGGGTCTGAGAAGTTTTTTGCGCCGTAGAAGTCTAGGATTGCGAGGGGGGTGCGGGGGGTGTTGAAGGCCTTTTGTTTTGGAGGGGAGGTTAGCTGGGTGCTGGGTGGGGGGTTTGGGGGGATGAGGAGGTGGAAATAGAGGGGCGTTGGAGATATAGGGGGAGAAGCATGGACTGGATTGTAGGGATTGAATTGAACTGTGTACAGGTGTGTTGGAGAAGTAGGAGGACAGAACTTACAGTACACAAAGCCAAATGCCCTCCACTACTCGTCCCCATCACCACGACCCTCTCTTCGTCAACACTTCCCTCCCATTCCTGCCCTACCAGCGCATTACTCAATCCCCCATTATACACCCACGCTAACGCGTCACGTACATCTGTTATCGGGCCCTCGAGCACATTCACACCAGGACAGAGTCTATGTTCTAGTGCCAGTACAATCCACCCCCGGTCCAGAGCATCTTGGATCTGGTCTTTGTTGTTCATACCGGCGTGGCCGAGCATGAAGGCGCCGCCATGGATCATGAGGAGGACAGGGCACGCTGGGGGGTGCGAGGGGGAGGGTGGCGGGAGGTAGATGTCGGTTGGTATGGGGGTGGTGGATATGTGTTTGTAGGGGGTACGGAGGGAGGGTTTGAGGGGGTGCATTGTTGGTGTTGTGAAGAGGGTAATTGAACAATAGAGGATAGAGAGATTGAGGATATGGGTTGAGGGTATGAGATGGGACGGGTATTTTTGAAGTTGAGATGGTAGTAAGTGTCTAGCGTGTGTACGAAGCCCATATCACGAGGGGAAGCCAAATCCTGAAGTCAGACAGCCTCCAGACGCCATCACAATGGCGTTGTAACCATGTAACATATCCCATCCGCCCTCTTCCGCATGCTTCAATGCGAGGAACCGTCGTCAAAATGGCATCAATATTGGTGCGAGTCGGCGAAGCGGTTCTTAAACAACTTCCGAAATCCCGTTCGTGAAGGCCTCGGCTCGCGCCTCCACACTCGGAAGCAGACAGAATGTGGGGTAAGCACAATAAGAATCGCCTCTAATGCAAAGCGCACCGTAAAAACAGGCACTTCGAGGTGTCTTGGACCAATGTGATGGCAGCGGCGTCCGAGAGTTGCGCGATGCGTCCGCCAAACGGACACTTAGCGGACGTTTGGTGGGAAATGGTTTGTCAAGTTACCGTCGGGCCAGTTGGGTGGACGTGGATGAAGGATCATTCACTGAAAACACGGACGAAATGGTCTTGAGCGCAATTGATTAGGTCCGCGACAAGTCTTCGGCTCATTGTTATAACGAGAGCGCGGTGTATATCACTTTTGGTTACCTAGGTGCTTAGCACTTTACTTCCGTACAGACTCTCCACAACACCTTTACTATTCTGAAACAAGCAGTCTACTATACCTTTCTCAAAGCCCCTACACATCATCTGAACTTGGAACCACCACACGCCTATCATGACCTCCAGCATCGAGCATGGCGTCAAAGCCACCTCCATATCCGCCATCCCCAAAGTGCGCGAACCACTCGGCAAGCCTACACCCTACATCATCTCCGCCTACGAAGGCGAGTCAATGACGATACCCGGCACAAAATCGGTCATCCGGATTTTTGCCTCAGCCAAAGAAACAGAGGGTCTAATGTCCGTCTTCGCCCTCGACGGTGCCGTAGCCGACGCACCGGGCTTCCACTACCACGAACACGCACACGATGTATTCCTTTGCACAAAGGGCCACCTCAAAGTCTGGATGGGTGACAAGTGTAAGATCCTAGGTCCAGGCGACTTCGCCTACGCGCCACCAAATGTCGTGCACCAACCGCAACTCCTGGACCAAGGCATCAACGAGACAGTGGGCTTGGTAACACCAGGGCAATGGGTCGACTTCTTCCGCTTCGTCAGCGACGCCTACGATGGCGTCGTGGTGGATGAATTTGACGCACGGAATCCTCTCGATACACTTCGCCCCAAGTTCCGCGAGATCAAGGAGAAATACGATGTCATTTTCCAACCACAATATGTCGGCGCCAAGGTCTCAGACTTCACAGAAGAAGACACAAAACTCCCAGAGACGCAGCAGGCGTACTACCTGAAAGCGAATACCGGGCCTTGCCATTTACTCGAGGGCGTGCTGAGCCGGCCGTTCATCACGACGAAGCAGAGCGTTGGACCAACGGGTAACTTTGCAGTTACGAGTATAGAGTCTAGCAACCGCCATACGCACACTATCCTCAACAAGCCGTTTACGTTTCAGAAAACGCATCAGGTGTACCATGTGCTCGATGGTGCGATAGCGCTGAGTGTAAATGGCGAGACTGGGGTTCTCGTTACGCACGGTGAATCGGCGTTTATTCCTGCTGGGACTGCGATTTCCATCGAGTTTGTTGATCGGTATGTGCGCTTCTGGGCGTATTCGAGTGGGGATGGGTTGGAGGCTTTGATTGCGGAGGCAGGGGCGGCGTTTAAGGGGACGATTGTGCCTGATGAGGTTGAGGAGGTTGATACGGACAAGGTGCGGAGGGTGGCGGAGAAGCTGAATGTAAAGATTAGTGTTTGAATTGGAGGTTGTCAGCAATGGATATCTGTGATTCCGTCGACGCGTCCGATTGATTGCATGCGGGATCGAGCGGGAGCGTCTTAGACACATTCATGATAGCGAATGTATTTGACAGGAAAGATCCCATGGATCTCTGAGTCTGATACACGTGCCTGTCCGCGAGTGTGGTTTCAAGGTCGTCGCGTGGGTGTATTGGGACGCGTTGATGGTGTGGAGATGCCACAACGTTACGTCAGTGCTCGGGCGCAATTGACGAACGTCGGTGCTCGGATGTTTAGAGCATTGCGCTCTTGCACCACCATCCCATATTTGATCTGGGGAACCTTGCAGGTATCATATCATATCTGGAAATAGGACATGAAAATCACTGAGATCTTGTCATTCGAGGCAGAATGCTCGAGGGGCAATGCGGGGCAAAGTTGGATGATAGGACGCCTTATTCTTGCCGACGGCTCGCGCGGATCACATTCGTTCATACCGTCGACTTTCCCCCAACTAAGATCCCAGTTGAGACCGGGAGCCCGAAAAGCACGAAAGTTCTCGCAACGTTTACCCCATTTGCGGCTTTAGCTTATCCATTGCGGTCCAACCACCTCCAAGAACGCCTTAACGTAGCCGCGGCATCACGTTTTTGGCAACTTCACATGTATTAGGCTGCTGCAACGGATTTGTTGGCAATGTCAAGATATGGACACACTCATACAGTGATGTTCTCATCCCTAAACTAAAGGTACTGGAATTGACTTTCAGCATCACCACCAGACACACACATCGGCCATGGGAGACACGACCCCCTTCAAGATCGTCTTTTTGTATGCTGCCAACGTGCTGTTCGGATTGTTTTATGCTACGAAGGAAACACGCTGGTCTTCGATATTATTGGGAGCGCTGGTAGTCCTCATCGGCCAAGGACTGATCATAAAGTTGATCTTTCAGCCTTTCCTATGGAATCCGCTAGGATATCTCCCCGTAGCAAAAGGCTTCAAGCCGATCATTGGACATAGTATGATTACATTCAGAAAGCCAAATGGCAGTGGTCATCTACAGTTAATAAAGGAGACGCCCAACGATGGCCTCATCCTCACAAGAGGCCTGTTCCATAGCAACAGAATGATCCTATCTGGTCCGGCGACGATCGCAGATGTACTGGTCAACAAGAGCTACGATTTCGAGAAGCCAGCGTGGGCGCGAGACTTTCTGCGGAGGTTCCTGGGCGATGGGCTTTTGATGACGGAAGGAGATGAACATAGGCACCATCGAAAGTTGATAATGCCTGCGTTCCACTTCCGACATATCAAAGAGCTATACCCAGTCTTCTGGTCCAAATCGATCGACCTATGTAACACACTCGACGCGATTCTCCAAGAGGACCCAGAAAAAGTACTTGAGATTGGTCATTATTCTACGCAGGTCACACTCGACATCATCGGGCTTGCAGGTCTCGGGCGGGACATTCAGTCTCTACACAATAGCGAAGACGAGCTGATTGCGAATTACGAGGAGATACTCGAGCCGACTACAGAGAAAGGACTCTACTTCCTCTTACATCTCGTGTTTCCACCCTGGTTCATCGGTGCGTTACCCTGGAAATTGAATCAGAGGGTCCAGATTACCACAAGTAATTTGAAGAAGATCTGTACAGACTTTGTTACCGAGAGGAAAGCCAACATGAAGATTGAGACATCTGAGAAACAGAACAGTCGCGACATCCTGTCAATTATGATACGAAGCAATGACTTCTCCGACCAGAACCTAGTTGATCAACTCTTGACATTCTTAGCTGCCGGGTACGTCCCTCTTGCGTAATCTCGACGCGCATAACTGACAAGCATAGACACGAAACAACGTCATCAGCACTGACATGGGCATCCTACCTCCTATCCACCCACCCAAACGCACAAAAGCGCTTACGCGAAGAAATCCACCAACACATTTCCGACCCCAACCTTCTCTCTGAACCAGGTTTTGATATTGCAACTCTCCTGGAAAGCATGCCATTCCTAAACGGAGTCTGTAACGAAGTGCTTCGATTATTCCCCACTGTACCGATCACATCACGAGTCTCCATCCGCGAAACCTCCGTTGGTGGCTACTACATCCCCAAAAACACAATGTTCTTTGTTGTCCCATGGGCCATCAATCGCAATCCCAAGCTTTGGGGCCCAAGTGCCGAGGATTTTGTTCCCGAGCGCTGGATCGACAAGGAATCTGGACGTGCGACGATGAATGGTGGTGCTGAGAGTAACTACGCTTTCTTGACGTTCTTGCATGGGCCGCGTAGTTGCATTGGAGAGAAGTTTGCAAGAGCGGAGTTGAGGTCATTGATTGCGGCGTTTGTAGGGAAGTTTGAAATGCAGATGGCTGATCCGCAGGAGGATGTTCTTGTTGCTGGGACGATTACGACTAAGCCGAAGAATGGGATGAAGTTGAAATTGAAGCCTGTGGGGTGGTCAGTGTAGGGTATAGATGGATTAATACGTTTTTCAGGATGTGGTTTTGACGGACGTGGGTTACCTAGCCACTGTCTGAGAGTCATTTGTCTTTGGAGTGGTTAAGCCGAAAAGTGAGATTATCTAAGGTACTAGCAGCACTGAGCTCTCCTCTAGTGTACTCAAGGAAAGCTGCAAAATCTGTTAAAATGTCTATTTTTGTTTTCGTACTGGAATTGTGGTCTTTGATCCCCTCTTTCTCTTCGTACATGATTCGCGAGATTTATTTTTATTCCATTTACCTCTGTCCTTTTCCAGCATTAAAGCTAAATATAATTTTCGTACATTAACTCTGCTAGCGACCTTGTATGCAGTAGGTTAACATGGCGCACATGCATGTCCAGCCGACCGCCACAAAACGCCGTCTTATACATCGGGCGATCGTGATCGGGATGAGCTATTTGACATGCTCCGACATCACCATGCTTCAAGTAGCTAGATATCAGTATGCCCCGCAGACACCAAAGTACTTGGTTGCCGTAGCCGAACCAGTCGCGCTCATTGCTTTGACACAGCTCGCTAGGCAGAGATCGAGCGGTTTCTTAACAGTGTAAAGAGTCTTGCAAGTTGAGAAATCTTGCTTTTTCCATGGAGTGTTAGTTATGCAGTTAATATGGTGATCAGTCTATGTCATATGTTGAGAAAACGTACGGTAGTATATGGCAAAGAGTCAAAGACTGTACATCAGGCAGGTATGAATTAAACTCAACGGACAACACACGGTTAGCTTAGCAATTCGTTCGTTTGGTTTTACATTTTGTAAGCCGTCCTGTTCATTTGAGCTGCAACATGCCTTTGAGTTGTCTAGTAGCAGTGCATCCTCTTATCATATACTAAGTATGGTTGACTCATTAGTCATGTCGCACTTTGTCAGCGCTTTCAAGAGTTTTAACGATACATAATCTGGGGCAGTAAAGTACATCTCTGGTGAAGATTTACCTGAAGTAGAAGAAATAACAGCACTCGAATTCATTCAGCTATGTTCACGAAACTGTTAACATGTCTAGTACCACATTCAACATCCGTCGCAAATTCTGGGATCTATTCACGACTGCAAGTCAAAGAGACCTTCATCGGCTTCTCCAGAGAGAGAAACTCCCTTGGCCCAGCAGACGGTGTCCTCCAGGGTTTCACCTCTATAAAACACAAGCACAGACTTGTCTAAATTGAATTTTCCTCGGAGATGATTCGTGCTACGCAAGGAGTCGCTGTTTGGCATACCGCGCTCAAAAGATACTTGTTCCTAGTTCTCTTGGTGGGCGAGGGATGCTGTGATCATGAAGGTGTTGTATCACAGATCTCTCATACTATAGGACCCCCGGTGTAGTTGCACACTCACCTTATTGTTTCTCAGCCAAGGTGCAAAAGTTATCGTAACTGATCCACAATTTTTATGGGCCCAACTATGCATAACTACATATACCCGCAAACGTTAGTAGCGATAGGGAGGCCCATACCCCCTGCTTAAAGTGGACTGACGATGCTCAGGAACGGCTTCGACGTCTGTGTACAGCCGACGTACGTGTTGAGTAGATTAGTCCGCTACGGACTGTCGTTTGCATAGTTGCCCTGAGACGCGACCCAAATGTTGGGGTAATAGGGCCGACTTCATATATGAGCTGGAATGCCAGGGCGGACGATACTCCCCGAATGTTGGAAGTTGTCGCGCGCCGTAGAGATGCTTTTTAAAGTACTGTGGTATATAGCTGTTGTAGGGAAGTCGCTACCTACAATGGTACGCTCAGAAGGTGCAGCTAGGATAATTTCTTAACGACTTTGGAATGATTGTGAAGCTACTTACATGCAACACAAAGTATAGTGAGCGTGAAAATTATAGTAAATACTGTGTTCACGAGCTATTAGCCTGTAATGAGAAAGCCAACCTTAGTGCCACGCAAACATCTTCTTTTAAGGAAGTAAAGTCCGCGCTGAATCACACTAGGTACCTAGCTATTGTATCAGCAATCAATGCCTTGGTTTGCATTCACATTTGCGTCGAGAATGGGTGCTTGTCTGATGTGACCCTTACATCATGATCCTGCGCCGCTTAGCCGCTGTACAGTAGTGCCGTTTTGACACTTGACTCGATAGCCGCAGGCCCGCAGCCTTGCAATCATGGCGATCCTCTTCAGCTATCGGGCCTTCTCTAGTGACCAATTGCGGAATGCTATGCACGTCCGCGACATTTGCATCGAGATGTCGAAGACATCGTGATCTCTCCATCAGCGTTACAAATGAGCCTAATATTGAAAGATGCCATCTGGCATCTAGATCCTCAAGGGCATAGCTATGATCACGTGACCATGATACATTTTCTAGGTGGTCTGTTGGACGAAAGGTCGCAAGCAAACTCCAGATACCCCCTAATGCCACTCGCGACTATGCCATGTCAACGCTGGTGTCAACTCTTCATATGTAAACCCTTGGTAGGTTGGTAAGCCCATCTCGACGACAAACTCGGACATCAGAGGGACGAGAGGTGTCCCATAATATGCTGTTGTACTGCATTGCGTGAGCACCTGGGGCAATTGTGGATAGAAGGAATAACATATCATCCTGGGCTTAAAAGGGGGTCAGGTTGCCCTCTGAAGGCCTCTTTGTTTGCGCAACTCGCTTATCGAGAGAACGCTCATCAGACCCTCTTCGCGACTGCAAAGCCTGGCGGATGGAGTGCGCTGTCGAATGGAATATAGCCTGGCTATTCCTGTGAAGCCTGCGAAAGTCCAGATGGATGTGCTGATCTCGATGTCTCACAAGCGCGAGAGATCCAAATAAACGGGTCGGGCACAGGGATTCCCATTGGTCAAGGTGAAACATGCCGAGCGCACATGGAACAAGTGCCGTTGTTTGGAATGCAGACAGACGGGAGATGTCTGTGGCAAAGTGGAGGGACCAGCGCACACGCAAGTGGAACGGGAGCTATTGACCGTCACGGCTGCGGACAGGTAGGCGATCGTAATCTTGGGACATGGTGCGTGATTAGCTGGTCACTTACAAGATTTATCAAGACGGCTTCGATTGACGCAGCCGCCGTGCAGCATGCGGGCGTACAGCAGCAAGCCACTAATTCAAATACTGGAGAGCGCCAACGATGCAGGACAATCGTTCCAATGATACACATCGATGATGCTACTTCGAGACGACTAAGTTGTGATCTCGATAACGTAGAACAGTGAACAGGCGTGCCTGTTTGACAATGAAAGAGGTTTGTATGTCGAGACATCCATCACGCACTCACCCAAAGTATGGGAGCGAATTGGTCTGACGCAAAACAATGCACTCAAGGTTCCGTTGTGGTACTGTTGATGAGTACCATAGCTTGCCGCGGACCTTGCGGGTTTTACGGCTGAAGCGATAGTCGAAGCCGTGCAGTCCAGACTGGCCCAATAGTACGTTTATTGGAGGATGAGCATCCGCCGGTGTTCGTCCAATTAAATCAGAGAGCCATGCTTCTATGAGGCCTGTAAGTTGTGCAACAGGAGAAGAAGCCCGCTGCGTGCTTGTTCTACTTCGATGCTTTGTACAGTCTCAGTAGCCACAGTCTCAATTATTGACATGACAGCTGTCTGATAGCCGCCAGCTCCAACGGCTACGCCTAACCACCGGCAAAACCTGTTCGTGCGCCATAGCCGATCCTAAGAGAGATCATGAAGCATTACCTGAAGGACGAATTTCTGTCCGCACTACAATATGTTTTGCCAATCCTGTGCGCTTAGAAGATTTTGGTCTCTTTATGAACATGAGTCTGCAAACCAGCTAGGCAAGCTGTGGTACGGGTGGATCGTGAGAAGCCTATGACGATCTGTGCAAGTGAAGTAACCAACGGATCGAAGCATCCGGCTTCATGCTGCATTGCATGAGTGTGGGATCCTGACCAGCACCGAACCGTAATAGTCTCCGCGCGCTATCTTGCGTTCCCGGATCACAACGTCTAGGCCTCTGTGGCGCATGTACTGGAAAGAGTACGAATGTGTCCCGGGGATGGGAAAGCAAGGTGCCAATGCACCAATCTACACAATGCGGGTGCCACTGCCCAACAGACAGCACACGGGCTTGGGCGTTGAACGACCCCGATTGATGTGGATGCGTTCACTCCCAGCTAGTGCGCATACATCACTGGCTCCAGGTTGCGCTTCCTGCTGCTTACTGACCTGTTGTAAATAATCCTAGTGCTGCATTCCTGCATAGTATACATCATTATGACCATGAGTCGTGTCGTGGAATGCAGCGTGTAAGATGCATGCGAATCTGCATGCGAGTAGCTGCAGCCTGCATGAAGTGCAGTCTCTGGAGTTTTGATCTTCTCTACTAGGACCGGAGGAGGCGAACGTGTTAACGAGCCTGTAACGCAGTATAGACAGAGGTGGACAAGAGCGCTGTCACGATGGAGCGGGGGCCGTACAGTCAACGCTCTGGACCACGGTGGCCGAATATTCAGCGGAGCATACGTAAATAGCTTGTTGAAGCAAGAAGATCTGGCCACGGCAAGACACATGGAGAGATATGTAGCCACAAAGAATGACTACCCTCGCAGCGCGGGTAGCGGATAGCGGACAAGGATGTAGAGACGTCACGGCTGTCATTGGTCCGGTGAAGTTTCCCAGGGAGCCTACTGGGCACTGCGAGCTTGCACGCGAACGTCCGAACAGTGCGTGCAAGTCTTCCAAACACCCGGCGAATTCCAGGGCGTGACCTTCACAGTCTCGATTCTCGAATGCCGCTGGGCTATGTATATCCTCCTCGATTGTGCTCGCTAGGCCGGAGCCGCCTGTAGTTGCCGCCTGACCCTACTATGGTAGCAACATGTCAGTGGCCTAGCACCCGTCAAGTCTCAGCTCGTCTCTTGTTGCCACTTCCATTACCACCATTCGGCCATATTAGAGTCGGCCATTTTTGAAATAGTGGCAGCCACCTTCGCCCGCGACACGCGCCTCCAAGTCATGAGTTCGCACGCCGTGGATCACCTTTATCAACCGGGCTACGCCTCGACAACCATCGGTCAGCGCAAAGTCGCGATTCCACGCCTGCAGAAAGTGGGCCAGGGACAAGGCGTGACAAAAGACCGGCGAAGAGTTCCTCGGGCGTGTACAGGTGTGAGTATGAGTCGCGAATCATTGTCTGCGCGTGAGAGCCGTACATGGCGTCCAGCGATGAGGATTCCCATGTGTGCCGCTCGTATTTGATAGGCTGAAAGTCCGTTCCTCTTCCTGCATAGTTTCTAACGACGTATGTCCAAATCTAGTGTCGCTCCCACAAAATCAAATGTACGGGTGAACGACCACAATGCAAGCATTGTGTGACCACGAGCCGCGAATGCGTGTACATCATGCCGAGGAAAGATCGACTGAAAATGTATGTCAGGAGCCGCTCGTCGGCCGAACGATGAACTGAACGTACATAGTGTCACAGAGCGCTGTAGTCAAATGGCTGGGCTCCTGAAAACGCTGAAGGCCAATGTTGGTGTTGAGGATAGTGCTAGAATCGTGGACATTCTTGAATCGGTATGGGTTTCTACGTGGCAACGTCCATGACAGAGTCCGATAGACATGTAACTGACACAATACAGGTCGAGGAAGATATATCAGAGCTTCATCAAACAGCGGTACCTTCGAATGCTGAGTCCGATACGTATGGCTCCCAGGAAAGCAGAGATTATAACGGCGAGGATCAGGACAATGAGCTTGACACTTATTCCTTAGATCTGCTTGACGAGAATCTTCACGAGAATGATCGCGCGCGTGCGACTGGCTTTGTTGGAGGAAATTCAGAAGTTCAGTGGCTTCGCGCCGTCGCTTCAGCACACCTTAGAAGAACCGACGATGAGACGACAGGACCATCTGCTCAGCGCAGAGAGTCATGCGTTCCTAGCTGTGAGCAGGTCAGCTCCTTTAGTTTCTGGGCAGATGGAGAGAATGTTGATCTCGACATCTTCATCGCGCCGTACGACCTGCCACAACCAGAAGTTGCCGAACGTCTATTGCATTGCTACATGCTCAAGGCTCACGACTCTTTTCCGATACTTGCTCGCAAGCCTTTCGAGGACCAGTTCCGGATATATTTCAGGGCGGTGAAAAACGGTAACGCGCCAGTTCTCAGTCCAAAGTGGCAGGCCATCCTGAATCTTGTATTCGCCATCGGCGCAAGATATTCGCATCTTGTAAAGGCCAATTGGCGAGCCGATGATCGTGACCACCTCATCTATCAAGCGCGAGCACGAGCTTTTGGTTTAACTCAGACCACCTTTACGAGCCACTCGGACATACCGCAGATACAAAGTTTGGGTCTTCTAGCATTTTACTGGCTTTCCGTTGGCCAGGTCAGTCGGTAAGTCTTCCGTGCAACACGATCGATCTGGAAAATGGTGTATTGACCGTTCAAGTGCATGGACAATTATTGGCATGGCTATTCGTGCCGCATACTCGCTGGGTCTTCATGTTCGAAATGAAGATCCTTCCGCAACTGCAGTCAAACGGGAGACATTGGTCCGAACCTGGTGGAGCTTGTACTCATTAGAGCGTACACTGAGTATCATTACCGGTCGGCCAAGCATCATCGTCGATTCCTACTGCTCTGTCCCTTTGCCTGTGCCGATTCCAGAAGAGAACATTTCGGGTGAGGTTGAGGCAGCGTACCGCATGCGAAAAAGAAGCACCACGATGTTATATGCGGCAAGTCCGACATTCTCTGCTTCCTCACACGCCGGTGTCGACGTTCCCAACAGTGCTGTAACTGTAGAGGCCAACTCCGGGTCGTACTTCCGGGCCGTAGTGCAATTGTCTGTTATAACTCAGAATATTCTCACGTCCCTTTACTCGGCAGGCACAAGCCTTCGAACTTCGAATGACATCCAGCAAGACACGATGCAGCTGGTACAGCGTCTCGACCAATGGGTTACCGCTCTTCTAGCCGAGTTCAACTCACAAGATCCGACAAGTGATCTCAGCGAAAAATTTACTCGCGAACGCATGCTTCTTGGCTTCCAATTCTGTAGCGCGAGGATACTCCTTACCAGGCCGAACCTCACGGCAAGACGGCAACCATGGAAGGAAGCGAAGGAGGCGAATTTTTCGAAATGCATGTCGAACATGTGTATAGAAGCCGCGAAAACGATCGTCGCATCTCTACCCGACGATCCTCGTCCGGAGTTGATCTACGACCAAGGTCCTTGGTGGTGCATTGTCCATCATCTCATGCAAGCCATCTCCATCTTCTTACTTGAACTCTCGTACACATCTCAAGGCAATACGACGCTGGTTTACTTTGTGAAAAAGGCTTTGCACTGGCTGGAGGCCATGCAGGATCCGATTGCGCAGAGGGCCCATAAAATAGCGCTGGACTTGTTCCAAACAGTCGCCAGACGACAGCCTTCCGAAATCTCTTCCCAGTGGGCTGTGCAAACTCAACAAACAGTCGCAGGATTTGCGAACATTGTACAGCCCGCCAGGCCTGATAGCATGCTAGATGCTTACTATCCGACACAGTATGTCAGCATGGCACCTCAAACAGCTGATTCCTCGTATCCGGCGTACGACACGGTCACAAATATAATCCCCTATTCGATGGCGCCGATTCTGAACCAGGACTACTACATGGCGAGGTAGTGGGTGTGACAGCACAGCGAATGATGTCGGCCGATGTCCAGGTCCTTAGGTACCTTCACGGAATTTCTTCGACGAAGAGTATGCAAGATTCTAGCTGCTGGTATCGCACAGTGCAAATGTTCCGCTTGGTGGGGCTACCGTTCATGGAAGTTCTTGGGGAGGGCAGAGCTATTCGAAATTATAGCTTTGCCGTGGCGGCGATTACGTCATCCATGGGCATTCCCTCCTTCCTGGATATGATAGCAGGGGCCAACGTAAAACGAATTACTCGAATGCAAAGCGTATCAGCAACCGAAGAGCCGGCTCCAGTGTGATCGAAAAGAAAATCTCGTTTGTCAGTCCAGGGCCAACGTCCAATTAAATGTTCAACACCACATCCTTCTCGGATCAGACCATGGGACGGATCAAGAATTGCTCAAGTCTTCGATCGCGATTCATGGAAGCTAGATCTGCAGCGACTCAAAAAAGTGTCTATCACGTTGTGGGGTCTGTTTACAGACATGGAATGCTGGAGTTCACCTGATCGGTGAAGTACAACACATATCGCGGACCTTCGATAGGCCTTGATACACTGTCTATGCCGCAAACGCTACTACGAGTATTCTACGCTGTCACGTGAATATTGAGGAGTCACTTTACAAAATCGCGCAAGATCCAACGCTGGAGGATGTTACATGCCTATGCATGTGCTCACAGGACGAAGCCACAATGATTACGCCCTAGTTCATTGGTGCGTTTTTCTAACCTCATGCAGTAATACAGTACTATATGACGCCATGGTCTTGAGTGCTGTCGAACATGCTATGGAAGTCTCGAGACGCGAAACGAAATCACGAGTGATAATACACTAGGGCTTGCTCGCTGATCACATGCGCAAAGCTATATGTGTACAAGCTACAAGCCGTATGGAGTGGAGGCCGCCTGCTGTTAGTTATTCACACTTGTCAAAAAGATTGTGGAAAAAGTTGCCGCACTTTTCACGATGATTGTGCGAGGAAGAGCAAAGACTAGAGCAACGTTACCACACAGCTTACATCGACGCGATGCAATATACTTTGCCAATAGACGAGCTTCTCGATATTCACGCTCATCATAGCAGTTTACAGGCCCTGATCGTCGAACCCGAATGTCACAGCCATACCCACCTATTTTGTTCTTTCTCTCGAACGGGTACCGCCAGAAATCACGTGTTAAGAAGCGAGCCGCGCGTGTTAGCAAGTCCGTTGTTGTATGTCTTTGAGTTGGTTCAAAGCACACCGTCTTTACGCCGAAGTCTGAAACGTGCGCCAAAGACATGATAGTACGGTGTCATACCTGTTGCGGGAACCTAGGTCGGAAATCCCAGAGTCTGTCACTGTGCAGTAGGACTCTTCCGCCATGCCTTCCTTAAACCATTGGAAGGATACTGTAACGTGGCTGGAACTGTGGAGCGCCACTAATAAGGGGCAAGATGGTTGGCTTTCCTCGGTAGCCATCACCTATCGCTGAAGCACGCCATGCAGCTTGGGCGATCTGGACTGATACCTACTCTTCCCCAAACCCTTAGGTTCCAAAGCTTCGGGAGCCTCCATGGACCCACTCTGGCTCTTTCGCCCTGGCCGGTGCTTGTCCGGCAAGGGAATTTCGTGTCGAGCCGTAGCACTGCAATCGTTGCATATGTCGAGACCTACTCAATGCAGTAACAACTATGATACGAGTTTGACGACAAACCTCGAACGGCAGGTTAGAATATCTACACAACGGAAATCGTGCTCTGGATGCCAAAACTGGCCGGATGGCTCCATGCGCCGCATATCAAGCTCAGAGAATTTACCTCGGCATTGGATACCTGTCTAGTGGGATTGCATGTAGCTTTTAGAATACAGTACGAGGTAAATATAACATATCCAAGCAAACCAATATACATCAATTACGACTCATTTGTATACTGGCCCTACCTAGGTACATTCTCACTGGTATTAGGAGCTGAAGCAGCAAAATTTGTCACAAAACTCGCTTTCTTGGGGAAGCGCCCATTATCCACATTTTGCATTTATCAGCACAGTGAGACTGCGTATATGGGAGACGCACCCCACGATTGTCCATCTGCCCCTCGGATCAGGGGGAAGTCAGTGTGCATGGAACGTGAAGGAGGCCCCGATGGGGAAACTCGAGTCGAGACGGTGTACACAAGCGAGGTATATGCACGATCTCGTTTCGAGTTGGCTCTCTGGGTTAGCCACAGCAAACACTGGAAGTAAATCACGTTGGAATCCAATTCAGCACGAGACCCTCTAGAAGCTTGCTCTGTCGTCATCTCTACCTAGGTACACGATGACTGACAAGGTACCTATGTAAGTAAAAGCCGGTTTCGGACATTTCATCACGATTATAGGGTACCATGAGTATGTGTGAACACATGAAAGACTCGATACAAGTCTATGGAGCTCCACAGTATACTCTTCTTCGTATGGTCTAGCTGATCCCTAATGTATACATCGTAGATAGGTTGCTTTCCCAAGGATGGTTTTTTGGTTTCCAGGCACTCCCTCGTTGGTATATAGGTTTGAAGATGTCATGCATTATGTGTCAATTGATACATCACGGCATTGCCCTGTTCGCATTCCCAAATTACACTCGAACTATGCCGATCGCATAACCAAGTAGTACACAACTTTGCAGTGTCGAAGTCAGACTTGGTGAAAGGCAATGGTCACGTGATACATCTGACCATAGGCCTTTGAAATTGTAGAGTGATGCGAGGTGTATAAGCATTGGGGTCTTCTTTGACAACTGTACCTATGGTATTTGGACAAAGATGCCTAAACACTACATGAAGCTAGGTAGCTTTACTTTGATTAGGATGCAACTCCATCTAAGCAAAGTTAGTGCAAGCACTAGCCCCAAAGGCGGGCGGGCCAGGCCTCCCCGCCGATTTAGCGGACCATGTCGGGTCTTTGCATCGCTACGCCATGCGACGATATATTGCCTCCGACCTTTGTTGTCATCAACGTTTCATTCGCCAAGTTCGACGATAAACATGCTTTCTGAAAAGCCACATACATGTCATATGCAGCATGCACCAATCAAACATGCAGCAGTGCGTCAACGTAGCAGAAAGACTCCACAGTCATTGCGGTACAGAGGTTTTGCTATAAGAGGAGAATCTTGCCGCCATCGTGTGCAACAGTGGCTGTAAAATAAAAAGCATGAGAAGTGCCTCTACGCACCTAGGTCGCGAAGGATTAGGCTCATGATTGGTCAGGTACTACAAGATGCTAGGTTTTGCATGCTTTCACTGTCCTCTTGCATTCCTTCATGAGCCTGGTCTACGGGTGCTTGCTTGATATCTTTATTGATCTGTAGGCAGCTATATGCACGTAGAAATGGCGGTGAGTAGACTTATCTGACCAAAAACCACGGTAGTGAATCAGAATGCATCATCTCTCTCAATTTCTACTGTGGTACCTGCGGTAGTCTTTTGCGTCGAACGCTAACCACGCTTCATGTATCTTGATGCACGCAGCACAATGTCACCGAATTCCCCGCCCAGGAAAGGTTAGTGTAACCACGGCACGCTTTCTGGAAAGCACTCCGAAGTTTATCTGACATGTTCTAGCCGGGTCTAGTGAAGGTGTTGAGACGTCAGGCACGCTCTCGATGGGTGTTGCATTGCATCAAAACACTGCGACAGACTTACGCGTAAGTTGGCTAGCTGATCTCATTGTTAGTACATAATACTGATGCCTCTTTCTGTATAGTTGAAGCGGAAACAAGACCAACGCGATGACTATGATTCCCACCGAGATGGCGATGCTCACCACCGAGCCAAGAACAGAACAACTTCGAATGGCGAACAGCTGTCTCCTCTGCATCTTGGAACTGAGACCCTAAGCAAGAGTTTCGAAGAAGTCATTAACCAGTTCATAACTTTGGAGCACTCTCATAACGCGCTGTTGTCGGTGCAGAAAGAATCGGCGACAAGACTGAAACCGCTTGAGGAAATCCTACTCGCCCCTGCCAGTCCGCAAAGTCCACAGAATATCGCTGCTGGCTCCGAAGCGTCAATTACTATATCCAAACGACCTCAGGAATCCAAGATCGAGTACACATACAAACGAATTAAATGTCATCGCAAAGTTCTAGACGAGCACTCTAAGTACCTCAAGGATTCCCATAGGGAAACCAAAGCCAATCGAAAAGAGGACGAGCAGCGTGATCGAAGCATCCAAAGCCTGGGTTCCCAATGTACAGCATTGGGAGAGGATATCAAGAACGAAAAGGGTGAAATCGTGGCCTTGCGCCAAAAATTGGACAGCACGACAACTGCGACTGAAAACCTGGCCGAGGTCCTTCACAAGAAAGCGGATAAAGATGACGTCGAAACCTTGGAGCGACAGGCCGTACAGCTCGAGGGTGACAACAAAACATTGAAACAGCGCGTCTTACAGCTCGAGAATGAAACGGAAACGTTCGAACGGCGCCTTTTGCAGTTTCAGGATGAAAAGGAAAAATCTGCAGAAGCAGTCACACGACTCGAAGAGGAAATGATTACGCTTAAGAGCACAATGGATGAGCGATTCAACGCGATGGATGATCAGATTTCAGATACCTTGAAAAACCGCCATGCATCGGTGGAGAGCGAGCAAGCAAGAAAGGCTGTGTCTGAATACCTCGACAAATGTGTGTCTACTCTTGATAAGGCCAGAGAACTATCCAAATCGCGCTCAGCCACAAACGAAGATGTATCGAAGCTTCGCTTTGACTTTGAAACTTTGAAAGCCACGCACGAAGACTTGAGGACCGGTGTGCGCAACGTTCGAAGCGTCACGGATAGAAACCACAGTGAAGTCACTAGGATGGACACGGCACTACAGGCCTGTCAAGAGAGATCCGAGTCTAACCTCACGACCTTCCGGTCTGCGCAGGAGAATCTAGTCTCACACGGGCAAATTGCTGAGATGCACTTTGCCACGGAAGACGATCTCCAGACTCTTCGAAACACCTTCTCAAATAAGTCAAGAGACGAACAACGTCGCATGATTCAGTGCTGCTACGATCGAAATGAAGCTGTGAAGCGAGATGTCGCGTCGCTCAGAGAGCAGATGAGAAATAAAGACCTAAGTCTCACAGCTGCGCATATGCAAACGACCGTAAGTTACTCCCTCGTTTCACATCTACTTTCCACTACGCGCGACATGAACTTACGAGACTGAATATCAAGTTCGGACCATATGCTTTTCGCAACATGATACAGCAAGGTGCCGGTGGCTTCATTGCCCCAAATGCCAATATGCCAGCTGAGGTAGTGAGGGTAGTAGGCCAGCAACAGCAGGATCATCCTGGTTCTCGTCAGAATCAACAGGAGCACAACTACCCGCCGCAGCAAGAACAACGACAGCGACAGTACTCCATTGAAGCACCACCACCGCTGCAGCCGCCACCGCCGCAACGACCTTCAGCGGCTCATGTACCTCTGTCCCCAGAAAATACGCCACAGCGGAATTAGGTCCTTGGTCCTCAGAATCACCCACAGAATCACCCACAGAATCACCCTCAGAGTCAACCTCAAAATCAGGTCCTTGGTCTTCAGAATCACCCTCAGAATCACCCCTCACACAACCACCATCCACCATCCCCAAACCACTCGACTTTAAGCAGCGACGGCATCGAAATACATCAAAATTGACCCGATACTCATATGACTATGTTCGATGTGGGTGGGGGGTTGAGTGTATACGAGTATTTCATGCATCTATCTTCTATCAAGAAATTTTCTTTCCGGCCAAAAGTGGTGGTGAGGGTTAATCACGTGTGTTTACCGGAAAACTGGTTTGGATCGGTATGGTGGCGATGCTATTATAATGGGATGAGATGGAAGGGAGTGCAGTGATGAAGGATCCAAGGAGACGAGGACGAGATTTGTTGGCGTTCACGATGCTAAATGACGATAATGATTTAAGATTGAAATCGAGGGAAAGGAAAAGAAGAGTCGAGGGATGACTAGCATAATTTCATATACCCACATTCTTAAACTGGTATTGATACAATGCGTAATTGTTATGCAAGTTGGAAATTGAGATATTGGAAACCGTACCAGAATACTTCGTGCATGAGTAATACACTTGCAAACATGAACCAAAATGTCTAGAGCGGTCGATTGGGTAGTGGAGTTTCCCAATGCAGGTGAGTTTCCAATCTAGGGCTGATTTTGGTTCGGCTCTTAGAGTGGTACGGTCACATTACTTAACCGCAGATGTTTAGATGCAATACACAACCGTAAGGTTTGCAACTGCGGCTATCAGCGGGACGTGCAAGCATTGTCACCCATACCACCACATTTTATAAGGAGAGAAAACAAAGAGCGGCCCAATTGACCAGTTGTGTGGTATGCGATAGTGCGTACAAACGCTCACCTGATTTCAATGGCTTCTATGCATCCTGATATATACAGTACAGCGTATTCTACTTTTGTTCTAATTCGGCACCCCGCGCGGCCTATTTCTTGGGCTTGTATTCGCTCGGGTTGATCATTAACTCTGGTCGGACGTATTTGTCGAAATCTGCTTCGCTGATGACCTCGAGCTTGAGCGCTGCTTCCTTGAGCGTGAGGCCGTTCTTGTGTGCGTACTTTGCGGTCTTGCTGGCAGCATCGTAGCCGATGACGGGGTTAAGGCAGGTAACGAGCATGAGACTATTGCAGTGTTAGTATCTTGAGAGTTGGGAATAATTGGGCCCTGGGGACAATGGCATACCTCTCATTCATGATAGAACTGATGCGTTTCTCATCGGCATCCAGACCAGCAACGAGGTTCTTCTCAAAGCTCGTCATAGCATCTGCAAGAAGGCGCGAACTGTGTAGCAGGTTGCGGATCATGACGGGCTTGAACACATTGAGCTCAAAGTTGCCCTGCGAACCAGCGAAAGTGGTAGCAGCCTGGTTACCAAAAACCTGCGCGCAGACCATGGTCAAAGACTCGCACTGAGTGGGATTGACCTTGCCGGGCATGATGGACGAACCCGGTTCGTTCTCTGGGAGCTTGAGCTCACCAAGACCGCAACGTGGACCGGAGCCGAGGAAACGAATATCTTGTGCAATCTTGAAGAGGGAAGTAGCGAGGGTGTTGAGTTGGCCATGAGCCTCGACGATGGCGTCGTGAGCAGCAAGAGCTTCAAACTTGTTTGGCGCAGTGACGAATTCGTGACCGGTCATCTTGCTGACTTCGGACGCAATGTCCTCGGCGAAACCCTTGAATGTGTTGATGCCGGTTCCGACGGCTGTTCCACCCTGAGCGAGCATCTTGAGGCGGGGAAGGGAGCTCTGTATGCGCTCAATACCAAAGTCAAGTTGTTGCACATAACCGGAGAACTCCTGACCCAGAGTCAAGGGGGTCGCATCTTGCAAGTGGGTCCTGCCAATCTTGATCAAGTTTTCCCACTGTTGGCTCTTCTTCTTGAGAGCGTCGCGTAGGCTGGCAAGGGCTGGGAGGAGCGATTCCTCGAAGTCGAGAACAGCGGCGATATGCATGACGGTAGGGAAGGTGTCGTTGGAGGAGGCGGACATGTTCACATGGTCGTTGGGATGGACAGGCTTCTTGCTGCCCATGGTGCCGCCCAGGATCTCAATGGCGCGGTTTGAGATGACCTCGTTCGCGTTCATGTTGGACTGTGTGCCCGAGCCCGTCTGCCAAACGACGAGGGGGAAGTGGTCGACGAGCTTGAGAGACGCGACTTCCTCAGCAGCCTGCTGAATAGCCTTTCCGAGTTTAGGATCTGTATATCTGAGTCAGTGACGCAGCTTCAAGGTCCTCCTGGATGTCGTACCCAGGCCATACTTCATGTTGACGGTCGCCGCCGCGCCCTTCAAGATACCGAAAGCGCGCACAATGGGCGGAGGCATTCGGTCCTGAGGCTGGTTGATCTTGAAGTTTTCCAGAGAGCGCTCGGTCTGGGCCCCCCAGTACCTATCGGCCTGGACTTGGACCTCGCCAAAAGCATCGCTTTCGGTTCGCGTGTTGGCCATGATGCTGCTGGTGGCGCTGAACTGGCGGCGCTGGAAGAAGCTCTGGGTGCTCAAGGGCGTATATGGGGCCGGCTGGCGCGTGAGGGTGGACAGAGGACGGGCGCTGCGGGCACTGCGGGCACTGAGGAAGGAGGGGCTGGCCTTTGCATGAGCCAGTGATCGCATTGCGCCGGCCTCGGCAGGACGGAGCTTCGTGCGAGCACTGCGAAACATGGCGGCGGTGGACATTGGCGTGGGGGAGGGCAGGAAACGGGGCTCAGCACCGGATGAATGTAGCCGTCAGCGCAGGAGAGGGTCGATGGCGCGTGCAAAGCAACTGGGTGCTCTGGAGTTCGCAACAAATGCAACAAATTCTCGAGATCCCCGGATTCCAGCCAGAACCGACAGCGGTAGCGGGACATGTCGGAGGTGCGCTGACCGCGGGGCGACCCGGGGCCGGCAAGGGCAAGGGCACGTGACTGGAAGCGTGCCAAGAGGGGCTCTGGGCAAGGCTGTGCTCGCACCCTGGAAGCGGTTCACGGATGCCAAAATATTCTTCAGCTGTCAACACGCCCGGGCTCGTCGCTCGGAGCCCTTCAAATAAGCCAAAACAGTGCAGCCGGCCCTTGCGATGCGCATCGTTTGCTCATCCATACCGCTCGTACCTACACAGTACATCCCCCAACCTGACCCTGGCTCCCGGAGGCATCCTGCACTTGCACTCAAGGATACCTCCTGCACGCGACGTGGAGCGTCGTTCGACTGAGTCGTTTGCGTGCGTGGACATTGCAGCAGCGTATGGC
Organism: Plenodomus tracheiphilus IPT5; assembly: GCA_010093695.1. Taxonomy (NCBI): domain Eukaryota; kingdom Fungi; phylum Ascomycota; class Dothideomycetes; order Pleosporales; family Leptosphaeriaceae; genus Plenodomus; species Plenodomus tracheiphilus. The sequence goes on from MU006315.1 coordinate 62,223, forward strand.
TCCCGTGCCACAAGTCTGGGCCTCTAGCATCTACCCATTCTCGTTCTTTGCTTTTAAGCTGGAGAACCATGGCAGCACTCCGCTTTCAGCCATTGGCGTGCACCAGCTCTACCAGCTCTACCAGCTCTACTGTCCATGGCGTTTTCGCCTGACGGTCGCCTTCGTGACGGTTGTCCGACTCGGCATCAATACCTAGGTAGCCACAGCTGGTTCGGCGGCTTTCTTGGTCTTCTCGGCAGACGACGCCCGCCCTGCTGATCGAGTGAAACACATGGCACTCGTACCTGCCTGGCCTGGGTTGCAGTTGGTTCAAACTCGCTGGCGTCGGGCTCGGCTGTGCCCATGGATGCATTGGTCAGTCTTCGAACTCTGATTGTCCTCATCCGCCGCTCGCGCAAAGCGTTCAAATGGCGCTCCAAGCACCCGCCTCCACGGCCATTGTCGCTGTGCAAGGAGCACACGCGCCATTGCACTGACGGCAACGAGCACCCGAGCAGGGTCCTGAGGCGTGCCTACCGCTACCATTCACGTAGATTGATTGCCCAAGTCACCTGCCCTGGTGCTCTCAGGCGTCGGACCCAGTCGCTTACTTACATGCTATCATATTCTTAGGCACGGGAGCCAGAGCCATCCACCGTGCTGCCAGCGTCACATTACCTCTAGAGTTAATGCCGCCCCTGTTCCTCTGCCTACCTGCCTTTCCTCCTCAACTACGGCGTGGAACATCTGTTTGCTGTTGCTGCTACTGTACCTGTTGACCGCTCTAGCCTATTGTCGTACGTTCGGGCCCTTGCCTCACCTGGGAATCGCAGCCAACGCTCCACTGCCCCTCTTCCACAGGGTCGCAGATGAGGCCTCGATGTTCGTGACATCCACCAAAGCCTCCTCTGCGATCTCCGGCTCGACCATCAACCCAGACACTATACAGTAGTGTTTGCCTCGGTGGCCAGCTGCCTTTGCGCTCACTAAGTCCTCAAAACAGTTCGGGACACTTATCCATCGGCTCATTACTCGGCTGTGGTACATGCGGCCAACCGCTTCGCGGAACCAAGCATACATGGCAGATTCAGGCTACAATGCGACTACAGGGCAACCATTAACAGATTCTGGGGCCCCAGAATCAGAATCGCCTGTCCCGCTGAACCCCTCCCATGTACTTCCATCGCCACAAAGACATGCAGCACCTCTCCAGCAGCATGCCCAGTATTCATACAGTCCTCAAATGAATCCCTACCCGGAATTTTCGAATGTTCCTTTCAATGGCCATAACGGCGTCTATCCACCTTTCCCGCCGGGCGGCGGACACCCAATGCATCACCAAACACCACCCCGCACGCATTTCTATGGCCATCCACAACAAAGGTCACCTCCAGCTTACAGGAACGAGTACCACCCTCTGCGGACAGATACCTTTGGAGAATACCATAGTCTCTATGGACTTCCTGTTCAAGGTGACCACGGGCGATCTTCTCTCTCTGTGTCAGGGCCGTTCGGTTACAGTTTCGCCTTACCATCCGCCATCGAGACAAATCAGTCTGCTCAGCGACCACATAACCCGATGATGAGATTGAACTCACCGTACTATACACCACAGGAGTCGGTGCGATCCTCTACTGCCGGCAACTTCATCCCGTCTCATCTGGCTCAGAGCACAAATCGAAGAGTACCACAGTATGGGAATGTGCCAAACGAACGAGCAGAGAATAGGGCAGTCCGGAGTTCTGCCATGTTCATAGATAGCCAGGGCCGTCGTTCAGATCGCAGCAACTCTCCGCGTACTTCCAATCGCCGGAGCTTTGATCTGTATTCACACGACCTACGACAGTCGAGCACATCGTCCGATGCAGACGAAGCGGCTGCGCGTGTTCCACCGTCCAGCCGCATAAGGCAGCGAATGCGGGATCCAAGAATCTTCGGGCATCGTCAAATACATGACCCGAACGTTGCTAGTCCGGAGCAAATCCAGGAGCTCAAGGCAAGGCTTCCACGACGCCTTCCCAGCGAATTGTCAGACACGACCTCGAAAGCGTGTGATGTTTGCTCGAAGGACTATTCCCTCATAGACGTGACGCCATGTGAAGAAGCAGAAATTGCCCTTGAGCTTCCTTGCGGGCATTGTTTTGGAGAGTGGTGCATGAACACTTGGGTATGAGAAAACGACTTCTTCAGTCACGAGTATCCTCTAACGAATCTCTAGTTTGATACGTGTAGAAGTTTCAAGAACAAGGTGACATGCCCAATGTGTCGGAAGCAACTCATTGAACCGCCGCGACTGCCTCCCCACCTCCAGGCTGCTCGACTCGCTTTCGAACAGGCCGTGTTGCGCGAGCGCGAGCTCGAGCGCAACCGAATTTGACCCATCGCCCGTCATCCCTAGGTATCCACACGAACGTCGGGGCGAATTCAGGTAGTGTGCGTGTAGTGCTGTGCCAACAGTACTCAGCAACATCAACATCAACATCAACAACGACGACAACAACAACAGCAACAGCAACAGCGAGCATCACGAGGATCACGAGAAATGTAGTATTGGCAAGAGTGTCCAGCGGATCAGCATGCCCATGAGTCGGCGACGTGGGAGCTATGATATCATTGTTTGGATAATAACCCTATCGGGTGGTTAACGGCGTTCCTGCGGGGCATGACTTGCATGGAGTTACGAGCACATGTGGACCATGTTTGCGGTCAGGCGGCATGGGCGAGCATGGCTATAAGTGTACACAGTACATGTACTTACATAGGCAGTAAATAGCACATCCATGGACATGTGAGGTCACAGCTGAAGCCCACCTGGGCCCCTTTGCCTTGACGTGCAAGGTTGCCGGCTGCAACCTGGAGTTCCAGATCGCTTTTGGTGCGCCAGGCGGACCCACTCAGGAATGATTCGTTGCCCCGGAGCAGCTCTAGCCCACAACACAACCACCCCGCAGCACAACACAACGAGACACGCACTGCACCTGGCATTGGACTGTCGTCGCTCTGCCCCCCGATCTCCCGCCATCTGCACCGTAGATCATCTCTTGTGCTCGACGTGCTGATCTGCATCTGCTCTGCTCTTGCCATTTGTCTGCAGCGTTCTGACGCTGCTGCCCGCACTCACTCCCCCGGGACAAGCCTATCCCAAAGCACCATGGCAGGCGTAAACAGAGACAGTTTCCAGATGCCCGTCCCACCACAGCCAATCCATACGCGAGGCAACGATATGGAGCGCCCCGGCACACCGCAAGAGGCCTTCATGAGCCCACAGCAGACGCCCACCGGGAGTCCAAGTAAACACCACCAGCCGCCAGGTGCATTTGATCTCCCCCATGTCTTCGAGAATGCTATGCGACTGCTACCCACCATGGGCTCTCCGGCCAAGTCCAAGCCAGGCACGCCGACATCGCCCAACAAACCGCAGCTGCAGACAGGAGGGGCTGACTATTCCCCGGGCGACTTGACCACTCTCACTCCTGGTAGCCCGACGCGCAAGTCCAACAAGGAGAACACACCTCCCAGTGCACGACCGGGCGTACAGAAGGAGCAGAGCTACCTTACTCATGCAGCACAGTCACGGCAAGAACCGTATCGTACAAGGGAAGCAGAGCAGTCAACACGCTATCTTCAGGGCCCACAACGTCTGTCCCCAGAGGAATTAGAGAAGGCGCGGAAACCTGCCGTAAAGCGACTTGCTAACGTAACTCAACTCTGTGAGTACACGATGTGCAATGAATGGCACAGAGACACACTAATGCGTGCCCTAGATTTTCTCGACTACTACTTCGACCTCCTCACCTACGTACACACCCGCCAGAATCGCCTGTCCCAGTTCAAGGCTCAAAATCCTGCGCCTCCCGAGACAGGCCAAGCAGAATACAACGATGCGCTGACACAGTATCTCGGCCGTGAGCGCGCGAACCTGCGCAAGCGACGCACTCGATTGAGGCAGGGTGATTTCCAGATCCTCACGCAAGTTGGGCAGGGCGGATATGGGCAGGTCTACTTGGCGCAAAAGAAAGACACAAAGGAGGTGTGCGCATTGAAGGTCATGAGCAAGAAGTTATTATTCAAGTTGGACGAGGTCCGCCATGTCTTGACTGAGCGCGACATCCTGACTACGGCAAAGAGTGAGTGGCTGGTCCGACTGCTGTACGCCTTCCAGGATGACAAGAGCATATACCTTGCAATGGTAAGTCAACCTGAACTTGGGACTGAGATGAATTCTGACCATCGCCAGGAGTACGTTCCCGGAGGGGACTTCCGTACTCTGTTGAACAATACGGGAGTCTTGCATAACCGGCATGCGCGGTTCTACATCGCCGAAATGTTCTCCTGTGTTGATTCCTTACATCAACTCGGCTACATCCATCGAGACCTAAAGCCGGAGAACTTCTTGATTGATAGCACCGGCCATGTCAAGCTGACCGATTTCGGTCTGGCAGCGGGTATACTTGCGCCGCAGAGAATCGAATCAATGCGGATCAAATTGGAATCTGTCAGCGACGTCGTTTCGCCATTCGGGCGTCCAATCGAAGAGCGATCTGCCGCTCAGCGTCGAGAGAACTACCGTTCGCTGCGTGAGCGCGATGTGAATTACGCAAAGAGTATTGTGGGAAGCCCAGATTACATGGCACCAGAAGTTCTCAAGGGTGACGAATACGACTTCACGGTTGATTACTGGAGCTTGGGATGCATGCTGTTCGAGGCTTTGGCTGGTTACCCTCCGTTTGCTGGTGCGACAGTCGACGAGACGTGGCAGAATTTGAAGCAGTGGAAGAAGGTCCTACGGAAGCCGGTATACGAGGACCCGTCCTACTTCCTCTCTAAGCGCACGTGGGATCTCATCGTACGTCTTGTCGCATCGAAGACATCTCGCTTCCGAGGCATCTCCGAGATCCATAGCCACCAATACTTCGCGGAAGTGGACTGGAATAAATTGAGAGAGCAGAAGGCGCCCTTTGTCCCTGAGCTGGACAGTGAAACAGACGCTGGCTACTTTGATGACTTTGGCAACGAGGCTGACATGGCCAAGTACAAGGAGGTGCACGACAAGCAGGCTGCCCTCGAAGCCATGCAGGATCGCAACGACCAAATGGGCAAGGGCCTGTTCGTCGGATGTAAGTATATTGAACATTCACTGTGCGAGGTCACACTAATAAAGTGACAGTCACCTTCCGCCACAAAAAGACTGTCGACGAGAATGGCAAGACTTCTACTCCCAGGAAAGGACTGCCTGCCGTTGAACCACCGCTCGCCACTGAACAGACCTTCGACACGATTTTTTAAAGGCCTAAACACTTTCAGAGTGTCATAGCACTGGCTGCATGGCACTTTTCTGTCGTTCGCATTCCTTAAGCAGGACCTTTGAAGCATAGGATATTTGTGGCTGGGACTTGATACGAGTAATGAGGCGAGCAAGTATGACGATTCCCTACATCATGGTATTGCAGCATCTCCTTGGTAGAGCTCTTTTTGAGACGGCGCTCTGTTTAGCCAAAGCATACGTTAGTTGGGCGGTATGGTCGAGCAGCGAAAAGGCTGCCTGTATTTGTATGATTGCAATGTGAATTCTCTGGAGATGATCGTCTAGTTGGTGTGATTGATGTGCAACTAGACATGTTGTGCTGATGGCATCCAAGTAAAGTCGGCCACAGGTTCTCGTTGTGGCCGGGGATATCTCGATAGGTCCACGCGTGTCGCGGTATCACATGATAGCGTTCGGTGCACGGTCCACCACGGTGACGCGCCCATCTCACTTTCACGATTGATGTGAGTATGCATTCGCGTTCCCCTCGCGCCTGTCTCTTCCACAACCCCACCCAACCACGAAGATGCCTGGCATCCGCCAGAACGGACGCAAGCGTCCTTCCACAGCTATCAGTGAAGATGAAGATGAGCGGTCCGAGCCATCCTCTTCTGTCTCCGTAGGCAGTAAACGCGCCCGCACCGCTCCCGATGTGTTCAGCAGCCCCGTCCGAACAAATGGCAGCCGCACCACGCAAGCGCCCCAGTCCAACCATACAAGCGACAAGACAAGATATGTGGACGATGAATTCCAGCCTGGATCCCTTATTCGGGTCAAGCTGAAGAATTTCGTCACTTACACAGCCGCCGAATTCCTCCTTGGCCCTAGCCTGAATATGGTCATAGGACCAAACGGTACAGGCAAGAGTACACTCGTCTGTGCCATCTGCCTTGGCCTCGGGTGGGGCAGTGAACACCTGGGCCGAGCAAAGGATCTCGGTGCTTTTGTGAAGCATGGCGCTTCAGAGGCAGAGATAGAGATTGAGTTGGCCAAAGGGCCGGGCATGGACAAGAATCCCATTATCCAAAGGCTCATTCGAAAAGAGGACAATAAATCGGCATTCACGCTGAACGGAAAGCGGACCGCCCAGAACGCTGTAACCACCATGTGCAAGACTTTATCGATTCAGATTGACAATTTATGTCAGTTTCTACCACAAGACCGAGTCGTCGAATTTGCAAAGATGACGGATGTGGATCGCTTGAGAGAGACACAACGTGCTGCAGCCCCTGCATACATGGTCGCGTGGCATGACCAGCTCAAAGTACTACGAGCGGACGAAAAGGACTTGGAGACTAAACAACAAAACGAGAAAGGCCACCTCGACAAACTGGAAAGCCAACAAAATTCTACGCGGGGCGATGTTGAGCGCTGGCATCAGCGTGAGGAGCTTCTACAAAAGTCGACATGCTTGGAAAAAGTAAGGCCCGCCATCGAGCTCCGCTTGCGCAAAGAGGCTATCAAGCAGGCAAAAGTAGACATTCGGGATGCAAGACTGCAGCTCGATCAACTGAAAGCCGACGTGGAGCCAGTGCAGGAGGCTGAGGCTGATGTACTGTCGTACCGGAATCAGATCGAGCAAGTCGTAACCCTCCGAAAGGACCGCGTTGAGATGTGCAAGACACAGGCCGACAGGCTCTACAAGGACCTGGAAACACAAACGCAGCACGTTTCAGACTTTGACGACAGAGTAAAGGGGGAGCTCAGGGCGAACAAGGACCGCGAACGAGACATCGCCCGGATCAATGCCGACATTTTGCGACTGCAGAAACAGCATGACGATCAACCCGTTCAGTACGACGCAGACACCTACGACACGCGCAAAGCTGAGGTCCGCAGTCAGTTATCAGCTGCTCAGACTTCACTTCGAGACAAGCAGGAAACATACAGTGCAGGACGTCTTCGTATCAGCGAACTGTCACAAGAAAACGAGCGAACAAAGAGACGGCGCGCAGAGCTTGATACACAGAGCGGCAAGCAGGCGAGTCATCTGGCGAGAGTTTCCCGTGACACTGCGACAGCATGGGATTGGTTCCAGAAGAACAAGGATACTCTGCAGCTCAAGGGAGAGGTTGTCGGTCCACCTTTACTCGAGTGCTCGCTAACTCACGCTCGGTATGCACAGGCTGTTGAAAGCCAGTTGAGAAAAGGCGACATGGTTGCAATCACTTGCACCAATGGTGATGACCAGAGGCTATTAGCAAACAAGTTTCTCTCCAAACCACCGAATGGCGGGCTTGGACTCCACGACATTCACTTGCGATCTTCTCCAAACCCTCTGTCCGCTTATCGGCCGGCAGTAGCACCTGAAAATCTATCTAGATTTGGCTTCGAAGGCTACATCCTGGATTACATTTGCGGACCCGATGTTGTTCTGGCCATGTTGTGCGAAAATACCAAACTGCATCAAATCGCGTATGCGTCCAAGCGAATCTCTGATGAGCAACACACTGCCGTAGAAGCAGACAGTGGGATTCGCAAGTGGGTTAGTGGAAGCGAGACTTATCAGATTACTGTACGTAGGGAGTACAATGCTAGTTCGACCGCAGTTACACAGTTCAGGCGGGCGCAATGGTTCGTGGAACAGCCTGTCAACACTGAGGAGAAGCGGGCACTCGATGATAAGCTGAAAAAAATCATGCAAGATGCTACCGAGCTCAAGGAAAATCTTACAGTTCTGAAGGGAGAGATGGACGAACTCGAGGGGACTGTGGCCGATCTGAGGAGAGAAAAGGACAACATCCAGATGGAACAAGATCGTTTGAAGAGAGCCATAGCCGAGTGGGCCGCACTGCCCACCAAGATTGAAAGGAAGCAAAGCGAACTGGATGCATATGTCCAGCAGAACGCCGAAACGAACAGTCGTATACGCGACATCAAGACCGAATCGCGAATCGTTCACCTCAAGATCGCCACCGCAACTCTCGACTACGCCAAAGTGGTTACCCAACTCCGCACCTTTCACGAGTCCCTCGTAGAATCCGAAATTCGCCTTATTGAGGCAAAGTCCGAGTATAATGCTCTTGTCCACGAGAACCAAGAAATTCTCAGCCGCCTCAGACGTAAAGAAAGTGAGATCGCCGACATGGAGAAACGCTATCAAACCATGCGTTCTGATTATGGGAGGCTGCGCGGATCCACACAAGAAGACATCAATAACCTGACGGAAGGGGAGCGAGCAATGGCTCTCGAGTACCTCAATCTCCCTGATATGGCGGCGCTGGAGCATGAGATTCAGACCGTTAAGGCGCGGCTGGAGATGATGTCCGAGGGCAACCCGGGCGCGATAAGGGCGTACGAGAAGCGTAAAGATGAAATTGTACGCACCAAGGAGAAGCTGGCACAACATATTCGCAATCTCGAAACTACAAAAGAGCAAATCAAGGAGATCAGGGAGAAGTGGGAACCTGAGCTTGATGCCTTGATTGACAAGATCAGCGCCGCGTTTGCGTATAACTTTGAGCAGATTGGGTGTGCGGGTCAGGTAGGAGTGTACAAGGATGAGGAAGACTTTGACAACTGGAGTATTCAAATCTCCGTTCGCTTCCGGTATGTTCCTTTCTTCTTTTCCATTCAGCTTGCAGAGGAAACACTTGCTAACACACAAGATAGCGACGGCGAATCCCTCGCAGTCCTCAACTCACACCGCCAATCTGGTGGCGAACGCGCAGTCAGCACAATTTTCTACCTCATGGCTCTCCAAGACCTCGCGCAATCTCCCTTCCGCGTCGTCGACGAGATCAACCAGGGTATGGATCCGCGCAACGAGCGCATGGTGCACGAACGCATGGTGGATATCGCTTGTCAGGAGCGGACGAGCCAATATTTTTTGATCACGCCGAAGCTGTTGCCGGGACTGAAGTTTCATGAGAAGATGAAGGTGCATGTCATCAACAGTGGAGAACATGTACCGGATGCGAGGAAGGAGAGAGATGGGGGAGGAGGAAGTACTGGGAAGGACTGGGATTTTAGGGAGATGGCGAGGGTTGCGTTGAGGGTTAGAAAGGGGGTTATTGTGTGAGAGGGTGATTGAGCCATGAGAGAGACTGATTGGCGTTTCGGTGGTTGGCTGGGATATGATACCACTTGAGAAAGCGTATAGTTTTTTTTTGCATTTGCGAATCGTTTTGACGTACAAATAGAGGTACATATGGGCTAGTACTCGACGATTCATAGGTCTTCGTCAAGGTGCATCGCGATGTCTCCAAATTTTATCGTCGATGTAATCTCAAGGTCAGATCAGTCGATGAACCACTCCCACACAAAGTCACCTCACCATCAAGCGTACATCGTCCGGTCAATATCAGGAATAGTAACAATTCAATAACCCAGCAATCAAAAAAACTCGGGTAGTACCCAGGGGCCGCAACGGTAGCTCCATTTAATAACCGCAAAGTCACATGTGAAAGATCCCAATCGCTGCTGCTACCATCCCACGTTCTATCTAACTCAAGTAGTACCTGCCCTATAGGCACGAAGCTCCTGCATTACTCGTTCTTCTCGAACAACCAATTCTGCCAAAAAAAATATCGCATCCCATCGCGCCACAATTTTCCACTTAGGCACGGATTCTTTCCCCGGCAAGTGTACCAATGAAGCATGAGTACTACCTTTGTGATAAGTACCAAGTAGGCCATTTCTGCGCTACTCTGCAACCATGTTTTTCCCATTGTAGCACCTACAAACTTGGGTAGTTAAAACAATTTGAGAAGCACTGCAACGTTTCCTCCCCCTGTGCAACAGATACTTCGTGAGCAATATTTCATTGCACAAAATACATCGTATACCGGTGACTGGGATGTTAGCGATAAGGCATGCACGTTTAAGGCTGGAAAATTGGTGGTGCTAGTGCCCGGGTTGTAATAGCGTTGGAGGAAACAATGTGTGGTTGCAGACTTGTGGTACGTCACTCGCCACGAACAAAGAATACCCAGGGTAGATATCATACTGTTGGTGGCCAGGTATATATACTAGGTCATGGCTCGGCAATGCACGTCACGTCCCAAGTCATGATATATATCTAGGTGTAAGACAACGACTACACTTCCACATCCTCACTCCGCACCGATCCATCACCACAAATCCTCGTACCACCCCAAACCCACCCAAAATGCTCTTAAATCTAGCAACCTTGCTCCACCTCCTCCCACTCACCCTAACAACTTCGACCTCTGCCCCCGCCGTCTCCCTATCCAACACAACCCAACTCTTCCACATCCCGCACCTCACAATGCACATGATATCCGCCAAACCCGGTCTCCCAGGAAACCCCAACTGGAACGAATCCGACAAATTCAACACCAGCATTGATTTCACCATTGTCATGCCCAGTCTGCTCAGCACCACCACCACCACCACCACCGCCAGCGGGGCTCTGAACAGAACGCTAACGTGTAGCACGTCGTGGAAACACGACACGCTTCCTACTCTGACGTTTAAATGTGAGGGCGAGGGTTCAAAAGAAGGCGAGGAAGTGTGGTGGGGCATGACGCCTTATTATAAACCCGAGTGGAAAGAAGGGGATGAGCGGAGGGAGGAATTGAGTTTTAGGCTGGCTGTGGGGAGGAGAGTTGTTGCTTCAGACGCTACATCTGCATCTGCATCCAAACCTCTGAATGTGAGGTTAGTTCCTCTGCCTCCCCTTTTTTATCCCCCTGTATGCGTATACACTCTGTTTCCGCACCGGATTAACGGTATGCAAGCTAATATGATGGGATGGTATACTAGGTATAGTACATTTTACACGGGTTCAAAAGCTATCACGGCGAATGACCCGCAGGTTGCGACGAGTTATTTGACGTGTCTGTTGGGGATACCGGGGGATGGGTTGAGGTGTACGATCAAAGGGGGAATGAGTGTGCGTGAGGAATTGGTTGTTGAGGCTATGGGGTATAGTGACATGGACTTTGGGGATTCGATACAGAGTATACCATCCTCGACCCTAGACACGAACACACGAGCAGAAAGATTGCAGAGGTCTTGGAAAGCCTGAGATACGTGCGGGGATATGATGTCCGTGAAGCTTTCGAGGGGTATATACTGGGAGTAGGACTAGGGGTTATGCGGGGCGGGGAAAGGGAAGCTATTACGAATACTGTTTGCTATGCAGATTCCGAATGTTTCACAACATTTCATGTCGTGCGTGGTGGTGGCGTTGCAGATCCCGCTTTCATGTTGTACCTTAGTTGTGGAGATTTGGAGGCACAATAACAAAAGCCTACAACACAACATCAAACATGATGGCCTTGGTCCTTCGACCTTTATTGATTGTAAAATGTGTTGTCCCGCAGGAGCGGTTTGGTTGCAGATAGTTGAGACATAGGAGTGCTGGTTAGCTTTGAGTCGGCCAATGCACGCTACATTCGACTTGTCCATTATTTTTTGCCAAAAGACCCGTTGTACGACGTCGGCGCCACCCCGTCCCGCCCTGCTGAGCCTGAGACAACGAAGGCGCGCGAGGGGGGTTCACTGCAGGTATCACTGCTGTATATGCATAACAAGACCTGTTGTGGTTTGTTTATGTCTTTGGAAGTGGGGGATGGGATGAAAGGGGTGAATTGGGACCATCAACTTTCCTCCGTTCATTTGATTATCCCTTTTCGACACTCCTTTCGACCTTGTACTGGTTTACTTCTGATACGAACAATGAAGTTTGTTTTGATGTTTGGTACGGCGATGCTGTTCTCGAGTGATGTTTGGGCTGTGTATGGTGTTGGTGTTGGGTTTGCGGAAAGAGATGATGGGTTAGAGGGTCATTGTGTGGTATGTCTACAAGCTGGTCGCGATTAACAAGTTATATGTGCTGATGCTTTCGGGAAGAGCTGCGATTTGATACCGACATCTATTCGCAATGCTCCAGCGACGCAGACTTCGCCATTCAGGACGCCATTACCTGCCATTCCCCATGATGATATCGGTGCCACTTCAATAACAACATCAACATCCTCCTCGATTACAACAGTACCATACTCACATGGTGTCTTATCTTCGAGTCATTCTAATCCTCCCACCGCCTCCCCTCAGAACTCCACATCCTTCGCCAACCTCAGCGTCCCCGTCAAAGCAGGCATCATCTCTGGCTTCACCATCCTTATCCTCAGTATTTTTCTCATACTCCTCGAATTCGGGTACTTGCGTCACAAACGACGCGCGCGTGCTCTACGTCGCGCCGTCAAAGAAGTCGAACGAGATGCGGGCGTGGAGTTGAAGACAATGGTTGAGAGTCGAAGCGAGAGCAAGGAGAATATGGTGTTGGAAAGTCGAGTTGAGATACTGGTCGTGACTGAGGATGGAAATAGCGATGGTGAGTGGGATGAGGATATGAGTGATGATGGGGATGGCTGGGAGGCGGATATGGAGGATGATGAGCGTGGACGAGGGGGAAGGAATGGGATGAGTTTACCAAGACGAGAGTATTGATGAAGTGTATGAGAGGTGGTATGATGTTATGATTGATGGTTTCCTTTTCTTGATTTCTTATAGTAGCCGGCGTGTTACATCTGTTTTCACTGTACTCTGGTAGTGCGAGATCGAAGGGTGAATGGATGGAAGCCTGGTACTTCCAGGACATGCATTGACAACGAAGGTACCTATCCTGTAGATTGACAACTATGTCGTCGAAGTGTTTGTCAGGACGAATCGATATAATTTGGCCTTTGTAATCATTCCATTTGTGATGACTCGAAGTGTTGGTTAGCAGCTGCGACCGTTACGAGGCTGTGCGGAGCACAGACGCCGCCTCCGATGTGGGGGAAATCTGGGGTCGGCTGCACTCCACTTCCACATTCCACGAAATACAACAGATCCCCAGCGCTATTCAGCCTTTGCCCTACGTCTATTGCTCCTGATCTTTAACTGTACGTCGCGTGCGCAGCAATCAAATTCAAATCGTAATACCCAGATTCTTGGAACCTTTGTGCACACGATCACGAGGTCGCGCAATACACCGATGTCACCTACAACATCTGCACCGAGTATTTCTTGCTTCATCGTAGCCAAACATCATGAACGAGGAAGACTAGAAACTCATACATATCTTCTCGTTCCCTCAAAATGATGTCTTGTTGTACGAGAACACAGGATAAGTCTGGCTAACCTCCACATTCCGTAGCTCCATACTGGGGCGGACGGAGTCCACGGTAGCCGTGTAATCCAGTGAAATAGAAGCACACATGTAAAGTACGAACCACCTACACTCGTTATCGTTAACTGGAACCAACCTGATCAGAATGTGCCATTTAATCGTCATGGTGCCTTTACAGATCCTGGTAGTGTTCACTTTGGCGATTGTCGCCTATACCCTCAAGGTTCGTTCGTGTAGATTGGACTACATTGTATTACGTTGACGTGTACCATTAGGTTCTCTGGAGCAGTCATCGATCTCCACTGTCGAAAATTCCAGGACCATGGTATTCGCGGTATACGAACCTTGTGTTACGCTTTCAAACCTTGTCGGGGCGTCGAATTTTCTACACCGATGGACTCCATCAACGATACGGCGGAGTGGTGCGTATATCTCCTACTGAGGTGGCCGTGGCAGATGTCGCCGCGGTTGCTAAGATCCATAAAATCGGCGGCGGTTTCCTTAAGTCAGCATTCTACCAGAAGCTCACGCCTACACGGGAGCCTGGCATCTTTGCGATGATAGATCCACATGCCCATGCCGCTCGAAGGAAGCTTTTTGCCCGTGCTTTCAGCAATACGAGTTTGCGAGCCAACTGGGAAGTCGACATTAGGCATAAAGCAGAGCTGGCTGTTCAGCGGATCAAAGATGATGCTCTGAATGCACCGACTGGAGCAGATGTGTTGAAGTGGTGGACGCTCATGGCAACCGATGTCATTGCGCATCTCAGCTTCGGGGAAAGTTTCAACATGTTGCAACTAGGGAAGGTAAGCCAAAGAGAAGATCAACCTTGCAGGGAAGGGCTCTATGCTGATATGATGAGCAGCAAACACCATATATCGATGCACTACAAGCTGCGTTGCTTGGCGGCGTTCTCCGCGCAGAATTGCCACTCATACACACTCTCCTTCGCTACGTACCCTTCAAACGTGTACAGCAGATCGTAACGGCCGACGATGTTGTTTATGATGCCGGTGCTCTGGCCATACGCAACATGCGCAGCGCTGGTGGCAATGCTCAGAATCTCTTTGGTCAAATGCTGGCTGCAAGTGACAGCCAGGAAAAGACCACATTGAGAGATGTGGATGTGCGCACAGAGGCTGGAAACTTGATTGTAGCGGGCTCTGATACCACTGCTATCACTATGACTTATTTGTTATGGGCAGTGTTGAAGTACCCTGATCTGCAGCGCCAGCTCGAAGAAGAGGTTGCTGGTCTCAGTGAAGAACTAAGTGTCGGTGAGCTGGAAGGAGCTCCGCTTATGAACAGTGTCATTGAGGAAACCCTGAGACTCTACGGAGCTGCACCCGGAGCGTTACCACGCGTTGTGCCTAGCCAGGGTCTGACAGTCAATGGCCACCATATCCCAGGCGGTATGGAGGTCAGCACGCAGGCCTATACCAATCACCGGGATCCTCAGATCTTCCCGGACCCATACACGTGCGTAGTACTTCTCAATTGCTGGTTACCGTAATGCAGCCGACTGACATGGTCTAGATTCGATGGTTTCCGATTCATGAACAAAGCTAGCATGTCGACACAACAAAAGGCCGCATACATGCCTTTCGGAGGAGGTTCACGGGTCTGCATCGGTCTGCATCTGGCGTACATGGAGCTACGACTTGCCACAGCTCTATTCTTCAGACACTGCCGTGGAGCTAAGTTGAGCGATTCGATGCGAGACGAGATGATGGAGATGGACAATAGGTTCCTCATTGCCCCCATAGGACATTGCTGCAACATTACCTTGAAGTGAGGGAGGAGTCTGTTCGCAGTAAGTAATTATAGTGCAAAAGTGTTAACTGATTCGTATGACACACTTCCTTTCGCACCTGCATTCAAGGAATTACATGATCTTCGTAAGATCTAGAAGTAAGGTCTGACGAGTCAGGGCCATACGTGGTTGTTATGGTCGACGCTGGTCGAAGTGTTCCCTACACCTGTTCAAGTTAGTGGCCCTGCGGAAGGAAGTACCAACTGAGAGCCTCCTCCACGGCAACCCCATCTCTCTCCACACTATTTGCGCGCCCAGTCCCAGGTTTTCTTCGCATCACCTGGTTCGCATCATTTCACACGCGAGTTGTACAAGGTATTCCCGCCTGTCTAACGTCATGCAGCAGTGCATCCGCGCTCCGATGATGATCCCGTTGACTTTTACCGGGCCTCGGCGCTCTCGGTGGAACGGTCGTGCATGGGCATCTATACTTCCACCATTGAGACATCTCTCCGCTCTCCAGCCGTTCGGATTGCCATCATTGATTTGACATTAGTTTGTTGCCCGCGTTTCGACTGTGCCGAGATTTCGGTTCTTGGTACTTGTTCATAAGTCTCCACGATGTCCGAACAAACGGTTGCAGCGCTCATTGGCTTTCATATTGTCAATTCTCGAACACCATGAAGTCTCTCACAGGCCTCTCGTGGCTGTCCCTGCTGTCGGCCTTGACCGCCGTCGGCGTCAGTGCTCAGAACGTTTCTACACCCAGCCAATGGCCGCTTCACGACAATGGTTTAAATGAGGTTGTTCAATGGGACCACTATTCTTTCCATGTCAACGGCAAGAGGTTGTTTGTATTCAGTGGCGAGATTCATTGTAAGTTAATTTCTACCTAGAACTTGTAAAGTATAGATTGCTGATGTTCATATACCTTAGATTGGAGAATCCCTGTTCCCGAGGTCTGGGAAGACCTGCTAGAGAAGATCAAGGCGGCAGGCTTCACAGCGTTCGCGTTCTACGGCAACTGGGCGTACCACAGCGCAAACAACAACACCTTGGATTTCGAGACTGGTGCCCACGACTTCACGAAGCTTTTTGAGATTGCAAATCGTGTCGGTCTCTATGTTATCACACGACCGGGTCCTTATGTAAATGCGTCAGTTCACCTCACTCTAGCTCTATCCGCCTGTATCTTGTGCTGACAATGGCGTTAGTGAGGCGAACGCTGGAGGATTCCCACTTTGGCTCACCACTGGAGCGTACGGAAAGTTGAGAGATGATGATCCAAGGTACCTGAAGGCGTTGGACCCTTACTTCTCCAAATTCTCCGAGCTCACAGCCGAGCATCTCGTGACCAAGGGTGGCAATGGTCTTGTCTACCAGATCGAGAACGAGTATGGCGAGCAGTGGAAAGACACAGCCAAGAAGATTCCAAATGATGCGGCTGGACGCTACATGGCTGCACTGGAAGACTCTGCACGGGCGAACGGAATCGATGTGCCTCTGATTCATAACGACCCCAACATGAACACCAAGAGTTGGTCCAAGGATTTCGGCCCTGGCGCTGTTGGCAATGTTGATATTGCTGGATTGGACAGCTACCCGTCTTGCTGGTCTTGCAACCTTGACGAGTGCACCGGCACTAACGGAGAGTATGTTGCGTACAACGTCATCGATTACTATGATCACTTTGTGGAAGTCTCTCCCACCCAACCTAGCTTCTTCCCTGAGTTCCAGGGTGGGTCCTACAACCCGTGGGGCGGTCCAGAGGGCGGATGCCCAGGGGACATTGGTGCTGACTTTGCCAATCTTTTCTACCGCAACCTCATCTCTCAGCGGGTTACAGCTGTATCGCTCTACATGATGTTTGGTGGAACTAACTGGGGTGCCATCGCTGCTCCAGTTACCGCTACTAGCTACGACTATAGCAGTCCAATCAGTGAGAACCGCAAGATCGACAGCAAGTACTACGAGACTAAGAACCTGGCTTTATTCACTCGCGTCGCGGAGGACTTGACAGTCACTAACCGTATCGGCAACTCCAGCACCTACACTACCAACTCGGCCGTTGAAGCCAGCGAGCTGCGCAATCCTTTGACCAACGCGGCCTTCTACGTTACAATCCACTCGTACTCTCCATCTGCGACCAAGGAGTCGTTCAAGCTACATGTCAGCACCTCCGTCGGTAACTTGACCATTCCTCAGCACGAGGGCTCGATCGTCCTCAACGGTCACCAATCTAAAATTCTGGTGACCGACTTCACCCTTGGCAAACAGACTCTTACTTATTCCACTGCTGAAGTCCTGACATACGCCGTCCTGGACCACGGTCCCGTTGTTGTCCTCTCTACCGGTGTCGGAGAATCTGTCGAGTTCCACATCAAGGGAGCTTCCAAGGGCAAGCTGGTTAGCCAGGCTGTCGGCTCAAACGCGACCTTCCACCGCGAGGCCAATGGCATCACCACCAACATCCAGAGTGTCTCTGGTATGAGTGTTTACGAGTTTAACAATGGCGTCAAGGTCGTTGTTGCCGACAAGCCTACCGCATACCTCTTCTGGGCACCGAACCTGTCCAATGACCCCTTTGCACCAGTAGACAAATCTGTACTCGTACAGGGACCTTACCTCGTCCGCAGTGCAGCACAGGAGGGCAAATACCTGAATCTGAAGGGTGACATCACCAACAGCACTACTATCGAGGTCTTCGCTGGCAAGACTGTGAAGCAGCTCTCCTGGAACGGCAAGAAGCTCAAAACCACCGGTACCTCATACGGAAGCTTAAAGGCTACAGTCGCCGCTTTCGATGGCACTGTCAAGATCCCATCCCTCGGCAACTGGAAGGTCGCCGATGCGCTGCCTGAGAAGCTGCCAAGCTACGATGACAGCGGTGATGCTTGGGTCACGGCGGACCACCTCACTACACCCAATCCTACAAAGCCAGATACTGTTCCTGTCCTCTATGTCGATGACTACGGTTTCCACAACAGCTTCCATCTCTTCCGTGGCCACTTTGAGGGTGCCGCAACTGGCGTCAAGCTCGCTGTACAGGGTGGTCTCGCCTTTGGTTGGAGTGCATGGCTCAACGGCGAGCTTGTAGGATCCTTCTTGGGAAATACTACTGCGCCCGCTGGAAACTTGACTCTCTCTTTCGCCAACGCAACTGTCTACGAGAACAGCACCAACGTTCTGCTCGTTGCTCAGGACAACACTGGCCACGATCTGCGTTCTGATGCTGTCAAGCCCCGCGGTATCCTGGGTGCCACACTTCAAGGTGCCAACTTCACTACCTGGAAGATCGCTGGTGAGGCTGGTGGTGAGAACCTGCAGCTCGACCCTGTTCGCGGTCCGTTGGCCGAGGGCGGTCTCGTCGCCGAACGTCTTGGATGGATCCTTCCTGGCTTTGATGACTCTGCCTGGAACTCCAGCTCTCCTTCTGACGGTATCGCTGAGGCCGGTATTGCATTCTACCGTACTACCATTCCTCTTGACGTCCCAGCTGAGCTCGACGCTTCATTCGCTTTCGTGTTCAACGCTGTTGGCTCCAAGGCCATCCGTGTGCAACTTTTCGTCAACGGTTACCAGTATGCGCGCTTCAACCCGTATGTTGGCAACGAGATCAAGTTCCCTGTTCCTCCGGGTGTTCTCAACTACTCTGGTGACAATGTCATTGGTGTCAGTGTTTGGGCTCAGACTGAGGAGGGCGCAAAGGTTGACGTGGAGCTTGTGCAGGAGTATGCTATTGAGAGTAGCTGGAGCTCAAAATTCGATTCTGAGTACTTGAGGCCTGGGTGGACGAAGGAAAGGCTGGCTTACGCTTAAGCAACTGTATATACAACGTGATATCTTGAGCAAGGCTCCTTCAGAGTAAACATGATGACATTGTATGTTCGAATTGTATCTGGTTTTATGTAATGTTTTCGTGCTGACCACTTTCATACTTCTAACGATGGCGGACGATACAGGTTCTCAATGCAAAGCCAGTGGCATCATGCGCTTGAAGTAATTTTGCTTCGAGCAGGCAGCATCTTTCATAAAGCTTGTACAAGTGGCCAGCGCCACCGCTTACGAAGCAATATACCATCGCCTCATGTAGGATGAGCACGAAGCCTCGAAGTGATTCAGTATGACTTCTGAGATTGATCCGCTTATGTATTGCTAGCATACAAGTGCCATGCACAGCAAAGAGCCTTCAGCAGCCTCTTTGTAAATATAGTAAATGTATCGCCACATTCGAGCCGCTAATTCAGGTAAAATCCGAAGCAGTAGATACCGGACGAGATATTCTTCTTACGCATTCTTATCCAGATCAGTGAAGACCTAGCTGCCTTCCGAACATGCCATACACAAAGCCGGCAAAATGTCCTGGGCGAGCGCGTTGTTGTGAAGAACAGCTCCACCCTCACTCGCAGATTTTGTCACGCGCGGGAGCCACTAGCTTTGTCACGCGACACGCTAAGGATGGCGCTACCAAGTTCTTCCGACCACCGCACCTTTTTCTTCGTAGCTCTAGCAAACATGGACACTCTTGACAACACGGAGTGGGATGTGCTCATCGTGGGCACGGGGTTGCAGCAGAGTCTGCTAGCTTTGTAAGTTTTTGGAATGGAGTGAGGAGAGATGGGACGTGGATCTGACTGACGCAGTGCTTGAAGAGCCCTGTCGCGTTCGGATAAGAAAATCTTACACGTCGATGAGAACGACTACTACGGAGGCGCCGAAGCTGCGTTTAGCTTACAGGAAGCTGAGGATTGGAGTCGGCGGATGAGTGAAGCTACCAGTGCTTCGTTCTCCAATGCCACCATCACCAAGCCTGAGACAGCTACGACGGACGCCTCGGCCGCACGCCTGTCGCCCTCTAGAGCGTACAGCTTAGCTCTGAGCCCGCAGCTCATCTATGCTCGCTCCTCGCTACTTGGAAACCTTGTCTCGTCAAGGGTCTACCGTCAGCTTGAGTTTCTCGCTGTAGGTAGCTGGTGGGTGTACTCTGGCGATGGCAATAGTGAAAACTCCCTAGCTACGCCGGAAGCACCACCGCGACTTCTGAAAGTCCCCAACGGGCGAGAAGACGTCTTCCAAGACCATGGCCTCGACTTCAAAGCCAAGCGCGCCTTGATGAAGTTCTTGCGCTTCATCGGCGAGTACGAGGATCAGCCCGACGTCTGGGAAGAGCATCGACAACAGTCGTTCTCTCAATTCCTGTCCGAGCAATTCAAGGTGCCGGCCAGCTTGCAGGGTCCGCTGTTGGCTCTTGCCCTGTCGCCAGCTCCCTCCAGCCAGACGACTACCGAATACGCGCTCCCTCGAATCGCACGACATCTTCGATCTATCGGCGTATTTGGGGCTGGCTTTGGCGCTGTCATACCAAAGTGGGGAGGTCTGGCTGAAATAAGTCAGGTCTCATGTCGAGCCTGCGCCGTTGGGGGAGGTGTCTACGTCCTCGGAAAAGGGGTAGCACCCCCAAACGATGTTGCTCTTGAGACGACGCAGGCTGGCACCAAGCTTCTCCTGAAAGACGGTGAAGCAGTCACAGCGAAGTGGATCATAGGTGGAAACACCGCATCTGGTTTGGAGTCTACGTGCTCCAAGTCCATCACGATCGTCTCATCGCCATTGACGCCTCTATTCCCATCCATTGGCGATGACGCACCGGCTCCAGCTTCTGCTGTCGTCGTCTTTCCATCCGGATCATTGTCGTTAGCCTCACAAGCTAAGGAACTTCCGCCTGTACACGTTCTCGTGCATTCGAGCGATACAGGCGAGTGTCCCGTGGGTCAGAGTAAGTCTAGTTCCTCACCTTTCTTCCCAAACATACACCCTGCTGTTATGATGAACAAACCTTACGAATACTTATCTACATTGTCTGAATCTTATTGAAGACAAAACTCTGACAACCTGATAAACGGCACCCCCCTTCTACGTTGAACCCGGTCCACCATGATATTGCTTCACGTTGCTGACTACTCAAACAGGCATATTATACGCTTCTACTCTACTCAGTGGGACAGCGGGTTCAGAATTGTTGCAAAAGGCGGTTGATGCGCTGCTCTCATCTGTAGACACTACGCCCGCGCCTAGAATACTGTGGTCCGTCAAGTATGGACAACGACCATCGTCTGGATCTGAATCATTGCCTCCTGGTGCTCACATCCTGAGCTTTCCACCACCATCGCTAGACCTGGCATTCGATGACACGGTATTGGACAATGTAAAAGAGATGTGTCGGAAAATCTTGGGCGATGACGCTGGCGATTTCCTCGTTTTCCAAGACCGGGAAGTATACGATGACGAGTAATGATTATACATAATGACTCAATGAAAATGCTGTACATGTCTGAATCAAACCCGCATCAAGGTTGACCTTAGGTGTTGCGTTCAAGGTCAAGGTCCACAATCCATGGCCGATTCCACGGCTTGTAGCTAACTGTCATAATGCTTGCGTTGACCATGAGTGTGTCTTTCCCAGGCTCAACAGCCATAGTCGAGCCCGAACCTATGTCTATGCTTGCAGCTCGATTACTCGCGATGTCCTCTGTATCGACGTCGACGACCTTCTCAATCTGCGCTTCGGCACTCGCATCAAGCTCATCACCCTCTCGCCAGCGCACAAGCTGTGCACCCCAACCCTCGTGAATATGGCCGAAACAGTGCAACTTCGGTCTACATCGTCGCGAAGCTCGCAAGAGGTGTTCACAGCCAACATGCTCACCTGTTCTCACTACAGCATCCAGTATACCCATGGGCGGTCCATGTGTCATCATCACATCGACGTCTGGAAAATCAGGAACCGGGTTCTCCGCTATAGACTGCGCACCCGGCGTACACTGATGCTTGGAATTATACCTATCCTGATCCCGGCTATACGGAAAAGCCCAATCGCAAAACTCAGGCTGGTACGGAGAAGCATACACCTTTTTTCGTTTTGGTCAGCGTGTTCCGTTTTTACCGAAAGAAAAAGGGGGACCGGCGTATCAAAGTTTAAAAAAAGACTCTTCACATACTCGAAGTCTAGCGCCATTGGTCAGAGTGAATGTACACGTTCCTTCTTCAAGATACGTAACACCCGCCTTCCGTGCCCGCTCGCCCATCCACAAGTCCCGTGCTTGACGCGGTAACTCTGAATCAAAGCCAGTGTGTCTGTGCATGGATTCGCCTTTTCTGGTGTAGTATTGCTCATCTAGTGTGATGTCGTGGTTCCCTGCGATTACGAGTTTCAAGTCTGCTTGGATGCTTTCGAGCATGTCTAGCGTTTTTTCGTATTCTGGGAGGAGGCCGAGCATGGTGAGGTCGCCGCAGTGGAGGAGGACGTCTACTTTTGGGAGGGTAGGGGGGTATGTAGTGGCTTTTTTGGTGGGGGGCTGGGAGGGAGAGGATGAGTGGGTGTCTGAGAGGATGAGGAAGCGGGTTTTGATGGGGGGTGGTTTGTGTGTCATTGTTTGTTGATGGGTTGGGTGTTTCTTGAGGTTTGAAAGGGGAGTGAGGGGTGGTTGGGTTGAGGATTTTGTGATTGTCGCCTCCAATTAGGTATCTGGTGAACGAATCAATGGAGAATATGCTTTGATTTGGTTGATGGACTGATTTCAAAACCTTCGAAGGTGAACACTGAACCTTCTCATGAGGCAGGCAATGCGCAATCATGTAAACGAGGTACCGTAACTCACCGTACTAGCCCGATTGGAACCAACTCTATGCACCCCTCTCATACACAACCACTTCTTTTCTTAGTGGTTGTGACCATATCACCCCAAGCTCAATTTCTAGCTGACACCTACACAGTAATGCATGCACAATACGCTTTTGCTGGCTTGAGCACTTCTTGGAATCTCTCAGCAATCGGGCCAGCGGCGGGCTCCACTGTGCTTCGGCTGTTCAAACACCGAACTTGATCCATGCAGCCCACCACCGCCCTCGCGCATGTCACGGATTCAAGGAACCACGTTGCCAGTACATCTTCACTCGTCGCTGATATGGCAGCAACTAAGAACTCAATGCGCAGCATGCAGGCAGACTGCACTGATACTCACGATATCCAACACTGCCGACTTGAGGCAGTGCACTACGCGTTGCGGCTTGTAAGCACGTAGCTTACTCTATCTGGTGCCCATTACACGAATCTCACGCCACTATCATGAGGGGTGCAGCCTCGCAAAAACCAGCACTCCCGCATGTGAGCCACAGGGACTTCCGCGGTCAAGCATACGCCAGATTATTCGTGTCTGGGTTATCTCCATCAGCCTTGCGGGACCGGTGGAGCTACACGTTGACTCAACAACCCCTCTAAAGCATTACAGTATGGAAAATAAATCCATGGCAAGGGCGACACCGTCGGTCCAGGACACTCGATTGTACAAGATTGCGAACAGTGCAACACGACACCATTTTCTGCATTCGTTGCGTTCTGGCCCGCAAACGGTTTTCGGACTCGAATCTTCCAAGGCCGCTTCGTACGAAGTCGCTGGAACCAGTGCAGCGGCTCAGCAGCACGTGCGAGGCACTGCGCACGAGAGTCGAGAGACCTCCAAAGTTCTGTTTGGCCACGTGTTTGACAAAATCAGATCCCAAGTCTTGACTCTTGACAAAGGCGGTTGCCTGCGCCGAGGCTCGCAAGATTTGGGGGGGTGTTCATCATTCTCCCTTGCACCCAATCAATATTCGGGATCTGGGCAATGCTCCCCACTGTTCAGGGTCCCTGCATGCCTGATCCGCAGAGGAGGAATGTTGAAAAAATAGACACTCTCTGGTGCCGCAGATGCAAAATGCATCGGCAACTCGGCAACACAATTTCGGCTTGCACATGTGCCACAGTTCGTAGAGCACAGCCTCGAGCAAAGGGAAGTGAACGACCCCTGCACGACAATTGATTTCTGCCCCTCTACCGGATGGACCCGATGAGCTGTCAATCATTCGACGTACGCGACTTCGTGAACCTCTCGGATGTTGACCTGCTTGCTGGGATGTTAGTCAAGGACGCGGGGACCGGAAGGCTAGGACTTCCGTTCTGGCAAAGTCAAGGAAGGATCCACATCAATCTTGCAGTATTAGGTTTGAACCGCATATCTCCTGCAAGCATATTTCCCTGAACATGACCAGTGTAAGCGAGACGCTGCAAGCTGCAGGCTTGAATGGTGGACGTACTCGGGGATGTTCGACGTCGAGCCGCCAAATCCTAACAACGATTGCCTGCTGGGGAGCCCACTTTGCTATCGAATCGTCGATATCTTTGAGAATCTCGTGTCTACATGTTCTTGGATATATCTCCGATACGATTCTTTTTCTTATACCCGTCAGCTCCCAGAATCTCCCGTGAGACCTCTTCCTAAGAGTCACGCCTTGCTCTGTCGGACCGAAACCCAAAGGCATCCATGGAAATTTCTGGCTTTCCGAAGATCGCCAGTCTCGACTACTCTCCTTCTGAGGCTATGTTGTCATATTCAGACGACGTCGATATAACGTACGCCATGGAAGCTTACAATAGAACATCCGACAGCACCATGAATTCTTATTTCAACACCGATAACATGTTCGACAGACCGCTTACATCCGCTGAGATGTCGTCTGATTACCAGACAAAGCAACAAGATACCTTCAACCCCACATTACCAGCAACCGGAATCTCAGCGACCAACAATGACGCAGATCAACAACAGATGTTCAACTCGCCAACATTTGGACAATTCAATCAATATCCCTTCGGCTTCGCATATGACCCCAGCTCATTGGAGTCAAACGACTCAACCTACTTCTCCCCCCAAACACACGCAACATCGCGAACACCATCACTTTGCGGCGACGCGCCACAAGAAGCTTACTCGCCCACCCTCTCGCCACACAAGACCAAGGAAGAGTCACCAGGCTCCCCCGCTTCACTCTCCGAAGACGCCACGCCAAAACGACCTCTACGAAAGCGGGGCAGACCACGCCTGGAACACAGCAGCACCGACTCCAAATCCACGACTCCCTCCTCCAAAAGCCAACGTTCAGGACGACTTCCCCACAACCAAGTCGAGCGCAAGTACCGCGAAGGCCTGAACTCCGAGCTGGAGCGATTACGGAAGGCCGTCCCATCGCTGCCGCAGAGCGATGAAGGAGGGGTCATGGGCCAGCCCAAGCCCAGCAAGGCCATGGTGCTCTCGAGTGCTATCGAGTATATCCGGAAGATTAAGAATGAAAGGGATACGCTGAAAGAAGAGAATGAGAGGCTGAGACAAGGGCAGGGGAGTGGAAGTGGACCATCACGACAAGGAAGTTCTGCACAGAATCGAAGCTGGAGGGAGGACAGGTCACTCAACGAATTTCTCATGGATCCGTAAAAGGACAGGTGGACACGAATCTCCTTTCGACACATCATTATCGATTGTTGTCGTTTTGACAGTCGTTCTTACTTGGGCTATCTGGTTCATCTTGGGCTCACGGGTTACTCATGTTCGGATATACCCCCTAGAGAAGGGGGCCAGGCTCCATTGGAATATTTCGACTTGGGGATATACGGAAAAGGCGTCAAGTTCATGGTTTTCCTCCATTGGCTCTCGCTCGACAACGGGAAGATGTGTGGGTATTTTGCTATCGGCGTATGCGCAGGCGGCTCGGCAACGTTTTTCCTTAGAACGTTATCCTTATTCTTGTTATCTTTACTTTAATGACCGTTACGACACGATATTGCTACGAAAATCGCGAGTGCACGCGAATAGCTATCCTACTTTAGATCATGTATTCACAGAATTACATTACCATAATGCAGCACGTCATTTTGGCTTGTCACGACAGCATCTTTCTCTCTCTTTCGTTCTTCCTTCATTGGCCCCACTACTACGGCGGTCGGGTGCCCCGCGACTCCCGTTAAACACCTGTATGTATGTATGTTACCATGTACAGTAGTATGTACGATATCAATCCCAACATATCAATAACCACCTACCTCGCACCCCCCAAACCACCCAATACACTCACACCCACATGTCCATAATCCCCATCTCCCTACCCTCATGGTGGCAAGTATATACATACCACGTATACCACTCCCAACAATGAAACAACAACATCATGTCATGGGTGCCCCCACCCATACACACACCCCCCATCTGCCCAACCACCCAAATCTCCCATGCCCACCAACCATGCCATTTCCCTGAATTCCGCATCCCTCAAATCACCGAACTTTGTCGCACTTTCCCGTCATGACACGTATGTAGGAGTTAAAAAGCAAGGAAGGAGGGATGAAAGACCGAGGATTGGGCCGATATGCGCTTTGGTTTAGCGATGCGAGAGGGGACTGGGTTGGGTGGGTGAGTCGGTCCTTTTGAGGGGGAGGGGGGGATGCATGTGCAAGTCAGTTGCGTGGTTGTGTGGGTGGGTAGGGTTGTGTGTGTGAGTTATGCATGCAGTGTGTTGTGCAATATAAACATTGTGAGGTGTTTTTTTATTTGCTTTTTTCTGCTTGCGAAAGGGTGTGGATGGGTGGTGGTGGCTAGGCTACAGAGTGGTGTTGTGTTGGGGATGTGGGTTGTGTAGGAGAGTGTACTAGTATGTAGTGGTGAGTTGGGACATGGGAGTAGATATGGCGCTTGGATGTGGCTAGAGTAGAGATGCAGGGTAAATAGGGTTTTTACGTTTTCATAGTGACGTATGAATTTATGATTCGTATCTCTTCTACTTCTTCTCCTTCATTCTCCTTTGTTATCTTAGTAGTTCATGAAGTGCGGGAAATATTGTTACTTGGTGGGGGACGGATATCGCGGTTAAACAGGACATACTATAGTAGCTTGAGAGGAATGGGGTGGGGTTTTTGTGACTACAGTGCTCGGATCTGCAAGGGGAGGAGTTGCAATTCGCTGTTGTTGTCGTACTCGCAAGAGATACCTAGGTAGTTTCTATGCAATACTAATCATGCAACAACATCAAACCCATGGTATCATCAACTTCAAAATCAAAGGCAATGGTCGTCCCCACCCAATCAATAGATTCATTAGACAATGGGGGTAAGATACGAGTCGTCGTCTTGAGTGTAAAAATTGTACATGTGTCTCGCATTGAGTCATCGCCCTCGAACATCTTATGTCTACTTACGCTTTCGACTAACCCAGCATCGCCGTATGCATGATAGAGTGTGTTGGTGCTATAAAACATCTTTGTAGTAACGCTCCATCCTGTGATTGTTCAAGTAATTAGCACGTATCATACGTGTATAAAACAGCCATCGTAGCCGACATGGTTAAGTGAGACAGGTTGAACAACCTATACCGCCAGCACAGACACATACACAGAAATACCTACTTGGCGATAAACGACAAAACTCCACACAAGACAATTGGATCGACCTTGGCATAATAACGCTCTGTTCAAAATAAGTCAATCCTTTGTCAGCCTTGGTGAGAACACAAACTTATGGTATCATATCAATGCTCAAGCCCCCCAAAAAAGGGAACAAGAAAACCCAACACACAGATTCCCCCCTTTCCTACAGCCTTCAACGCATAATCTATTTGCTTGATACGGGAACAGCAAATTAAAGTTCTTTCCCTGTGCTACTCCCCACAACACCCTCTTCCCCCAAAAAACCACACTCAGACTTACACCCCTAAACAGATCTCCCCGCCTCCCCCCTCAAGGCTCTCTAAACCTTCCTCCTCTTACCCCCCCTCTCCCCCTCCTCCTCCTCCGCCTGCGGCGTATCCTCAATCTCCACCCTCCCACTACTCCTCTCCACATTGCGCCAATTATTCACACTCTGCTCCACCGTCTTAAACATCTCCCTTGCATCCTCCACCACGCCATCCTCTCCAGGATTAAACATGACTGCATTGACAAACATGCGCATGAGTTCTTTTTCCAACTGTGCGGCGTTGACGATGCTTTTAGGAGGCAGATGGTCAGATGTATTGGGAAGTTCAACAACGCCGCCGCCTGCGCCGCCGGGACTGCCGGCGGGGGTGTCGGTGGCGGCGGCGGCGATTTGTTTGGAGCCTATGGCTATGGCTTTTTGAATGCTTTTTAGGTCCGTGGGGCGCTTGATGATGTCGTAGTAGCCTTCTGCGTCTTTGGCGCGGACGGCGGTCGTAAAGGTAGAGGCGTGTTTGTGCGAGTTGATGTCGTTCATGATCGGGGCGCACATGCGGGAGAAGTGGCGTTGGGCGTTGATGGTTTTTGGAGGGCCGGGCGTGCTGAATTGGTCGTCGGGTTCTTCAAGGGAGGCTTCGCGGGCGTTGCGTTTCCGGCGCGTGGAGGTTGGAGCTGTAGTGGGGGCTGCTGCGCGGCGGCGGCCACGGGAGCGGTGGGAAGGGGTGTCGGCGACTTCTTCATCAATGGGGTCGATGGATGTGCCACGTTCAGATTTTATCTGGTGCCCGGCCTGAGAGTCGTTGTCGCCTGCTACGGTCTCGGTGTGGGAGAGTATGGATCGACTCCTACTACGATCTCGTACTGAACCTCCAGCTCGAGATGATGCTAGGCTTCCAGGTCTTCCTCGCTTGATTGGTCCTTTCCGCCTAGAGCGACCTGTGCGTGGCTCTGGGTCGAGTAGGGACTCTTCCTCTTGGTCATTGCGCTGCTTGGCGTCTCGTTTCGACGAAGTGTGTGGCGTTGACACTTGCTCAACCTCTTTCTCCAAGTCCTTATCTTTCTCTTTACCTTTCGCACGTGACTTACGCGGCGATTTCGTGTTGCCTGGACTTTGCTGCGTGGACCGGGCTAATGGTGGCACATCGTCTAGGGGCTCTACCTCTGGGCGTGGGCTAGCTGGAGTTCCAGGAGCATTGTTGAAGCTTTGCCGTTTCCACAAACTTTTTGCAGAGAGTGGAGTTCCAGTGGCGCTTTGTGGAGAGCGTACGTTGGCTGGAGTAGAGAAAGACTGTCTGGCCTGGATCACTAGTGGGTGAACTGGCGGTAAGCCTTGCCTGCCAGGCCCTGGAGTCTGAACACTGGCGTTTGACGATGGCGGTTGCTGACGATTGCTTCCAGGTGTCGAAACAGGCGGATATGGTTGATGTGTATGAGGTTGATGATGGACACGTGATGGATCTTGAGGCGAGACTTGGAACGGTGGGAGCATGAAACCAGCCTGAGGTGGTGGTAGACTGATCTGCGGGTGGTGGGGGGCGTGTTGTGGCTGACCAGACTGGGGGTATTGCGTCCGCTGTTGTTGATATGCTGCTTGCATCCCTGGAGACTGCGGTCCGTGAGGCTGCTGTTGCAGGTACGGCTGATGGTAACCTGAATGGGGAGGCATTCCTGGCGGTGGGCCATATGGAGGAGCCCCATTGCCTGCGTATGGCTGCGGGAAGGGCGACTGAAGTTGTGCTCCAGGGGATCCAGCGGTGGGGCCATATGTCGGATGGGCGATGGCTTGGTGTGGACTCGGATGTGCTTGCGAATGTGGCGCATGTAGCGGTTGTCCTGGTGGGTAGGATTGACCGTTGTATGGAGAGGGTTGCAGCGGCGGTTGGAAGGCAGATGGCGGTGCTTGTGCGGCGTCATGTTGTGGAGAGGGGGCACCTACAGGCGGACGTGGGGTAGACGACGCCTGTCGCTGGTCCTTTGGAGGCACCCTCTGGCGTATAGATGGAGATGGTTGCCCGTTGCGGTTTGCCTGTGCCAGCTGTTGGTGTGGATCCGGTGTGGGATCGCCCTTGGGTCCGCCTCGGGCGCCATTCTGTGCAAGCTGAGGGCTCGCAGGCTGTGATGCCGGATGCTGAGGCAGATGGGGTGACTTCCTGGGCAGCGGGCTCTGCGACACAGAGGAACGGCCGTTGGCCCTCTCCGTCAGTTGGTCGTCCCACTCGCCGCGCTCGATGCTCTGAATGTCGCGCTGTAGCTTGTCGTAGCGGTCCTCGTCGTCTCTGATCTGCTCGGTGATTTCGTTGCGGTACGACGCGTAGAGCTTCGTGACCAGCTTGGGGATCAGGCGTTGGTGTTTGATGGACTCGCTGACGGACGGGAGGGTTGGGCTATGCCTCTTTCGCTTGCTCGGGTTCGTGACGTCCCCATTTTGGCCCTCGCTCTCGCCGGCCAGTTCGTATTCCAGCTCCTTGCGCAGGCGCTCCAGGTAGAAGTTGCGCAGGGCATCGGGGCTCAGGCGGCCGGCCTGGAAGTACTTGTGCTCTGCCACGTCGGGCGTGTTCTTGAGCAGGTCCGAGATCTTGGGCCAGACGGCATTGTCGACGCCATAGGCATGCAGGCACTGGAACAGCAGCAGCGACTCGAGGTTGGTGTAGGCGGAGCCGCTAGTAGTCATCCCCCAGGCGTCTGCGGCGCGAGGGCGATGGGCGGGGGGCGGAATGGGAGCCAGCGCGACGGCGAGGGCGAGGGCGAGGGCGGTCTTCAGGGGCAAACGGGCATTGCATGCGACGGGCGAGATGGGCGATGCAGGCGGGGCGGTTGGGGGCTGGCGGTGGGCGGGCGGTGGGCGATGGGGGATTGCGGCGGATTGATGAGGAAATTATCGCGGCGTCGTCGTTCCTGCGCCGCAGCCCGCGCCCGTCGACCACCTGGGCAGCCCCGCGGCCGGCCAATGGGACGCGTCGCAGGCCCCCGGGGGTCCCTCCAGCGCTGCAACGCGAACGCGGGGGCCCAAGGCCGCCTGGGAGACGCTGGAATGGGCGTGTTCCATGTTGCTATGGCGGAGCTACAGAGGCATGTGCCATGTGTTGCTGCCCGTACCATGATTGCACATGCGCTGACGGCTGCATGTGCTGGTTGGGCATGACTGGCAGCGGCGCATCTCGTCGTCCACTCCACTGCGATCTACGCCCTAATCAGCGAGGAGCAGAGGCCATCTCCTTTCCCCCTGATATTGCGACCGACGCAGTCCTTTATTTGACCACGCCCAGTTCATGCTCCTCTGCTCCTGCCAGGTTGCCCTGCACATCGTGAAACATCTTTCATCGCCTGCACTCGTCGGAGCCGCGTGCGTCGTTGTGTCTCAACCCTAGAGTACCCATCCTGCACACATAAAGCCATTCACCGCCCGTCTTGGATGCGCTCCGCATTCGCACACAGCCGAGCCTTCACCACCTCCTAGACCTCCTAGTACACATTTCTGCGCGCCTCACTTCACCCTCCACCTTCACGCAGCTAACCAGCCAACCAAACACAATGTCTGCAACCATGGAGGACCCTGATCACGGCTGGAAGCCCAAGAACCGTCCGCAATCGTGAGCACTCCCGGCGCTAGCATAGCTCCCGCTCCCTCTGACCTCGCCCTGCAGTACCGTTGCGCTCCAGTTCATGTCGGAGCTGGACAACCTGTTCAAGCTCGACGGAGACCTTGATACGCTGGATAAGACGGTGCATCAAAAGTACGCATGTTGCTGTGCCCCGTGCCTCGGCTGCCGCTGACACACCCCGCCAGGAAGCAAGCTGTTAGCACACAGACACAGGAGCTCGAGGCTCTCGAGGCGAGGCTGCGCGCTGCTGAAGAGCGACTACAGCAAGCAAAGGGCAACTCTCCCCCACGGCGGAAGGACAGCCAGCGCCGAACCCCCGTCGAGGGCGTCTTCCCGGACCAGGCCAAACAGAGCCCGCTGGCGGCCAACAGCACACAGGCGACGGCCAACCTAGCAGGTGCGCTACCAGAGACACCCTCGTCACATAGCAGTGCTGACTATGTCTTGGTAGAGAGACCTCGCTCGTCGCAGACCGTCGAAGCAGAGAAGGCATGATTGCATAACACAAACATTGGCGACACCACTACGATACCCTTATACGTCGCGCAAAGCATACACGGTTACGAGTCTCCTACCGCGGCATAGTTGGGATGACTGAACGGCGGACGGCGGTTATACATACTTTAATTCATGAAGCGTGCCCATTTCGTTTCTTTGAGCCTTGGGCTCACATTCCTATCGCTGGCGCCTGCATCTCGTTCCGTCATTTTGGCTTGGATTTTGATATGCCCATAGTATGCCAATCATCTCAAACACCATCTTCGTCTCGTTCCCTATTTGCTTTTTGTACCATCTCAAGTTGCAAGGGAGGGAGCTTGAGAACCCACTAAAGCTGTAGATTCAGGCACGGACCGCAGTTCCCTGCACGTCATGCCTGTCGTGTCCCAACAGCTCACCGTATCTCACTCGAGGCTCACTTTCAGGCCCCTTTTTTATATAGGGTAAACAAGAAACATGAACCAACAATCTGAGGAAAGCCTCACGGAAAGGTTCGACCAGCTGGTGGCCGAAGGGGTGATCGTCTACGGACCCCATGAGTCCATCAGGGTCGAAGCTGAAGGATATCCGGTAGGATAACGACCGCCTACGAACGGCACCCAGGTCAAAACTCATTATTAACACCCTCCACCAGATTTCCTTCCGCATCTGCCCCGCCCTAGCAACAAAACCCCACACTGTTGGCGCCTCAAATCCCGCATTCAACAGCTCTCGCAAATGGGGTCCAGGCAGCGACATGTTCTGCCCCGACGAACGACTCATCCTCACCCAACTAAACGGCACTCACGATCTAGCACTCAATCTCTTCTGCGTCGACAGGCCACAACTGCTGATCCTCACACTGGACTCTTACAAACGCCAACACGAAGCACTCGACCAAGACGACTTCACCGTTATGCTGGAAACTCTAAACCGATTCCCGAGTATGTACACCATATTCAACTGCGGAGAAAGAGGCGGATGTAGTAGAGTGCATAAACATGTGCAAGGTCTACGAGGTCCACCTCACGCCTTCGAACACATCATCAATAACGTCGATACTAAAGCAAACATCCCCTTCAAAATATTCACACACCATTTCTCACAAACTTTTGCCAGAACATCGGCGGAAGAAGTACTAGCCGTTTACACAACCCTCCTCCAGCAAGCCATGGTGGTCATGCAATGGGAGGAGGATGATTGTCCACCGCACAATGTGGTCATGTGGAGGGATTGGTTCTTTGTGGTTCCGAGGCGCAAGGGTATTTTCGAGGGCGCGAGTGCGAATGCTGGGAGGATGTTGGGGAGTGTCTGGGTCTCTGGGCGGGAACATGTCGATGAGTGGATGAAGGTGGGATGTGTGGATGTTTTGAGGGAGTTGGGGGTTCCGGCGTAAAGGGAAAGAATACTTTGAAGAAAAGAAAGGAGGGTTGAGATGGTGTGCGCAGGCCTGCAGAGTGTCGTAGAGGAGTGGTAAGTGATGTTGGAACGTAGTGGCGTTGTCTCTGTGTGTCTTCTTCGTGGTTGCTTTGGGTGGTTAGAAATTAGACGTGGGGATAGAGTATAGTTGTAGAACATCTTTAGGTATACTCTACCAGACTGTAATGGGAATTATTCCTCCACGACCTGGTGCTTTTGATACTAAGCCATCTTCATCGTGCCTTCCACTCCAACATCTTGGCGCGCTAATCGTTGCGACGCATCGTACCTTCCAATCCCCCTGTTCTTCCACAACACCAACACCAACGCTCATCATTTGCGTTGCAGACACACCTGCGATCTCTGTCCACAATCTGAGACTCACACGACGAAACCATGTCTCTATTATTTGATCGATATCTTCTTCGGATGTCATGCACTAAGTAGTGATCTTGCACTCAGTGTCCGATTCACAGAAGGAGCTTAAGGGACGTGTGTGGTTGTTGCTTGTCAAGGATGTTGTTGCTTGGGTTTATGGTCCGAAATCTCAATTGATACCGGACTCCATGAACCAGCCATAGCCTCGAAGGCTCATCGGGGCTTATCAACGATCAAACAAGATGCCACCCTTTATGATGGGATCAGAGCAGACTACCTACCAGCACCGTTCGAAAAAATGAGTGTGGGAATAACCGTCTTTATACTATATCGAGGCTTCCACCCAAGATTACAATTGTCCAGGAAGCGCAACATCGACGCCAAGTTTCCGCTTTCCGCTGTCGCCCAGAGCTCCCAAGCACGACGAGACGGATGTGGCGGCATGAGCCACGTCGCGGATCCACCAGCCACGACAAATCCTGCCTCTCGACATTTCTTCATCAATGTGGAATAAATCGGGTATCGGCAACTTGAAACAGCTTTTCATATCCTCCGCCGAGCAACTTCAAAGCGGAAGTCTTCGGCGGAGCGACTTGGCGGTTGGCCAAGCATCGACTTCACTCCTTCATCGTTGAGCAGATACGATCTTACTGCGGGACGGCAGCCTCAATTGTAGGGCATTATTATGGGTGCCTCTGAGAGCCTGGTCATTGTTCTTGAGCTAAAACCCGCAAAAAGATGCAGAATCGCTCTTCCAATGCG
This sequence comes from Plenodomus tracheiphilus IPT5, assembly GCA_010093695.1. NCBI lineage: Eukaryota > Fungi > Ascomycota > Dothideomycetes > Pleosporales > Leptosphaeriaceae > Plenodomus > Plenodomus tracheiphilus. The sequence goes on from MU006315.1 coordinate 96,533, forward strand.
TTCACATCACAGTTGCTTTCGACAGTGGCACTGTCTGCGGGTGTATATTATCGAGCGGCAGCATTGAACTCTCATCCTGTAACTGATTAATCAAGTCGTCGGAATAGAGACAAACAGAGCTTGACTCGATGTACTGAGCCAAAGGTTCTATGCGTTATCAGCCTTGGCTGATCTCATTTTCATCTCTCCCGGAAAAGGTACCTCCAGCCAAGGCCCTCCCAAGCCTAGTCATCACATCCCAAGACCTTTACTTATCCCTTCAGTTGGCAAGTTGAATTGGTGTGTCATCAAGCGGATGAAGCGGCTCTCCATGAAGCAGTGCGAGAGTCCAGTGAATGGAATCGGCTCAAGAGGACTCAAGCACTGGATCGATGCGCACATCAGGAGCTTCCAATCACCAAGCCTCATCTCTATCCATATAAATACTTCCTACGAAGCTGAGAAGAGGCTCTGCTCGCGCTTAGATATCCCACGGCCGTGCTTGAGCCGCGAAGATCGACATCAAACCTGGCACATTTCTTACATCTAGGTCTTCAACACGGCTGAGTAACACACGATTGTATCAGGCTCCTCTTTTTTCCGTTTCACCTGGAAGCTGCTGTCTCTAAAACTCGCTGCTCCCATGGGAAATGACTTGAGTTCCTTCGTGCTGCATTCTTTTGAGTCACCGGCCTTACGTACTGCAGGTCTTCTTTTCTCAATCCGCTTTATCCCCTCATTTCTTGCTATGCCCTTTTGATTGATCGACTGGTTCGATCTACGCGATCTTCTACATCAATTTGATTATAAAGCCCAGGTAGCCAGTTACCCTGAGAAAGTTAACGTTTTGCGTTCATTAAACATTACTTGTAACTCGACAACTGGGTTTCCTAAACACCACTCGTCAAGATGCCCGTGCTTGATTTCAGCGAGCTGAACATTGTCATTGCGGTGCTTGGTACGTCCTTCTGCCCCACGTGTTTGTCGCCACGTAGTGTAGCTAACAGCTTCACCAGGAGCGTTCACCATCCTTTATGGCATCATCTCAGTAAAGATCAAGCAGAAATGGTTCCTTGGTGAGGCCTTGCCAGCTCTGCTTGTCGGCATCATTCTTGGTCCAATTGCTGCGAAGTTCATTGACTCCGAACGATGGGGCACTGCTGTCAAGTATCAGACTTCAGATATTACATTGGTAAGTCAACCCTCTTATCTACAACTTGAACCTGGTCTAATATAGTTTCTTTCAGGGCCTCACACGTGTCGTCATCGGCGTACAGCTTGTCATGGCTGGTTACCAGCTTCCAGCAAAGTATCCATGGCACCGCTGGAGAGACATGGCTCTGCTTCTGATTCCCGTCATGACCATCATGTGGCTCTGCACGACCGGTTGCATCCAGCTCATGATTCCCAAGCTTACGACCCTGACGGCCATGGTCATTGCCTCATTGGTCACTTCTACTGACCCTGTACTCTCACAAGCCATTGCCAAGGGTCCCTTTGCCGACAAGTATGTTCCTCGTGCATTACGAGAAATAATTTCTGCAGAAGCTGGCTCCAACGACGGCTTCGGTTTTCCATTTCTCCTACTAGCGACATACTTGATTAGGCATGCGCCCGAGGAGGACGTTAACTTCAAACCCGATGTGGTACGTATCGCAGGTCGAGCAGGAGATGTCGGTCGCCTAGGAGGAGGTGCCGGCCAAGCAGTTGAGATCTGGATCGTGGAAGGCTGGTTATACTTCATCCTCACAGGTGCTATCGTAGGCGCCGTGTGTGGAATCGGTAGTATGTACATTGTCAACTTCTCGCTCAAGAAGTAAGTGTCTCTGCACATTCATCATGAACAACTACTAACACAAACATCACAGAAAATGGATCGACAGCGAAAGCCTCCTTCTCTACCCAACCGCGCTAGGCCTCTTCGTCATCGGCATCACCGGCTGCGCAGGCCTCGACGACCTCCTAGCATGTTTCTGCGCCGGCGCAGCCCTGAACTGGAACGGCAAATACCTCGACGAAACCCTGCAGCGCCACGACGAAGTGAACAGCTGCATCGACGTCCTCCTCAACTTCGGCGGCTTCATGTACATTGGCGCCATCCTCCCATGGGACGAATTCCACCAACCCGACATTACAGGCATAACCTATGGCCGCCTGCTCGCCCTGGGTCTCCTAGTCCTCCTCCTCCGCCGCATCCCCGCCATGATGCTAATGTACAAACTCATGCCCTCGACCGTCAAAAGCTGGCAAGAAGCGCTCTTCATGGGATACTTTGGCCCTATTGGCATCGGCGCCGTCTTCTACGTCGAACACGCACGGCACTTGTTCCCCCACCTCGACGCAGCTGAAACCCACGAAGAAGAAGATTTACTACGTGCCATGGGTCCCGTGGTATATTTTCTTATCTTATTCTCCATCGTGGTGCATGGCTTGAGTATCCCGGCGCTCGAACTCGTATATCGCTGGCAAAATGTACCGCCGATTGTGGAATTACAACCTGTTACTGTGAGGAGACTTAGTGTTTCGGAACCGTTGCCGAACAATGCGCATGTGGATACCAGGATGGGGGGTGTAGTGCGACATAACCGTTTTTCGCGCGCCACGAGTCGTGAGCCCCGGATCGAGGTGTTGGAGGATGTTGAGCGCAGGTATAGGAGGAAGTCGGAACAGGGGTTTGGGCGTCGTGAGGGGTCTAGACAGATGCCTGTTACGCCGACGTGGAGACTTACGGGGAAGAGGGGTGGGAGTGAGGAGACATTGCGGATGGGGGGTGAGGGGTTGGAGAAAGAGGGTACGGAGGTGGGGCAGAGGGGTGTTGTGTTTGAGGATGGTGTTGTTGGGGGGAGGAGGAGTGATGGTTATGGGAGGGATGGGGGGAAAGATGAGTATGCTGTGTAGATTTAGCGTGGGTAGATGAGGAGTGGAGCGGTGATATGCTTGTGTGAGGGTGGAGCTATGCTGAGGTGAAGGTGAAGGTGGATGATTGGGTGTGGGAGTATGTAGGGGATTGAAAGTGGTTGTGATTATACGATAGATGATCACACAATGTAGGTCTGCTGTCACCCTACCTCGTAGAAGATATGAAGTTGGACTTATGTCAACAAGATCTCGTGAGATCGCAGGTTTCAATACTCAGATTATATACTCGCGACATAGAAGACATCTCCTACTTCAATATCACTGCAAACTCACCGGACAATCTATTGCGACACTACCCTCACTTTGAGCGTCCTGCATCTCTATTGATCTGTATTAAAGGAAGTACCACTTACTTCTACAACATGAAGTATCTAATTCCCTCAATTCCTTACTTCTGCTCCATAAGCGTAGGTTGAAACTTCTCTTTGCGCGCCTGCCCAGCCCCCGAAGCCTTCCACGCAGACAGAATCAAATCCACAATAGCATCCACACCCTGATCTCTCTTAACCACAGCAAAAATAGTAGGCCCACCCTCTCGCATCCTCCTGCTATCCCTCTCCATAACACCGAGATCAGCACCAACAGCCTCTGCCAGATCGATCTTGTTAACGACTAAGAGGTCAGACTGTGTGATACCTGGACCACCCTTTCGGGGGATTTTATCACCACCCGCTACATCAATGACATAGATGATAAAGTCAGCGAGTTCGCGGGAGTAATTCGCAGCCAGATTATCGCCGCCAGACTCGATTAAAAGCAAGTCGGTGTCGAATTTGCGGTGCAGATTGGTTAGGGTGAGGAGGTTGACGGAAATGTCTTCGCGGACTGCGGCGTGGGGGCAGCCTCCTGTTTCGACGGCTACAATGCGCTCACTATAGAACTTTTGTGAGCTCAGCATGTTTTGGGGGAGGATTGGGAGTATACGCACGCAGGGAGGGCGTTGTTCTTGGTTAGAAATTCGCAGTCTTCGCGTGTGAAGATGTCGTTTGTGACGGCTGCTATGGAGAAGCGAGTGCGAAGGTGTTTGCAGAGGGCTAGCATGAGGGCGGTCTTTCCTGAGCCGACTGGTCTGGTGTGGTGGGTTAGTTTTTGTTCATTATCTCGTGCATGCTGGAAGTGATTTGACCAATGTGCTGCCGAATTCTGGAGAATGGCGGATGTTACGGCATACATACCCTCCAATACCAATGGTGAAAGACCTTTCCTCCCAGTCTCGGCCCTCGATGATTGGCATCTCGCGCCCGTTGAAGCTGCCTGGGCCATCTAGGATCTCATGGGTGTGACCGTGGTCCGCCGCGGCGTGCGAATGTGACGCGCTGTCATGTGAGTGGCTGTGAGACATGTTGTACTGGCGGTCGAGGGTACGAAAACTTGACGTCACTTGTGTGTGTCTATCTACAATTTGCCGTTCCACTCAGGCTCGTGGTTGCGTTCAGAGTCCCTAAGCAGGAGGAGGAGGAACAAGGATTGTCATGGCGGGGCAAGGGAAGCGACGTGGGGTTCGGCGATACCGTTTCGAGGTTTTCCGTCAACAACCACTTGATACGCTGACAACCAACGAACTATTGCTTGTGTTAATATACAACGCGACCGCCTTCAAGGCCATCTTAATGCAAAGATTCTGGTCTTTGTTGATGTTGGTGTTGTATCGTGCCACGATTCAGGAGGCTTGCTTCACTAGGCCTATACGAGAGCAGGGACCACTGCAGCAACACCGCTTGTTGTGACTTCATCTACCCCTGTGCCCTGCGCCTCGTCATCCTCTCCACGGTACTCGCCATATGATTCGCAACTATAGTTTGCCCGGTACCTGAATAGCGGTAATCGGCATCGTGCTGCGTTCCTTACCCCACAGAGTCTAGCGGACCGTGGGCGCAGTATGAAAGGACGATGATCGGGTAATCTCACACTCCTTATACGCAATCCTCCAATACAATTCAGTGCGCCACAACCCAAAGTGTGCTCTATGAGCAATTTCCTTCGAGCCCAGCTTCGCTTCTTAGCCGCAGTCCCTGCAGGACCATGACGCGACACCGGCGCGGTATGAAAAGCCAGCGCAGCACCCGAGCTGTAGGCCTTGTTTTGAAGCATGTCGTTAGGTTCTCCCACTCAAATGAGATCGCGTGCCGGCCTACTCGTCCGTAAGAGGTGATCTGCCTCAATCTAGTATAGCTACTTATCTCTTTTGAGATCCTTTGCTCTTTTTTGTCTTTGACACCTACCTTACTCCCTCTACACATTACGAATTTACGTGTCTCCTTTTCTTTTAATGTCTACTTCGGAAGGTTTCCAATGGGGAGAATCACAGCACACGTCCCTCACGTTATGGGACATCGACCGCGAATTCCAGCAAGCACACAAAGCTTACGAGCAATGGCTAGCACGACATCGACGCACACGGCCAGTATGGACCTGCTTTGGCTTCAGAACCCAGGAAGATGCTGTCGAGAGAGCCTTGAACCTAGGACGCCAGGTGCAGAGACTGATGGAAAACGGCAAAAAAAGATTCGGAGCTCGCTTTGAGCAAGGAGATTGTGAGTGGAGACATGACTCGTGGTTGGTTTGTCCCCACACTGCTAACAGCTTACCAGCGAGATGCCACACCATACTTTCGGCGCAATTGGTACGATTGCAGTATGAAGTTCGACAACCGCTGTATGATAGTGCACTATCTCCAACACCGGCCACGATACCGCATGACGAGATCATCAAGACTGCGAGAAGTATCCGACGCACTTGTCTCACCGCTCTCCGCGAACAGTACGCGCGCTTCCAATCACCAACCTCGACGCCGATTCTTCCGCCTCCTCGCTTCAAGGTGGAGTTCTGCCCGTTTGCAGATCAACTTCGGCATAACTTGAAAGACACCAAATCCAGCAATCTCCGAACTAAGAAGCTCAAATCGACCAACCGAAGCGACGACCGCGAAGTGTGCCTCCATTGCGATGCATGCATCTCCGTGACTGCGCATTCTGGACTCCCCGATTACAGAAGTATTCTGTTCGTATCGCACATCGCTCTGGATTCACGTGCTACCGACGATAGAGCGACGTTTGCCTGCAAAAGTTGCTACAAGACTTTCGACGATTCCTATGCCTTTCTCGACCACGTTTTCCAGAACCAAATTGGAAGCGAGAGGAGTTGCTTGAAAAGAGCAAGCGGTATCTGGGACATCAAAGAACGATTCATGGACAGCGATCCTTCATTGGTGGAACAGTGTCTAAAGAATTGTCTCAGGCGTGAGTTGACGCGAGTCAGAACGCTGAAGATGATGAAGAGTCAAATTAAGGTATGCGAGAAAGAGATCCACTCGGCTCAAGCCGACGGGCAGGACTTCCGGTCCATTTCTACCAATTCTACTACATCCCGGTACTTGTTCAGCTCGTGACTACACTACACACGACTAGTCATTCGGACGGTACGCACAAAGTCACCACTATACATACGCGCACCCGCAGCTACGCCTCTACTGCTTACTCCAGGAAGAGGAGCAACTAGAAATGGAGGTTGCGATACCATTTTTACATCTTCGCGACCCAACCGCCAACATCATCACCATCCGCCCGCCTAACCTTCATCTTTGCATTTAGCGTACTATTACCCAACCACGATTAACCGTTTCGGCTTTTCTTTCTCAGCTTTTCCAACCCTTGGCATTCGAGTACACATCCTCGTCACTTGTACCAATTCTTTCCATTTGTATAACGCAATAATGTTTCTGTCAACGCCTTACACACATACATCTATAAAGAATCAAACAAACCTACTACGCCTCGATTGCGCTCCTGGTTCTCATACCGACATTGGTTTTTATACGAGCCGTTAAATGTCTGGCATTGTCAGGCGTTTCGTAAGCCGCTTGCAGTGACATACCGCGCACAGGCGCTGTGAACGCTGCCCAGACGAATATCCGATCAATAGCCTTTCAGCAGCCCGAATTCTCCATACACACACGGTACACCGACACAGTGTTTGTGCAGACCAACAAATCACAAACGCAAACTTGGACGGTTATAAATAGCCTCAAAGGCCAACAGATGCAGTCTTGTAGTACAGTTTCGCCAACGTTCCCAGGCCAAGATCATACATGGAGACTTCTCCACCTGCACATGCCAAATCTACGTCACAACACACGGTGACATTCCCTCACGCCTTTTTTTTGCCGATATACCCGTCTTGTATCCGACTGCGAGAAATGAAAATCAATGAATAGGAAACATCAAATGTCCTTGGAAAGAGAGTTTGGCCTCGGGTCAGTGACTGCGTTGCTCTTCGCCTCATTCGCGCATCATATACTCCGCTGCCCGTTCCAATGCAATGCAATGTCTATCCTGCATGTGACGAGGCCGCTTGAGGAGAGTCGGTCAACTTCTTCCACTTGCTTGGAGAGCAAAATTCGAACATGTGAGAAAACTGGTTCTTGCGGGGTCTGTGGGTCTGTGATGTGTTTTGTTTTGCTCTGTGCAGTGGGACAGAGAGTATGAGGCAATGTGCTGATGTGATTTTAATACTCATCATCCATCTACATCCACCTACCTTTTACAGGGAAACTACAATGTCCCTGACATGATCATCTTCGTCTGACCACCGCTCCCATCCCCTCCCATCTTGATCCATACACACACACAACACGCACACACACACCCATCGGCCCCCCCTCGGCCAAACCCCCAAACCCAACGCCTCGCCTCCCCCGCCCAGAGCAGACAACCCCATAGCGTCAGCGGACCTGGGCGTCAAACATTGGCATCGTCTTGGACCGGCAAGTCAGCCGCACTGCAATACCAGAGATAAGCGGCAGCAGTGAAAGTAACAAGTAGATATTTATTTTTATCCAGCGGAGACTTTGACCGGGAATAAAAATAAAATAAAAGGTCAGCAACGTCGATTAGATCAATAATGGGGGAAGAATCTCGTGAGTGGCAGGGTCGTGGTGAGGAAAGTGGGGGTTTTTTTGGGTACTCGTGGAATCAGAAGCTTTGGGGCTGTGTGTGTGGTGGGGTTTCTTTGATGGAGGCGGAGCTAGGAGGGGAAACCAAGGCGCTTGGAAGGGAGTGTGGAGGCGGAGCGTGTTGGCGAGAATTGGAGTGCGCTGGGCTGCACGATTTGCGTGGATCGAAGCATGTTCTCTGTGGCATGTGATATGTTGGTAGTAGATGTTTGAATTTGTAGTATTGTTAAGTTCGTGCAAAATTGGGGTATATCATATAAGATCTCGGTCTGCTGTCCCTCCTGACCTTCCAATCGTAAAAAACGCCGTGCTGCTCATGCCGAAGACGGCTATCCCATCATGTCCAGATCCTTCCGAAAACCAAAATACGCCAGATGTTATGCCGCTGAAACGCTGCCCTTGCCATAGCTTGAAGCGCGTGAGAAAAGAAAAAGTCGTTTCCAACATGGGGCTCTGTGATACCCTTACTCATCATCCAGTAGATGAGTCCCTCAGTCCTCTCGAAAGCCATCGCTCCCACCAGTTCCTCACCCCCAAAATGCTCTCTTTGCCATCGTTGTGTCCGTCGTGACCTCCAGGGTCTCCCAGGATAGAGGAAAAGAACCAGAATCCAGCAGCTGTCCAAGCAGCTATCGCAACACCAAAAGCCACGATAGGCGAGAACAAATGGATGACGACCAGCATAGGCGTGCTGTAATCAGTGGCGGAGTCATGGGAGTAGACAAGGTGCAGCTGCAGATTGAGCGCAGGGGCGAGAAAGTTCTTGAGCTGTTCTGATAGTGGTGGCCGCGTAGAGCATAATCGCAGGGGTGCAAGCACGAGTGTGACCAGTAAAGCGATAATCGTCCAGAATGTAATGGCACCGGAAAGAAGAGCACAGGGGCCAGAGAGGTAGAACTGCATAGATGTTAGTAAAGGCGTCATGGATGCGTTTGATAACGTGTGACTTACCAGCAACTGCCATGCCTTCTCCTCAGGCCCTTTCTCGTGATATTTGCCTTGGTCGTACACGACAGCCTCGGCACCAAGTCCGGCATGGTCTGAGTTTCGACCCTGCGATGAACCATAGCCATGCTTCTCCGGGTCAAGATATGCTCGTGGCGGGTATTGTATGTTTTGGCCCTCTGTTGTAGAAGAATTCCGTTTGTCTGTAGCGAAGTAGTGCTGTTGATCGATGGAGGAGATGCTGCTGCCAGGGCTTGGCGAGGACGAGGGCTTTGGCGAGAATGGATGTGAGATGACGGAATCACGACCGCGACCATAACTCGACCTGCTGCCACGCTCTGTGTAGACACTCTGTTGTCGCGGATATGCGTCCTTCTCGTTGTATTCGTAGTCGTGCTCGTTGGACGCAGGGTGGGTCGGCGACGGGTGGTGCTGCGCGGTTCGCTGGGGGTGCGTGGCCGAACCCATCCGCGGTGGCTGCTGGCTGTCCATTGGCGATGATCTGTCGGGACGCTACGTCGCAATAGACATCAACGTCGCAGATGAAGTCGGGAAGACATCTGAGTCTGGCGAGACGTAGCGCATGTTATAGAAGAGCCCTCAGGAGACGGTAGGAAATCGTTACATGGACTTGCGCTCGAACGACTTGGCTACCAAGCATTTTCATGCTGGGCATCTTGGGATGGTAGGCAGACCAGGCAGAGAACGGCCAATCACGGTCAATTGGCTCCCAGCATCCTTCGAGATCCACCGCACGGCATTCACGGCAGCATCATCATCTTCATCTCTCACGCTCTGCGAACCACCAGTCTTCATCACGCCGTCGACCAGGCCCTGCCGCATTGCTCTGAGCAACGCTGAGTGTCTCCTACGGCGTCCCCGGCGCTATTGCCGCCGTACAACCAGTCGCGCCAAGGTCTCAGGACAAAGACACTGCTCCGCCCAGGGCTCCGCTGGCACTACGAGCAGTTGCGGGACCTGAGCGGTATTGACGCAGCAGACTTTGCGGTACTCTGTGCAACGGCTCCTTCCGTAGGGTCCGCATCCATCGTTGTGCTGCCCTCTGCCCAGGCACCAAGCGACCACAAGCGGCGCGCTCATGACCTTTCGGTGTGCTGTGGAACGATCCAAGAGAATGCCTCATGTTGCATCAGACGACCAAGTCGACCAAGTCGGCTCAGGGCGCCGTCGAGGGCGGTATCTGGCGGGATCAAAGTCAAAAGGCTAAGACGGACTTCCCCAAGGTCGTGGCTGAAACACAGCTAACGTGGTGCTGATCTCGACTTGGCGTTGGCACTGCGCACGTCTGACTGTGACCGAAGGCGCCGGTTGTCCTGGCGCACGTATTGACGATTTCATCCAATACAATGTCCTTAGGCGAAGGAGAATAGTGTCCAATTCGGACCGTGTCAGCTTGGTATCATCTCAACTCGGCTGCGCTGGTGATTTGGTCTTGGGCATGCCGAGCCACCACGACCGGGCCAATTGCTGATGCTGGGCAGTTGGTACAGCTCGTACATGCGTACATACATTGCCCTGCGCTGACGCACAGGCTGGAAAGATAGACACGCGGCCTCAATTGGAGCATTTGCTCACTGGTCGCTTGTCGCTTGCTCCAGAGAGGTTCGCGCATTGTCTAGAAGCCAATCTCCATGGGATGCAATGCACTCATTACATGGTGCGTCTCGTGTGCTGCGCAAGCTGTCGTCTTGCCTAGTCGAGTTGCAGCCACTGCCGGCGGATAGGCCTAGTTACCTTTGAAGCTCAAGCCGAAGTTGTTCCCGCAGTCAACGGCCTGAGCCAAAAGCTGGTGAGCTGGCGAACGTTGTTGTGGCTAGTGTATGCCACTCTGACGATGAAGACTGAGTTGAATGGGCGTGTGAGAGGCCCTGAGGTCTGTTGTCGTTGGAAGCAGCCATGATTTGATGTCACTGAAATACGAAGAGGAAGTTGCTACAAACACAACAACCTCACCTGGATGTCAACCACAACCTGTCCCACGCACCCTTGAGGTTTTTTCCACAGCCATTACTCTTCTTCAGGTGAACGACAAGAGCTCTTTGGGTTTTGAAAAGGCCCGTCTTAGCCCTCACTGTTGAGGACTCGTATTTGAAATTTCGACAACACGGGCCATATAGCAGATAGTAGTACGCACAACATGGATCCTCTGACCGCTTGTGATTCCAATAGAAGAAGGCATCTGTCTATATTATAGCAGTTGGATCCTAAGGGAGCCATCAGGTCACGTCGACAATTATAAACAACAAATATTCCTTACGGATAGCCAGTCTGATAGCTTCTCTGACAACGGCAGCGTTTCGCTTTGTCATAACCCCTGGAAGGACAGAAATGTGGTTGAAGAGTGTCGACTGACGCAGAAGCGTAGAAACGCCCATAAGTCATTCTCTTTGATATCTCAGAGTCCTTCTCCTAGTTCAAGTGTGGTCGGACTCGAGCTCTTATTGTTCCACGTCCAGCTGGCTCTCACATTCTTCTCCAACTTAATGGTCGCAACTCTTGAGCCAGTACCCATTCCCTTTCTACCTTTTGTTCATCGTTTGACCCTTGCAATACACTAAGCGTACACATTGATCATTATATGCTTTCCTGTCCAAGATATCAATGCACTGTTGTGCCGAGAGCAGCAACGTGACTGCAATGAAATGACGACATATAGTCACGATGTGTTGATAGTCATACCATGAAAAAACAGACAGAAGTAACGTTGCGTGACGATTTGATCATGTGTGGCTTGAACAAGATCGCGTGTGATTGAATATGTGTTGGTGTACTCTCGGATGTGTGCGGTGTTGTCGCCATCGTTTGCAACACACGTCGTTGCTATGCACGGTATTTCTCATCCGTCTTCACCTTCACCTAATTTCTGTTTCCATATTTGTTGATCTTGCCCTTCTCGGACTCAAATCTTGAAACTTTGGCTTCTCTTCCTCTTCGAGTTCTGTACCTGACACCTACAATCGCTCTGCATCCACGCTCGCTCAGTACCGACAACCCAAATACCCTCAATACCCTCAACCACCATGAGTCTTAAGCTCGTGCCCATCTTCGCGATCTGCGCCTTGATCTGCAGCGCTGCAGCTCATCCTGCGGCTCACCTGGGCGAGTTGCGCAGTACGTCTTATGGTGGCTATGCTGTGCTTCCCATCTGGACCGAGGACTCGGGTATAAGCTACCTCATCAATGGTATGATCGTTCACCAATTGCTCCAGTAGCGCACTAATTCTCAACTTCAAGTCACCCTGGGCAGCGACAACCAGACTGTTCCTCTCATCTTCGACACCGGCTCAACTGAAACCTTCCTTAATCCTGACTGCTTCACCTTGTCAGACGAGAATGTGTTCAAGACGTGCATGGATCGCCCTCGCTACAACGCGTTCACCTCTACCAGCTCCAAGTTTGCGGGTGGATCGTTCAGTCTTTCGTATAGTGGTGGCGACAGCCTAGTTGCTGGCACCTGTAAGTCGAGATCTCGACTCCAAGGCGTAATGTCAGATTGATTTTGGGTTATCGTTGAAATTATTGCATCCTGTCTGTTACTGACCTTTCCCTAGACGTCAATGACGCCATCCGCATTGGAGATGCCACTGTGAATGCCAGACACATTGGACTCGCAGCTACCTCAAGCAATTTCGACGCCGGTATCTTTGGTGCCGGACTTAGCGCTATTGGTGATTCCCCATCGATCATCGAGCAGATGGTCGAGCAAGGTCAAGTCAGTAGTTACGTTTTCAGCGTTGACCTAGGCCCCCTCAACTGTCCTGAGCCTGGTACGAATCCTGACTTCATCTACCTAAAGAATATTTCCTAACACTATGCGAATCAGGAACCGTGATCTTCGGCGGAATCGACACTAAACGCTACAGAGGCGCACTTACCTTACTCGAAGGCAACGGGTACGTGGATCCATGCTTTGCATTCCACCACCCTGCTAATTCCGACCAGCTATAATACCTTCATCACCGCTATGGGTCTCACGCTTCCAAACGGCACACACATTAGCTACAACTCCAGTCTCCTAAACTCCAACAACTCCACCAAGCCTGACACTGCAACCGCTGGTCTCCCCGTCTTCCTCGACACCGGTTCCCCTTACAACCTCGTTCCTAAGAATCTACTCTATGCGATCGTCGAGTCATACCCAGACGTTGCAGTCAAAGAAACTGGCGCAGGAAGATCATTCGAAGTACCCTGTAACGCAGGATATGGCACATTTGACGTACGTTATCCCCTTTCCCTTTACCTACGCTCCACTCGCTACTCTTGCCCCTCCACGACCCAACCCAATCACAGACACCACAAATTCCCACACCTACACCTACACCTGCACTCAACTAACACCCAATCTACAGTACACATTCAAGAAAAAGACAATCCACGTCCCAATCGCCGATACACTGATCCGCCTCCCCAACGGCCAATGTATCCTCCCCTTCGGCGTGCCACCTTCGACCTCCACCGCAGCAGCCGCCCAGACCGCTCGCTCCGGTCACATGCCCTACATCCTAGGCAACAGCATCATGAGAGCCGCATACGTCGTCTTCGATCTGGATAACAATGGTATTTGGATGGCTGCGCGTGACAACTGTGGACAGGATATCGTGACGACGCGGGGTGGAATGCCGATTGTAGAGGGGTGTGGGATGCATGTTCGGTAAATGCGAGGAGGAGGAGGAGGAGTAGGAGGAGGAAAAGGAAGGGTGGAGAGTAAACTGTATATACCAACTGACTCTGGCTTCTGTTTAGAGAGAGTTTGTGTCAATGTATGGGGCATAAAGTGAAAAAGGAACACAGTCAACAACAATGAGTACTAACCGGGGAAGAGATGATGCTCTCATCTTGTTCATGGTGGGTCTGAATCGCAATTATGTTTTATATTAAACAGCGATTGTTGGCTTGCAGTAACGTTGGTTGCTCGTAGCCTCGATATAATGTGAAGCTGTTGTTTGTCGCACTGTATAATCCATCTCATCCATCTCATCCAAAATCTCTGTAGACAAGACAATACACACGACATTCTCTACTAGAGATTCTGCGTACTCAGTGGAACTTCCCCTCCACCACCCTGTATGTTACCTCAGTATTACAAAATCATCGCATGAAGCACACACACACACAATTGAACAAAAAATCCGTAATCTTCAATTCAAACAAGCGAAACAAAGCACAGCAGAAAGATAACACACCACACTCGTAAACCGAATGAATGTACCCCTGCTGCTGCTTTCAAGCAAAAACGCCTGGTCTTTCTACCTATCCAACCATATCGCCGTCCAAAAATGCTAACAGCTATTTTCCTTGCTGAGATGAAGAAAAGCATAAATAAAGACACCAAGTACACAGACAGTACAAAGGGAAGAGATAGTAAAGGCTGAACGCAAGCTAATAGCTCACCAACTGTGCTCCACTTCTCCGTCTCGTCCCCTCTCCGTGGTATTATGCCGTATGTTCGCGTACATGCGCGGCGCTTGTCGTTCGTCTCGTCGTAATCATTGCCATTGTCTTGCGTCCTTGTATACTGATTGGCAGACAATTGCACTCACCGTACCATACGCTTGCTGCGTACGATGAACGGACTCGGCATATCCAACTCCGTGTCTGGATCCCATACCGCTGGTGAACTTGCACCGCCGCTGCGTCCTTTCACTGGACTTCTACGGCCAGCGTATCCGAAGCCTTTCCTTGTGGCTCCTTCGTCTTCACTCATAGTTTGAGTTGGAATACCACGTGCTTGTTGTAGTTCGACGAGGGTGCGGCCCTGGACACCGCCGTTGTTGCGCATGGCCTGAATACGGATCGCTTCGTTGCCCTTCTTAGTAGGGAGGCCGACATGGGGTGTTGATTTTGTGGCTAGACCGTTCTTGCGTGGTGATGTGGAGACTAAGTCTGCAGCGGACTTTGGTCGTGCACGAGCTGGTGATGTAGCTACAATGGGTACGGCTGACACAGGGCGTGGCTTTGAGGTCTTAGGACCGAGGAGATTGGGTGTGCTGCCCAGTCGTTGTGTGGGTTTCAGTAGCGGTGCTTGAGCATTGGCGAGTGCTTTGAAGGGGTCGTCGCCACCGAGACGACCACCTGATGAACTGCGTGCGCGGGTAGGGGATGGGAGAACGGGGAGATCATCATCGTCATCGAAGTCTCCATTCCATTCGGCTTCAGTTGGAGACGGTGGAACATCTGCCTCCCACTTCTTTGCGCCTTCTTTGGCGGCGGCGAAGATGTTTGTGCGCGGTTGCTGGTTTCGGCGCGGCGAGAGCGAGAGGCCTGCTAGCGATGCTGGTGCGGGTGAAGGCTCGGCCATGTGAACATCCATTGGAGATGGGGGCGCTGGAGCAGCAAACATAGTGCGAGCACGGGAGAGGGGGGCACGAGACGGTCGCTTGGGCTTTGCCTTGACAGTGACATCCTCGGTAACAGAGTCGTCGAGCGACAGTGAGGAGAGGTCTGTTCCGCTTGCGAAGTCCGAGTTGGAATCCAATGTGCTAATTGAGCCATTGGTGACCTTGTGTTCTTCTGTAGGGAACAAAGTCGCTTGCTCTGTTGCTGCGAGCAATGGTGTGTTCGATCGTGGAGCCAGCTTTGGCGATGTGCTCAGGCGGCTAGGGTACTTTCTGAGTGCTGCCTCAACCCTCTTGTTGACCTCCTCTTCAAAGGTTGACTGCAGACGTGCGAGCTCTCGTTGCACTCTGTGTTCCGTCTGCAATTTCACTTGTCGTTCGATTTCTAATTGTGCCTTTACCTCCCATTCTCGTCGTAGTTGGTCGTCGATCTCCTTGCGCATCCTCGCAATCGACTCGTTGGCCTCCTTTTCACGTCGCGCTGTCAACATCCGTTGTTCCTTGAGGTCCTGTCCTAGCTTCACAACCTCTTGCTCCTTTCGCATCAGCTTTACGATTGGCAGGTTCAGCAGTGCAGCCGTGTCTGGGCGATGGTCTGGGGTGGTCTGCAGGCAACTTGCGATTACCTTGCGTAG
Source organism: Plenodomus tracheiphilus IPT5 (assembly GCA_010093695.1). Classification (NCBI taxonomy): domain Eukaryota; kingdom Fungi; phylum Ascomycota; class Dothideomycetes; order Pleosporales; family Leptosphaeriaceae; genus Plenodomus; species Plenodomus tracheiphilus. The sequence continues at coordinate 112,318 of MU006315.1, forward strand.
CTCAGCAGAGTAACAAGACGGGATATCTGGGTAGCGTCCTAGCTTGATCTTGGAGATCAACTCGAAATGTGTCTTTGCATTAAAGGGCGGTGTTTTTGCACACATTTCGTAGATGATGCACCCAAGAGCCCAGATGTCGGAGTGAGGGCCGTATTGTTCCGCCTTGCAAATTTCTGGTGACATGTAAAATGGCGTGCCGACGTATGTGGAAGCGAAATCGTGGGATTGAAGGATTTTCGAAAGGCCAAAGTCACCTAGCTTGACCGAGTTGTCGTCGCCAAGGAAGACTATCAATGTCAGTATATACAATTCGCTTCAGATTCAGGATTGCGTACTGTTCTCGGGCTTGAGGTCTCGGTGGAGGATCATGGGTCTCCGCGGATCACGAGCAGGCTTCGCATTGCCAACCAGTCCCATGACGTTGCGGCCTGCCGCTGGAGGGTCCTCGCCATAGTGGCAGCGATACAGCGCACTCACGATCTGGCTGAAGATGCTCCATACAAACTCCTCTTCGCACATCTGGTTCTTGTTCTTGAGGTCTCGGATGACGCGCCCTAGATCGCCGTTCCCGCAGTATTCCATGTACAGATGCAGGTCTTGTGACGCCTTGATGTGGTCTCGCTCGAAGTAGGCGACAATGTTGGGATGACGCAGTTCTTTCAGAATGGAGAGTTCGGCCTGTAGTTGTTCGCGTTCTTTCTGTGACATCTTGAGGTAGCTGATTTCCTTTCGGCAGAGGATCTGGGAGACGGTCAGCCGAGACACGGTGCATTCTGGGGCACCGTTGTCATACATAGCCATCCGACTTGCGCTTGACCTTGCGGATGATGCCAAAGGAGCCATGGCCTAGGTGTCAGTCAGCATGCTTGATGCAGCGTTGTAATGTAAGCTTGCGGATCGCGCACCAATCTTCTCGAGCACATCGTATTTGTCGTCCTCGGGCATGATGATGGGTAGTGCTATTGCATAGAAAAACAACAACTATTCGGTAATTGTAAGTGGTAGGGGTGGGCAATGCTGAGAGGGAGAGGGCTTATGAGGGCGAGGGTGCGTATTTCATGCTCCAGGTGGGATGGAAGCCAGAAGCCTCCAGTGCAGACAGGGTTCGGGCAGCGTGTTTGGGGCTGTTTACGCTAGCAGGCGAGGCCGCCGTCGAACCAGCAACGAGGCCCTGTATGCGGCCGAACAGGCAAAGGCACGAGCCTCGCGCCCGGCACGCGTCAGGCCCTTATCGATTAGCCAGCCAGCCAGCCTGACAGCCCGACACCGCGCGAACCACGAAACTCCGATCCCCGCCGCCACTCGTCATAGCTGGAAATCATTCGCACATACACCACCACCACCATGCGTGTCTGCAATTCCACCGCCACCTGCGTGCCCTGCCATGGACGTCAAGAAGAAGCACGAGATCGAGGCTGCTCTCGCCAAAGAGGCCCAGGCTATCTCAGCTGGCCAGCTCAAAGAAGAGAACCCGCTTGATCTCAGTGATGAGTTCAGGGCCTTTTGCGAAGCCTGTCGGCGGGGCGACCTCAAATTCTGCCAGGAGATGATCAGTACCGGTGTGAATCTCAACGCGAGAGACAAGTTTGATTATACCCCGCTTATTTTGGTAAGCCACAGCCACCAACCCCCTCGCCATGAGACATCTATGTTTGGACTGCCCCTTGCTCAGACCGTCCAGTGCTGATTGCAACAGGCTAGTCTCTGTGGCCACTACGAAGTAATACGACTGCTGCTTGAAAATGGTGCACTGTGCGAGCGCGACACCTTCCAAGGCGAGCGGTGTCTCTACAACGCGCTCAACGATCGTATACGAAATCTCCTACTCTCCTACGACTACGCAAAGTCTAGCAATCCCCTGCAGCCTCTGGCTGCCCACGTCACATCGCTCCTGACCAGACTCACCCCAAAGACTACCGACATCACCGTCTCCGCATACGATCAGACGTTCCACCTGCACAAATTCCTGCTTGCCGCACGATCACCCTACTTTGCAAAGAAGCTTGCCACAACCCCTTCGACTGCATCATGGAAGCTTCCCCACAGTATACCAGCAGAGTCGCTGGGTGTCGCGTTACAATATCTGTACTTCCAAGAGGTCTCCATACGAAGAGCCTTGTTTGGTCTGAGTGATGAGCAAGAGCTGGTGGTACTAAATGGCATCGACAAGATTGGCAAGCAACTGGAAATCGAGAGACTATTCGAGGATATTACAGAGGTGTCAGATCGACGACTGCTGCGTCAGCGAAGGGCAGAAGAGCTCGAGCGCGGCCGTGATCAACTGGAGGCGTGGTTCAAGGAAAATGTGCTACGACACAAACGCGTCGTCGATACCGACAAGGTGGACAGCATACAATGGGACCGAGAAAATTCCATTTTCGCGGACATTCTACTACGAGCGGACGACGATGACGAGGCCGACATGTCAGAAAACACTGACAGCTCAAATCCGTCGTTAGATCCATCTAAACTCACACGAAACACTCCAGGGCCCCTCCTGGGCATACCTGTTGGGCCTACACCATCACGATCACCGTCACGCAAACGCGCCCCTCGCAAATCAACTGTTTTTCCGGCTCATCGCGCAATGCTTCTGCGCTCAGAATACTTCCTCACCATGTTCAGCTCGCAATTCAAAGAAGCTGAAGATACCCCACATCTTCAGATTGTCACCATCGACTGTTCACCTGCCGTCCTAGAAACCATTCTCACATTCCTCTACACCGAACGCGCAGAGTTTGGCCTCGATATAGCAATCGACGTCCTGTTCGCTGCGGATCTGCTCTGGATCGAAAAACTGAAGCAGCGCGCTGCAATCATTATATCAGCGCTTGGAAACGGGTCAACATCAGCCGTGGAATCAGACAATCCACGTGGCGCAACAGATGCAGATGAAGCGGTAGATATCTACGAAGTCATCCGTGCGGGTTGGGACACACGCGTACAACGCTTAGAAGAATTTGCAGCGCGTTACATTGCATACCGACTGGAGCACTACATCGATCAACCTGAATTCGCAGAACTGGTCCAAGAGTCTGCGAGCCGCGTCAAAGCGCGGCAGGAAACCGACACTGTCGAGCTCGTGGATGACATACGTTACTACCTCTCCGAACGATTCAGACTGCGCTTCGAAGACAGCGGACTGGATGAAATGATGGATGAGGATGCCGCGTTAAAGGCCTCCCAGGCTGACTTGGCTGATCAAATGGGAGAGCTGGAACTGAATGCGGAGAAAGAAAACATGGTCCCAGTGGAGCAACAACTAGCTTCGGGGGCTGTTGTCGATCTAGACGGCAAGCCCGTTGGAGATGAATTCCTGCAGGATGCGATGAACTATCAGATTCTGTTGGGGAAGATTGACGCATTGCTTGCGAAACTGGATCTCGATGCTTAGAGGCCATAGAATATAGACCAAGAAAATCAGATTTAGACGAAAAACATTTCATGATCGCTTTCAGGTTCTCTTGTGCCATGGGATTCAATAGTACCCCGTTTCTTTGGGATTCTACGATGTTCTCAATATCGATGATTGATGCAACGACAGTATGATACGCTGTAGTACGGGACTGTAGAACGTCGTAGACACCATTTCCTTAATACTTTTATGACAAGTTTACAGGATACAGGTGCCATCAGGTACATACTCAAATGTTAGCACGAAGTAGTGACACGTGCAGTGCAATGCCGGACCTGGTGCAGCCCGACGAGCTATCCATAAGAGCTTCATGGTTGACATCATGGGCGGGGTAGCTCGCGGACCTGAGGACCCCACTTACCTCGATAACCTAGCTGTTGACAAATACTGGAGCGGCTCATAATGCGCAGTCTCGCCCGTACATCGCTTCTTCGATCTTCCATAACCCCATTGACCGCTGTTCGAGCTTCAATTGCCACACCAACAGCTACACCAAGACACACAACCACTCAACACTACAAAACGCATCGGCTCGTTCCCGCAAAACACCAAGTCGCAACCATGTCCACAGAATCCACACAATCGCAGGCATGCTGCAATACACCCGCAGTCATCGGCAAAGGCTACACACCGAAAGGCTCATACATTGAAGTCGACGGCCTCAAGACCTGTACGTTCCTCCCCTTCTCCCGGGCTCTCCGTATACCCGGCATCAACTAATCCACACACACAGACGTCACCGGCCCCAGCGACGCCAAACAAGCCATCCTAGTCATCTACGACATCTTCGGCTTCTTCCCTCAGACTCTGCAAGGCGCCGATATCCTCGCGTACACGGACAAGGACCGCCCGTACCAAGTCTTTATTCCTGATTTCTTCGAGGGCAAGCCTGCGGATATTAGCTGGTATCCTCCGCAAACCGATGAGCACAAGGAGAAGTTGGGGGAGTTCTTCAAGACGGCTGCAGCGCCGCCGAAGACATTGCCTAGGATTCCGAAGATTGTGGAGGAGTTGGGCAGGAAGAGGGGGGTGGAGAAGTGGGCGATTTTGGGGTACTGTTGGGGTGGGAAGGTATGTTTCCACCGTTTATCAATATGGCGGGAATTTAAGAATTTTTAATACTAATTTGTGTCTAGATTGTCAACCTCTCCTCCTTCGAAGGCACACCGTTCAAAGCCGCAGCTGCCTGCCACCCAGCGATGGTCGCCGCAGATGATGCGCCAGGGATCACGATCCCGTACATCATGCTTCCATCTGGTGAAGAACCCAAGGATGATATAGAGAAGTGGGAAAAGGGACTCAAGGTGCCGCACAAGGTGGAGTGGTTCCCTGATCAAGTCCATGGATGGATGGCTGCACGTGGTGATCTAGAGAAGGAGAAGGTCAAGGAGGCGTATGAGAAGGGGTACAAGTTGGTGTTGGACTTTTTCCACGAGCACTTGTGAGTTGTCTGACCGTCTGCGAGGGCGCCGGGAAGGGTTTAAGGTACAATGCTGAAGCTGGTAGGGATTCGGGTTCGAAACTATAGTAGACAGTACTGCAGATAGCGTATGAAGACACTTCTCTCTCCTTATGGTATCTTCATGGTGCAAATCAGTACAGAGATCGAAGGCTACACCTGACAACGCTGCAATGATCAGCGACCTCCGACGAGCACAGAACAAACACACCCATTCATTATGCAGGCTTAGTATTCCTTGATTACACAATTCCTCATACCTTAACCTTGTCCAAACCCACACTAAACGCTTAAACCAAACGAAGCCGTCCGATATCCATCCCATCTCCAACAAACCCCTCCCCATCCATAATCCCATGGACATAGGCATCCCCCACCACAGAATAACAACTCCCATCTCCACCTCCCTCCCCCTCACTCCGAAGTACATACGGCACATGCGCGCCCGCCAAAACCGCCACCACATCCCCCAGCCCAGCCGCCAACGGCACGAACCCCAAGCGCCCCTTTTCCGTAACCACAAAGCGCCGCTCGTTCCTCACCGCATTATGCGCATTATCGAAATCACCAACCTCTGCATCGAAGAGCGCGGGATCCTGGTTTGCCGCAATCCAGGCACGCCATTTGATGTACCGCGGTGCATCAGTGGTTGGTGTGGCGCGGTGCCAAAAGTGATTTGTGCCGGTCCAGGACCCGGCCATTCCGCCGCAGAGAGTTTGTTGCAAGGAGGGTTCGTGCTGTGATGGTGGTGGTGGTTGTGGTGACTTTGTGACGCCATGATTGATTTGTGCGAGGTCCTCCCAGGAGCGTACGAGTTCTGGTGTGGTGTTGTTGTCGTTTGTGGGCAAGGGGCCGAGAGTACTGATTACGTCGGCGATGAGACCTTTAGTGCTTGCAGAGGTATGCGATGTGAATTTGAAATCTGCTTTGCTTCCGCTCGAAGCGTTGAAACTGGGTGTGGCGAAGGCACGACTGAGGTAGGTTGCGTGTGCTAAATCTTCGATCTTGGAGGTCCAGTCTGGTATAAAGGATGGGAGGAGGGGGTGCAATGTCCCCTTGCCGTGACAATGGCTCAGAAATTCTAATCTACCGCTTATTTCCACAGCGGCAGTTACGACGGCACGATAGACATCCTCGACTGGTCTTGTGTAGTCTGGCTGTATGTGTTGAAGCCATTCTGGTCTGGCGAGGCCTAACATGCCGTACACCCTGTCTCTTGCGTCAAACGCGTTCCGCGTGCGGAACGAGGAGAGGCATTGGAGAAATGTATATTTATGCCTCGACGTGCGCATAAAAGCCAACATGTCCATGCGTGTGAAGCCGTCCCAGACACAGACGCCACCACCCTCGCTGCTGCTTTCCATGAAGCATGTTTCGGCTGAGCAGCAGTCGTTGTCGTGGATATTTACATTTTCAAAGCTTTGGAGCAGGGTTTGGCCGGACAGGGTGTGGGGGCCTAGTTGGAAGATTATGGCTTGTGCGAGGACGAATTCTTGGACAGTCCATGTGCGGGTCCACCATGGGAGGGAGAAGAAGCGGATTATGGCGTTGCGGAGCGAGGGGGAATGCGTAGTTGCGTAGTCATTGCCGACTGTGACGTGAGGGTGCAAGACGGGGCTGTAGTGTAGGTCTGGGTTTTGCCCCGTGGTTTCAAAGAAATCTAGGGCGGAGGAGCTGCCGGGCCAGGCGGGGCCGAGATATATAACGACGATTGTGGCAAGCGAGTAGAGAAGTTGCATTTGGGTTACTTGGTGGGTGCGTTCGATTGTGTTGGTTTGGTTGATGCATACGGCGTCTACCCAGAGGGTCCTAGGCTGCGAGGGTAGTTGGAGCTGGGTGAGTGCGTTGTGAAGGTTGTCGGTGATGGGGATTGGGGTGTCGTTGATGTTGATTGTTTGGGTTTTTTGGGGCGTGCCCCATACGTAGGAGAGGGCTTCATATGTGGGATGATCGTCTAAGGATACGATGCTGAAAGTGCATTCGATGCTGGGTATTGAAGATTTGTTGGGTGCTTGGGAGTCTCTCGCAGCAAGATGCAGGAGTCGAATCTCCTTCTTTTCCTTTGCTAGTGGGCAGTAGATTGTGCGAAGTGGTTCCATTTGTTAGATACGTATGTCACCGTGTTTCTGCAACCACAACAGTTGCATAGCAGAACTGCACAGGAGATGGCGGACCTGCGGGGTAGGCTGCTGGTGCCATGGATGAGATTTCAGGCATCATCTTCATGCATGTGGCTTGAAGGATGCAAAGCTGACATCTAGCCTTGCTACACCTCAGCGCAGTGGGATATCTCCTTCCCGTGGGCCAAGCTCACCATAGGGCACTTACCGTGGTGCGCTGGGACTGACTATTTCATCGACACCCCAATCTGGGTTGAATCATGAGATTCAATCACATGAGAGACGAAACATCGAGTTTGGCATGCCGCTGGCGTACTTGTGAGGAGGGTAGGAAGACGTGCTGGTGGGCAGATGCGGTCTCTAGGGAAGACATGCATCAAGGCCGTTTTCTGTGTCGTTAAGCATACGTGTTAGATGTGACTGAGATGTGATCATGGTATAATGTGAATGTGTAGGAAGATAGGATGATGGTGATGAAAATGACGGTGACGATGACGACGATACCCCGTCACGCTGGACCTGCTGTCACATTCATTGATGAGTGATCTATCTTGTCAACCCACAATCCCAAGCCGCCGTGCCAACGCTGTGGTCGCGTCGAAAGGTCCGACAAGGCTGAATGGGGCCACAGACGAAGGATCTCGGATCAATCGTGGTGGACGAGGCAAGTCCACGGGTGTGGGGCACTGGCACCGTGGGGTGACTAGGCCGAACGCGGAGTAGCGTTCTGAGTGGTGCCGAGGGCATGGACCACATCTGACGGCCGAGGGGACGTCGGCAATTGATCACCTGCGCTGGCGTCGCGGATGGCAGCGTCTCAAGTTATTAGGGATGCGACTGCTGCTGGGGAGCTGCGCAATAAACCTCGCCTTCCCTGACAGTCGTTGCATTCGTTTTCCCTCTGTTGTATATATACATTCCGTGTTAGGGTAGCAACATGTCGTTTTTACCTGCAGACCTGGCCATTGGTAAGTGAGGCATCTCCCATTGCGACCGCAAGGCGCGCAGTCGCGCGTGCCTTTGTCCACATGCCCGCCACCATCACGTTGATAGACCAATGGACTGACCCAACACCCCAGCGCCTGTCGCGGGAGCAATCGCAGGCGTAAGCGCCGCGGCCGCCTACATTGAAGCAAAATACCACATCACAAAGGACATTGGCGCCATCCGCGACCAAAAAGCGGCCCAACGCGCCCTCGATAAGAACGGTAACCTTCCCCACAACCCACCGAAGGTGGCATCCCCTTGATACTGATTGAGAAGCAGCAAAACCTCCCAGTCAATCGCTCTGGTACCAATTTGAAGCCCAAGTCCGCCGCCTCCCCGCACAAGAAGAAGCAATCTGGTCCCGTAACGGATGCTACACCTGGGCCGAGACATATGCAAATGCCTGTCGCTATGGCCAATACCTGCAGCGCGAGGGCGTGCAGTCAGGGAAGCTGTTTGCCATGTATATGATGAATAGGCCAGAGTTTATTTTCATGCATCTTGGATCTTGGTCGATCGGCTCGGCGCCCGCTTGGATCAACTATAATCTCGCAGGCGATGCGCTGGTGCATTGCTTGAAGGTCTCTGAGGCCAAGGTGCTGATTGTGGATGAGGATGCCGAGTGTAGAAAAAGGATCGAGGACATCAGGGACAGGTTAGAGGGCGATTTGGGCATGGAGATTAGGATTCTGGACGCTGGAATGAAGGGAGAGATTTCAAGGATGGAGCCAGTGAGGCCGGGGGATGAAATGAGGGTCCATGCAAAGGGAAAATTCCCTCTTTTCTTGTTCTACACAAGGTTGGTCAACATCGCGCATGGTCTCGAAGAATGAGCTGACACAAAACAGTGGCACAACAGGCCATCCCAAGGCTTGCCCATTCGAGACACAACGAGCAGCTGGTCTTACCAATCGCGTAAATCAAATGAAGCTCAAACCAGGACCAAACGGAGACAGATGGTATGTCTGCATGCCGCTCTATCACGGCACTGGTGGCACCACAGCCCTCGTCTGCATGGTCACAGGCCTCACATGCTGCATCGGCACCAAGTTCTCTACATCACGCTTCTGGACCGACGTTCGGGACTCAAACTCAACCGCCATCGTCTACGTTGGCGAGACTGCGCGCTACCTTATCAATGCACCCCCAAGCCCCCTAGATCGCCAACACAAAGTGCGCGGCATGTTCGGCAACGGCCTACGCCCAGACGTCTGGCATCGTTTCGTCGACCGCTTTGGCATCGAACTCGTTGGCGAATTCTTCAACAGCACCGAAGGTGTAATGGTCTTGTTCAACGGCTCCCGTGGTCCTTTCACCGCCACCTCGGTTGGCCATCAAGGCCTCATCGCCCGCTGGAAAACCCACAATGTCTACGTCCCCGTTCAAGTCGACATGATCACCGGCGCCCTACTCCGTGACCCCAAGACTGGCTTCTGTAAACGCAAGTCCTACGAAGAAGGAAGCGAGATCCTCGTTGCCATGCCACATGAAAGCGCATTCGTGGGATACTACAACAACCCTGAAGCCACCGAATCACGCTTTGAGCGCAACGTCTTCAAAAAGGGCGATCTCTACTACCGCACTGGCGACGCCCTACGACGGGACAAAGAGGGCCGCTGGTTCTTCCTTGACCGCCTCGGAGACACCTTCCGATGGAAATCTGAAAACGTCTCCACAGCTGAAGTCAGCGAAGCCCTTGGCTCCTTCCCAGGACTCCTCGAAGCAAACGTCTACGGCGTTGAAGTCCCCGGCCACGACGGCCGCGCCGGCTGCGCAGCCATCCTCATCGACCCTGCCGTACAAAACAGCTTCGACTTCCACGCCTTGCTCAAACACGCGCAGAGCAAGCTCCCGCGCTATGCCGTGCCCGTTTTCCTACGCGTACAAAAGCAGGCTACAACTATGCATAATAACAAGCAGAATAAGGTACCTTTGAGGAACGACGGCATTGATCTGAGGAAGATCATGGAGAGGGCGGATAAAGAGGCGCAAGAGAAGGGCGAGGCGGCGGTGTATGATACGATTTATTGGCATCATCCTGCGTTGAGTCAGGGCAAGGGCAAGGCGGCGCAGGGTGAGGTCGGGTATGATATTTTCACTATTGAGGATTGGGATCGGTTGAAGGGAGCTGCTGAGGGTGGGGCGGCGAAGTTGTAAATGGTTGGTGTTTGTTGCTATGGGTGGTGAAGTGTATTTGATACGGGTTGCATTTATGTGGAGGTCTTGGTAGCGATTTTGTTTGCAATCCGGAGACTATGTTTGCAGGTTGGGTAGCTGGGCTGTGTGCGTGATTCTGTGCGTCGATTGGATGTAGCGTGGTCATCGGATTTGTGTATGCTACAAGAGATATTGCGCTGACATTATAGAGCGAGGGGAGCAAACCAGTCTGTCTCTAAAGCAATAGGCGCTACACGCTTGATATTGGTCTTCCATTGTGCGGGTTGGCGATGTTGTGTCCCTTCCTTCTCTGCTCTCACCGCAAAGCCAAGCTTGCACTGTCCTGCCTTATCCATTAACTGACTTCGTTTGCTATCATATCACCGTATTTGCCTGCGTCTGCATCTCGCCTTCACCGAGACGCTGATCAGACTCATAAATATTTAACTCTGCCCCCACCTCCTCCACTCGAGCTACTACGACTTCTTTCAACTGCCTAACTCAACCTCTCGCCTCATATGGCGATCGACACGCCCATTGACTCCGACTACGATTGTGCTGATCCTCCCATCGCGCCAGTGGCCATTGATCACAATGCGGTTACAACGAGCTCGCTGCAGGCGCTCCAGTCCGCAGATGAGCGTAAGGTCATGGATATCGTTGATAAATTGCGACGTACTGGGCTCAGTGGGATTGTCGAATTACCTCAGCTGGTAGTCTGTGGTGACCAGTCATCTGGCAAGAGCTCTGTGCTTGAGGCGATCACTGAGATTCCTTTCCCACGCAAGGAGAACTTGTGCACAAGGTTTGCGACTGAGGTAAGTTGATAGATATACATTTTATCACACGAGCTTCACTGACATGATGCAGATCATTCTCCGTCGCTCACCTGAATCCACAAGCAAGATCACCATCACACCGGACAAACTTCGTCCCAAGTCAGAGCAAGCTAGGCTTAAGTCATTCAGCAGAACTATCGACGACTTCAGTCAACTCCCAGATGTCATCGAAGAGGCTACTAAGGCAATGGGGCTTGGCGTTGTGGGCGGCATCAACTCTAGGGCTTTCTCACGGGATGTGCTGTCAGTCGAGATTACTGGCCCCACTCGGCCCCAGCTGTGAGTGCAACAATACATGTGCCAATATTGCGCTGACAGCTTCTAGCACACTCGTCGACTTGCCAGGTCTCATTCACGCCACAAACAAAGCACAGACAGAAACCGACAAGGACTTGATCTTGAACCTCGTCAAGGAATATATGAAGAATCCGCGTACCATCATCTTGGCTGTCGTCAGCGCAAAGAATGATTATGCCAATCAGATTATCCTTGACCACTGTCGCAAGATTGACGAGCAAGGTCGCCGTACACTTGGTATCATCACGAAGCCCGACTTCTTGCGCGAAGGCACCGACAACGAGTTGAGTTGGATCGACCTAGCTCAAAACAAGGACATATACCTGGAGCGCGGTTGGCACATGCTGAAGAATCGTGGCGATAATCAGATGGAGTTCTCGTTCGCTGAGCGCAACGCCGATGAAGACTTGTTCTTCAGTAAAGGCCGCTATGCAGATTTACCCCGCGAGTTTGTCGGCATTGATTCATTACGTGATCGTCTAAGCAGCGTATTGCTGAACCATTTAGTCAAGGAGTTGCCTTCTCTCAAAGATGAGATGATTGCTAAGCTGCAGGCTACTCTCCACGAAATCGAGAAGTTGGGTGAGAGGCGCAACACCACTCACGAACAGCGTTTGGTCCTCATGAAGATCAGCATGCGGGTTAATGATATCTTGAAATCCGCTACGAAAGGTTATTACGAGGCCCCCTTTTTCGGTGTTATTAATATGGACGCTGCGGTCGACGCTTCACAGAATATTCGTCGCTTTCGCGCCGTGATCCAGCACCTCAACATGAACTTTGCTAATGACATGCGCCTGAGAGGTCACAAGTTCGCATTCGTTTCCGGACCAGGCGACGAAGATAAGGAGATCGAAGAAGAACAGAAAGCTACCGAAGAGTTGGACAAACTAGCAGACGATAACGAACAGGTGCTTCTCCCAAAGCCCACGAAGCTTACACGGAAAGAAGGAATCCATTGGGTCAAGAAGACGCTCGAGCGCTCTCGCGGTTACGAACTACCAGGTACATTCCAACCCATGCTCATCTCTCAGCTGTTCTGGGAACAGTCACATCCATGGGAACAGCTTGCTTCTGCGCACATCAGCAGGGTTGCCCGTGCATGCAGGGACTTTGTCGCAATGGTTGTTGAGGACATTGCTCCAGCAGAGTTTCAGGGACGTCTTGCGGTTGTGAACGTCGACTCCGCTCTGGCTCAGTCCTTAGTCGACGCGAAGGATGAATTGCGTAAGGTGCTCAAGGACAAAGCTCGCCATCCGAGCACATACAATCACTACTTCACTACCACCATTCAAAAGATGCGGCAGCGCAAACATCGTAGGACAGTCCAGGTTGCTTCAGATGAGTCGAGATATCAGCATGAAGACACCGACTCTGATAACGAAGGGATCGACCCTGAGAGGCTCGCTGAAGCCATGGACAACGCCATTGAGCTCGACATGGACGTCTTCTCCAGTAACGAAGCTCTTGACACTCAACGCGCATACTACAGGGACGAAATGAAGTATTTTGTCAATGCCGTCGCCAAAGCAGTCATCGAGCGCCATCTTGTCGAGCCACTCCCTGACATCATCTTGTCCCCTCTCGTCGTCACCAAGATGACGGACGAGGAGATCGGATTCGTTGCCGCTGAGCCTGCAGAGATCACACAGCAGCGAGCTTATCTTGAATCTAGGAAGGCGATGTTGGAGAACGGTTTGGAGACTTTCAGGGAGGCCATGGGTGGATTGAAACGCTAGGTTGTTTCTTGTGCCACGCCATCCTGGAAGCTGCATAGCTCGTACCTGGTATATCCTGCTTAAGTTGGATAGTTACTGCTTGCTTGGGCATTGTGCTGGAGGGTTTAATACTGAATTTTGCTGACAGCGCACCGAACGTAGTCACAGCAACAAACTGTCTTCGGAGGATTACATGATTTGCCTGAAAAATTGAATGTGAAGAAGACCCAAGGACTGACTGGAGTCTACAGTGAGATGATCATTGGCAAAATGCACTTCGTGACTGGTCTAGTGTATTCATCTTCTCTAACGTAATGTGAGACACCACTTCCCAACTCATCCCCCACTATGTTCCTCACTATAGTCTGCTCAATAGACTCTCCATGTGAGATCGATTGTCGACTCCAATGCTCCATCTACAAAACAAGATTCAGCAACTCAGAATCGCATCATGTCAGTCCCCACCAACTCCTCCTCCCTCCACCAATCCACATGGCTCCTGTCCCCGATATCTAACCTCTCATCGACCTCCTAATACTTAACAACCCTCCTCCAGACAACCTCCACCCCCAACCTCCCCCCAACCTTCTCCTTCACCTTCTCAGCAACCGCATCACGACCCTCCCACCAACCCCCCTTCTCAGGCTCCGGCACCCCAATCAAAACCGTCCCCTTACACCCCTCCCTCGTGTTCCCCAACCCTCTGTACCAAAACTCCAAACTCGTCCATTGCTCCCCAGATTTATCCAAAACATCCGCGATCCCGCGCTTCTTCCTCGTGAGAAACGGTGTCAGCGGATCGTATGATAGGATGGGTAGAGTGAACACGCCGTTTACAATACGATGATCGATTATCTCAATGCAGAGCGTGAGTGCGTGGGTTGTTATGTAGGCGGCCAGAGCGTGTAGGGCGGGGATCCAGGTCGCGTTGTTGGAGACGTGGGATGTGATGAGGAGGGTGAGTGTGGATTTTGACAAGGGGGTTGTGGCGTGGTGGCGGTGCGTTGTGACGACGTTGTGGGTGGTGACGGCGTGCGTGGTTAGGATATCCCGGAGGCGATGCATGTGTGTGCTGTTTGGGCAAAGGGTTTTGGGGATATGTTGGGAGGAGGTGCGGACGGGGAGTGAGGGGAGGAGGGGCCAGCCGTGGCGGTGGGGGAGGCGTGTGTCGAGTGCAACGTCGCTTTCGGGGTTGGTGGTGCTGCGGGTTGAGTTTGAGGATCTCCAGTTTGGTTTGATTTTGAGGATAGGGGATTCGGTGCTGCTGTTTATGGTGAGAGTGTCAGTTTTGAGGCGCCTCTTCACTGCTACTACTAGAGAGTCGGACCTGTTGTTGCTGGACGGCGCGGTGTTGGGTGCGCTGGCCTCAGTTGCGGATGAGGTTTCGCTGCGCATGTTTGCGAGGGCGTCCATGGATTCGTTCAGTGCGTCCTTGGTTTGTGGTTGGTGGAGTATGTGTGTATGTGTGGTGGGGGTGGGCGGTGCACTGGCGGATTTTATAGACGGGAGGGTGCATGGGCATTGTTTGTGCAAACGGAGTCGAGCAAACGAGCTGAACGTGAAAGTGAATTGAGTAGGAGATGAAAAGAGATGAAAAATCATACGACTATATGACTGAAGAGTGTCACTAAGCTTTTACGAGGCTCTGCTCTTTGTATGTCTTTTCTGATGCATTTTCTCGTCAGTCACTATGAGTGAGGTCAGAGTGTGCAACGTTTGAGGAGAATTGCATCTGATTTGACACCACCGCTTCAATTTGAACAGATCGTAGGAGGGATGACAGGATTTGCAGATGAAGAGGACCGTAAACGTAAAAGATCTCTTCATGCCTAGTGAGCCTCAAGTGCGCTTGCATCATCACGCCCAGCTAACGCCACCCATGCCACCAAAACAACGCAATACATATACCTCCATCTCAATACGAGTAACTCTCCGTATGCAGATAGATCCCCTGCGCCCCAGTCCCCTTGTGTACTGCTCTCTCATCACTAAGCAGACAAACATCCAGTTTCACATCCGCCACAAGACTGCTCGGTCCACAGACTACCACGGCAGACTCGCCCATCGCCTGCTCGAGTGATCTTCGAATGATGTCTCTGGTCTTTGGCCGACCTGAATAGACTCTAATCAGGGGGTGGACTAGCAGACTTTGCTTGGCTGAGGAGAGTGGTGTGGAGGACGTGTGAGAGGCTGGTCGACTTGTGTCACGGGAGCCTTTGGGATTGGAACAACAGCAGGGGGCTTTGCTGTCGGCGGGTGTGGATTCGTCAATGGTAGTCCTGCAACAGCATGTTCTGTTGGGGCCGCAAGTGTTTTGCTGGGTGATGGCGTCGTTTGAGTCAATGGCTGTTAGTTCTCGTATGTCTTCCTTATCTTCGTTTATCTTCTCTTGCAGATCTATAGATTTTGCGCTACCTCGATACTGAACGATACCGTGCTCAGAGCTCTCTCGTGGTGCCGAGTCCGGATTTGCTGTTGTCATGCTTGACAGCAATGACTTGTGCTCATCAGTGAATGAAGGATCGCATGTGATGTACACTGTGAGCTCCAACTTGATGTCCCGCCGTCTTTCTTGTAACGTCCGGAAGTCTGCGTAGACAGATGATAGCTGCTCCGAAAACCAGCCAAGTTGATTCCTGCTCTTCACTACCCACACAAATCGAACGTGACGCGTGGCGGCGCCGGCAAGGGCTCGGAAGAAGCCACCTTTTTTGTCGAGAGAACCAGACGAATTCTCCTTCCAGCCCTGGAGAAGGTCGCGGAGGAGTGGGACGGTATATGTGGCACCCGTACTTCCGGCAAGCAATACCACGCTGTCAAATTGGCGCAATGGTCGAACGCAGCCGTAGGGGCCTTCGATTGTCACCGTTCGCCTTGTAGACTGATCTGGGCCTCCGATCTTCTTCTCGGCGTATTTGAGGAAACGACTTGTGCCTCCTTTTTTGGCCTTAATGAAGAACTCCATTCTTCCATCTTCGGGTATCGATGCAATCGTAAACGGGTGATTCTGCAACGGCGCGACCGATTGACAGGAAAGGAATACATGCTGCCCAGGACTCCAGGTGATGGGTGGACTCCGTACAACAACGCGCGTTGTGTCATGCGGAAGCGGCGTAAATTCCGCCTGACAAGTTTGAAAGCCTTTGCTTTGACCTTGCGTCTTAAGTGAAGGATGGAAAATTGACATATTAGCATAAGCCAGCCGCAGAAGTCGGAAGATGCGGTCGAAAGCGAACAAAGCGACCGGTATCCAGACATAGACATGCATCTCGATGGGCGTATGTATGTAGACGAAGGCCAGGAAAAGAGCAAACGAGATAATGTGTTGGATCACAAAGAGCTCGTAGCACCAGCCGCGGATGGGTGTCATAGAGCTGAAAACGATCCAGACTAACGTGCACCATGCTGCCAGACCTTTCCACACAATTGCGTTGTTCTTGAGCTGGTAGCCGACGTAATCGAACGGGGCCCATGCTGAGTAGATGTCAGTGTTTATTCAAAGTAACGCAAATAGTAGATCGCGGCGAAGACCATCAAAGATCAGAGTACTGATACATGAGCAGACAAAGGAGTACATGAGATACATACCACTGATAAAGTAGCCCATGTGCATAGTGGCGGTCAAAAGCATGCATCTTGCACACCACCGATGAAGCCAGTTCAAGCGTTCATAACTGATACCGCTGAGATAGCCAATGATGTTGTTCTTGCCAGAAAGCAAGAAGATGAGCGGTAGTTGTGAGATAGTGATAACGCCACAACGAAAGCCAACATCTTCCCGGGTGAAGACGCTGTTCAGTTCTAGCCCATAAAGGCAGAGAACAATGAGTACAACCACATTCAATACTATTAACGCTGTGCGCCCAACTGTAGGTAGTCTGAATATGCGATTCTTCAGCGGTATGTGGATGGAGAAGTTGGAAGCCTCCCGCGTAAAGGCATACAATGTCGCATTCCAGAGAGTCAGCCATGACTGCGGCTTCGCAGGCGTTTGGGTCCCCTCTCTTGCTGCAGAGAGTCTTTGCCTGTACAAGAGATGGTTGTAGATGTTGACTACTGTCGCAACGCCGATGGCACTTCCCACAACTGCCCAGTAGAAAGTTGGCCATGTGTCGAGTTCCGGCAGTGCGGACATGGAGCCCATAGACATGCCATGATGGCTCATATTGCCTGAACCGGCTGCGATGTTGCAGCCTGATGTTTCGTGTGTGTTTCTCGCTTTGAAAAAGGCTTGGAAGTTCTTGAATCGAAGGGAGGGAAAGTCGAATTTCTCGGAAGGCTTGGGCCTCGGTACTGTTATCTATCGCATTCTTGCAGTCGTCCAGACGCGTCTTCGCTGTGCATTCAATGGCTTAAGCCCTCGATATCAGGACAGGTGACCGGTAAATGGAGCAGGTCGTCCAGTTGTGAGATGAGTGTCAAGGCCGGGCAGTGGCACGACTGTTCTACGCCGGAGACATCAGCCATGGTCCCGGTAATAGTTGGCATACGACTGCACTATCGGCCCAGGGCCCTCGCGATGCAAATGCGATGTGTTGCGGAGGGGTGTTTGAGGCCAGGCGGCGCACTAACATCATGGTGGCGCGTTCAAGCATCGTTCACTAGCCAGAAACAGCTAATCTTGCTCAAAGTCGCTCCTTCTCAACCACGGCTCTTTGAACATCGCTTGCACATTTGCTGCGACCTGCAGCTTGCGATGGCGAATCTCGAAGGCCACCAGACCTTGCACGCCGTCCCTAGTCGACAAATGCCGCGTATCTTGTGGATGTGTATTTTCCGTGTTTCCGTTTACCTGTCCTGACACTTCACGCCTCAGCCCAGATTTGCCAATTCTTGAGTGTCGCGAAATCGTACGCAATCACACTCAACCATTAATGAACCTAAGCAAAATTGGCGCCTCAGTCTATGCATTCATGCTAGAGTACCGCCGTTCGGTATCATCTCCCTTGGCCAAGGTGTAACCCCACGAAGAGCTGTACAACCTTTAAGCGACTGTCTTCCCAGTTCCAGATCAATAGTCCGGAACTCACTTAGCCGCACAACCTGAGCACTCTACATAACACGCTTTTGCATAGTGTTCATATACCGACAACCAAAACCTCACTTCAGTCAACTCACTCTTAATCTGTCACGATGGTCGCTCACGAGGGACACGAGACCCCAGCGAGTTCTATGGACGGTATGAGCGGTTCGACTTCATCCTCACATACTGGCATGACAATGGCCTTTTTCACCTCAACAGAGACACCACTCTACTCCCTGTCATGGGCTCCACAAAATGCTGGCCAGTATGCGGGAACATGCATCTTCCTCATCGTCCTCGCCATCTTTCTACGCGCCATTTACACAGCGAAAACATTCCTTGAGATGAGAGCCCTGGAGAGCGCGCTGAAGAGACGGTACATTGTGGTCGCAGGCGAGAAGTCAGTCGCGGAACAAGCCATGAACGATGGCAGCTCTACAACGGGGATCCTCACAAGTAATGGTGTACAAGAAGATGTGCGCATCGTGTCAGCGCCGGTCAAGCATATTCAGCCTTGGAGATTCGGTGTAGATCTTCCACGGTCACTATTGACGGCTGTTGCGGTCGCTGTTGGATATCTTCTGTAAGTCAGGTTGTACGATCACCTAGGTTGAAGACAAAGGCTAATAATCCCACAGCATGTTGGCGGTTATGACGTTCAATGTCGGCTACTTCTTATCTGTTGTTGCAGGTTCTTTTGTTGGTGAATTAGCCTTCGGTCGGTTTAATCAGGGAGCCATGGGCATGTGAGGGCACAGACTGCACGATCCCATACCTGGAGTGGCTAGATGTTTTGAGATGAACAATCCTATGATGACTATTCACTTTTCATGTAATAATGTGACCTTGAGTACTTCGGATATTCCCACTCAGATCAAGTATGACCACATCGACGCACGGCGCTGCAGGGCCAACGACTTGGACCTGTGAACCACGACTGCGAAAGACCACCAACTCATGTCCACAAAGCTTGTTCCACGGACCGAATGCACACCATCCCGTCCCTCTCAATTTATCCCCGAGTTAAACGCATCCTGAAGTCTCCCATTTGCCCACTCGCTCTCATTATTGAAGAGCCGCCGGCGCTGGTATGCCCGTGATACTGGACCCCTGTCCACGCTAGTGGTTAAGCTTTGTATCACTCGATAGCCTCCATTGGCGAGAAACTTGCTCACTCGCTTTTGCCTGCATATCGACTGCTGGTGGTCCCCTGATGGCTTCACTCTAGCAGATGCCGCCGCTGATGCACAATCCTGCTCACCTACTGCGTTGCGTTTAGCCTCTGCGCTCGTGATGATGTCCGACACGTTCGGTGCTAGGGTGGCTTGACGCGCGAACCACGCGAGGTTGCTAGGACGGAATGTACGGCATGGCGGGGAGACGTGCTGGGAGCTGCGGTGCAATAAATACAGTAGGATGCGCCTGGGTGTTTTTGGATCTTTGTTTGCAATTGAGCTTGTGATTTTCATTTCCTTTGACCTTCTCGTTGTCGTAACTCTTGGAAGTTGTGTCCACAATTGTCTCTTGTCCTTCCTCTAGAGCTCTCACAACCTCAATCTCAACCTCAACCTCTCAATCAATCGCCAAGATGCTCTCCACCGCGCTCCTCGCCCTCTCCTTCCTCCCTCTGACCCTCGCCCACTTCAAACTCAATTTCCCCGCATCTCGTGGATTCGATGACGACAAGGAAAGCACTTTTCCCTGCGGCAGTTTCGACACTGTGCAATCTGAGCGCACAAACTTTCCAATCAGCGGCGGTCCTATCCAGATAAACCTGGGGCACCCACAGACTGATGTGGCCGTGTACATGGCTATTGGCGACAACCCAGGAACTGCATTTAGCATCAAGATTCACCCTACTACTATGATCACTGGGTTGGGAGACTTCTGTTTCGGCTCCGTTGCAGTGCCTGCTAGTCTCAATATCACAGACGGAACAAGGGCTTCGATCCAGGTTGTCACCAACAACCATGAGAGCGGCGGTCTCTACCAGGTAAGTCAATACATGGCGGCAATATCAATGGATAACATAACCTCTTTCGAGCAATTTCTAACAGGAATGTAGTGCACCGACGTCACACTTGTGAACACTGCGCTCTCCGCATCCGAGTACAGCAACAATTGCAAGAACGCCTCCACATCAGTCACTCAAGAGAACATCTCGGGCAACCCCAACGAAACTACAACTGCAGAGCCCAGCGGATCAGCTTCAGCATCTGCAAGCGTGGCTGCCGCATCACCGACAGCCAACGCTGCCGCTGCGTCGCAAGCAAAGGCTGTGTCATGGGTTATTGGCGCCGTGGGGTTGGCGGGCATGGCGATGTTGTAGATGGGGAATCCGAGCGCATGATGAAGACGGATTCTGGCGAAAAGAACAGATGTGAAAATAATACCAATACCAAATACTTTTGCACAAGCTTGCATGCAGATCAAATCCGACGCCCCCGTGGACAGTCTTGGCCATTGATCATGCTACACATATGTTTTGTGGAAAGCCCGTTGCATCTGAAGCGTGCTTCGGCCGTATACTTGATTTCGTCCCGTGGCTTTTCAGTTGTTTGCTATGGCCCGGCTCTGGCTTTTGATCAATGGCACATGGCAGGCCATGGTCACCACGATATTACTGAAACACCGAATCCTCTGGTAGTTGCGTAGCTCAGGTTGGAATCTATTGACAAGATGCAATGGCTGACGCAGGCATACCTTGGAGCATCGCGATAGGGTTTCAGGGTCTCTGAGTTGTGTAAGCTGTGAGCAATGCGGCTGTCGTGATGTTCACAGTGAAACTGGAGTGATGGTGTTGTGTGCCCCTCTGACGCTGCGGGGATATTTGGAGCTTTCCACAAGCGAGCACACAATCGGCGGTTTCCGCAGCACTCCCCGACAGCTGCGTCAACTTCACCACCAACACCCACCCTCGAGATCCGCCCTCCACCCCAAATTCAGGTGCGTACCGGTCCCGCGATTGCTCCGAAGCTCTAAGTCCGCTTCTACTGGAGAAATTTACTTGGACCGCACCGCTGACCGGTCAACCACAAACAGCTTTCTCTTCGGTCATCCCCCTCAACCGCAAATATGGATCAGGCAAAGTTGGCGCGTATGCAAGCGTCGGTGCGCATTGGTATGTCGCCCACTCCCCAATTCCGAGCTGCGATGGCTTTGAGAGGCGGTTCTTGGGCTTTGTAGTGGATCATAGGCTAACATTCTTGCGTGTAGGGTAAGCAGGTTCCCTCATCGATTTTCGCGGCCCCGCACCGTCTTTCCTTCCACCGCAGCGAAGCCCGAAAACATCAACTTCCAGGCGAGAGACACAAGACATGGGGTCGGAACGTCAATTACAGGAACCAAAACTGACTGGGTGATCTAGCGGAAAGGGTACTCCCCGCAGGAAGGTCAAGAAGGTCCACAAGAACTCTGGCACCGACGACAAGAAGCTCCAGACGGCGCTGAAGAAGCTCAATGTACAGCCCATCCAGGCCATTGAGGAGGTCAACATGTTCAAGAGCGACGGCAACGTCATCCACTTCTCCGCACCCAAGGGTAAGTTCGGTGAATCCCTAGACCCCAGGAGAGTAGAGGGTTAGCCTACGGACTTCACGACACAGAGTCGTCAGCCCCGTCTAGCTGGGCTTGCATCTATGTCTATCTCGATATGTCTCAGACAGTACTAACGTCTTCCTCGCAGTCCACGCCTCAGTACCATCAAACACCTTTGCCATCTACGGTAACGGTGAGGACAAGGAGCTGACCGAGCTCGTTCCCGGCATCCTCAACCAACTCGGCCCAGACTCCCTCGCGTCGCTGCGCAAACTCGCCGAGAGCTACCAGAGCATGCAGAAGGAGAAGGGCGAGGATGGCGACAAGAAGGACGATGAGGACGATGAGGATGACGACGACATCCCAGACCTTGTTGCCGGCGACAACTTCGAGTCGAAGACCGAGGTCGAGTAAAGTGGTTGTCTGTTCAGTAGCTCGGGAGATATCCTGGTAGAGCCAAAGCAGGAACATGTGCAAACGGCCTACCGAATGTAAACTGGCATGGGGGACTTACGCTGCTATGCAATCACCGACGATTTCAGTTGGCAGTCGCGGCGGGTCTTGCATGAGGTTACCGGACTGGCGTTGAGTGTCGAAAACATATGGAATGAAAAACATCCTCGCACACTCGCACACTACCGTCTCCCATCAGTTGACATGCGTATGGACGTGAAGATCAGGGATGCTACCAGATTTTGATCTAGCCCGGCGCTCAAAGACCACACGGAATTTCTCCGCAGCTGTAGACCCCGGCAGCATGGCTTGGGGTCATCAAAGCCTAGTGACATCTTGTTCGTACCGTAAGCAAATGATTGTCAGCAAAGAATTGTGGTCCGAGAGCGTCGGGTCGGGTGCGATGCGTGCCGGCAATTTCAAACGGTAACCCATTGTAGTTAGGACGAGATCTCGCCCAAGCCAGGAGCACCCAGTACTGAACCTCCAACACCACAATCTGTGCATAAGCAGCCACAGCATGTAAGCAGGCGCATATTATCCGTCTTTGGTCTGACAGCAATGGTGCACGGCATGTATAAATACTGGATAGGGAGATCCTTCTGTCCAGACTGATCAATCCGTACGTTCAACACCGATGTTTAGCATCCACTCTCGGTTCCCCACCCTCATTGTCCTACCCTCAAGCCACCATCGACTTGAGACGCGGTTCAGTTCAAGCTTTACACAGACGCGTCGCTTTCCAAAATTTTCCTTGTCGTACATCTTGACGACTCTATTATTTCTCTCCTCAAACATCTCATCGTCTATCGATACCCTTGGGCACTTTCCATAGCACCACTATGAGCGCCGAATCTATCGTGATCCTCGGCGGATCCTTCGCAGGCATTGGCGCTGCACACTATGCGCTCCGACACGTCATCCCCAAACTGCCCAAGAAGCAAGGCGTCTCATACAATGTTATCATGGTCAACCCATCTACAGACATGTACTGGAGAATCGCAGCACCCAGGGCCGCTGTATCAAAGGAGATGATGCCCCCAAGCAAGACCTTCTACCCCATCGCTCCAGCATTTTCCTACGCTGCTTCCCAATTCAAGCTTGTACAGGGCTCTGCAACGCACATAGACCCGGCCGGGCAGACTGTGTCCGTAACGACACCGACTGGTGAACAACAGACTATCCCATACGCGGCACTTGTTGTTGCTACAGGATTCACATCGCCCAGCCCGCTCTTCACCCAAAAGACAGACGCCAAGGCCCTCCAGTCCGTCTACGGTGAGTTTCAAAGCAGCCTCAAGGGCGCAAAGCGCATCGTAATCGGTGGCGGAGGCCCTGTAGGAGTCGAGACTGCGGGCGAGGTCTCCGAGATCCTCAACGGCAAGCCTGGCTGGTTTGCCCCATCCTTCCCCAAGGACCCCAAAGCCAATATTACCCTCATCAGTGGCGACAAGAAGCTTCTCCCCATTCTCCGTGCGTCCCTTGGCCAGACTGCAGAAACCTACCTCAACCGCCTCGGTTGCGAAGTCACCTACAACACACGTGTTGTATCCACCAGCAAGACGGGATCCAAGACTCTCGTCGAGCTCTCCAACGGCGAGACCATCAATGCAGACATATACATTGACGCAACGGGCACGCGACCGAACACCAGCTTCTTACCCAAAGAGTGGCTCAACAGCCGTAATCGCCTCGCCTGCAACGAAAAGACTCTGCGCGTTGAACACGCAACAGCGGGTCCTCGTATCTACGCTCTCGGCGATGCAGCATCGTACACTCGCGGCGGCGTCATGGACATGGCCGATGCAATCCCCGTCGCTATGTGCAATCTACGCACCGACCTGATTGCTCATCTCACTGGAAAAGCACCGACGGGTGATCGCCATTACACTGCCAACCTCAAGGAGTCGCAGGTCGTGCCGATTGGAACGCAAAAGGGTGTAGGTGCGTTTGGAGGAAATAAGCTGCCAAGCCAGATGGTGTGGATGATGAAGGGACGAGATTACATGATTGGCATGTTGGCGGAGGCCACGCTCAAAGGCGATGGTTTCAAGAAGGAGGGTAAGTGGACGCCGGTGCGGGATGCGACGGCGAAGGTTGGGTTCAGTTCAGGGTAAATGGTGGATGCCTAGGGTGACTGAAGTGGTAATGATGGAGGTGTGGTGTTTTAATACAATCGATGAGGATGAAGGGATACCCTTGGAGTTCTGGCGAGATATAAGGTAGTTGTAATGATCTGATTCTATACATGTTTTGACGGTTTATTTTTCATCCACGAGACTTGCAGACTCACTCGTCTTCTTAAGTTTCCACACCCATCTGCGGACTACGCAGACTAGAGGTCAGTGGTGCAGCTTTGATGTAAGCCATGTATGATAACGACCAACGATAACCTGTCCTTGCCGCTAGAGACGTGATAAGAATCGCAACTCCCAAGACAATCCTGGTGGATCAACACCAAGCAATATACTGCAACCAAGGCATCACTCCACAGGATGTACATTGCATATTCAGATATGCACTTCACGATACTGCAAATCTGGCTCGTGAGCTTCGACAGCATCGGAACGCCTACCTACATAGCAACCCTGTAGAGAACTCACTCATGGTTCCCTAGTATCCAAAGCGCATCGACTATCCCATCCAATTCTAGTAAAATGCGATTTCAACTCACAATCGCATGCTTCCCGGGTGCCAGAGCTAACCCCTTACCCCGCACTAACCCAAAGCACATCACCCAAGCAATCAAATCCCACCCCGCCTTCCCTCACCCATCCCATACTACCCTCCGTTGCGTCATCGATCCCGTGTCAAGTCGCCTACCGCAGCTGCCTACTTAACACGCCCTACCTCAACATGTCGTCCTCTTCCTCTCCCTACGATCGTATCCAAGCATACTACGCAGACCGCACCTCGTCCACCCAGTTCATCGGCAGTGGCAGCAAACAAGAAACGTCCACGACGAACCTCGAGAAAGACGTTGCAGACTTGCAGGTTGAAGAGAAGAGTGCTCACACGACGGAAGAACAGATAATTCAAGCGATCAAGAGAGATTTCTTGAACGTAGGCGGCAAGGAAGTTATCGAACGGAGCAACGAAAAGAGATAAGAGTAGAAGTAAAGCAAAAGCATCATGCCTGTTCACGCTGCTGAGGAGACTGCTGGCGGTAGTAAGTTCTCTTCTCCCCTTACACGTGTATCGAGCTCCTTTCCCCCCAAGAATGACACTCGGATTCACCATTTAGTGTCCTAAGACACCACGCTTACATATATACCAGGCATCACTGACCAAGTCGCCAAAGACTCCAAGGACTCCAACGCTTCGTCCGCTAAGCTCCACGACGTCGACACCGGTGCGAGCAGTGGAGGAAATGCACATGCCGCGGCCCACAAGGCGAACCCAGTATGTACTGCCCGGGGAAGGTGATGAGGGTGCGTGAGACTGACAGATACGCAGGGGCCTGTCAAGGCGGACAACCTTCCTACACCCGAGAGCAAGGAGGACCTCAAGAAGAGGGCTGAGGAGTTGAACAAATAGATATGTGTTGCGAAGTTCACCGGTTAGGGGTTATACATGTGGCGACTTGGTAGCTAAATGGTCCAATGGGACGATGATACTGTAGCAACGAGTCGGAACACGAATGCACATAGGATTACATGGCACTTCTGATACCCTACGATGCAGTTTCTATCTATCGACCCACGCGTAAATGAGCAGAAACCTAGTGGATTCGTCACTACATCCCTGTCCAGGATAGTCATCGCCTTCATCGAACGTTTTCTCAGCCCAGCTCCAATGCGGCGAAGTGGCCCCCAAAGCTGGCAAACCTGTTTCTGCATGCTTAAAATAGACCATGCAATTGTTAGAACACCATACCAGAGGAGTGCGTACTCTAGTAGTACATTACAACCCTAAAGACACTTCCCTACCAGCGATGAAGTGTTGCCCGCACCCAATTCGTTATCGATACGACACCCCAAATACGAGCCCTTGGTTCCACCGTGCTCCCCCCTGACAATCCATGGATTGGCCAGTGCACCAGAAAGGGAAGATCAATCATGGGGAAGCTCAGCCACTATGAAACCACGCAACCAGGGTGCTCCCTTCGGCTCGTGCTCGGCAACCCCCCACCCACCCTCTCCTCCCCTTCCAAGGCCGTTTCGGACTTGCAATTAGCCTGTTGCAGTTTCTTGTCGACTCTGACAACTCTTTTCGTCATTCCCTCATGCGACTAACCACTCGTTTTGCGTGAAGCCTGGTCTGTTGGCGATGTACCAAGGAGAGAGAGTCTTCTTCACCGACAGGTTTATTGTTTGCAGTCTTGCATTCTTTTGATTTTCTGCATCGAGCCCCCACCCCCTGGCATTCTCGTGTGTCTAAGACGACTATCCTACTCTAGGAACAAGGGTTATTACGACGTGTCGTGTGCGGGATTATCGCCGGTCGAATTCGCAGACAGACGAGTTGGGTGTTTGGCAGGGCATTTGCCGGCTTTGCGATTTTGAGGATATAAGTATCGTTGGGATATACACGGCCGCGCTGCAGTGCAGCACAGTACAGCCTCGTCACAATGCCGTCGCTCTTCGCGCGACAAAACCCCCTTGACGATGCGAGGAACACGTTCTCTTCGTGGGATAACTGCATGGCCAAGAGCTACTGCAAGTTCGTACTCCCTCAGTCCTCCTTTCCCAAAACAACGTCTTACTTACATCCACTAGATGGCCCGTCATAGTCGGCATCATTGTAGGCTCCCTCATCCTCATATCAATCGTAACATGCATAGCGCGCTGCATCTGCTGCGGCGCCGAAATCGCATGCTGCTGTTTCCGCTGCTGCACTTGTTGCTGCAGCGGCAGCGGAGGCCGCTCAGGCCATAAACGCATGAAGAGCGAGCCAGCGCCCTACCCAGCTCCCTATGGTGCTCAACCGCCTTACAGCGCACCCGCACCTGCAGCCAACCCTTATGCGCAAGCACACGCCGTCGCGCCACGACCATCGATGGATACACGGCCGGTGAACCAACAGTACCGCTCCAATGCAATGCCGACGTATGGCGCGGTGAACGCGCCTGAACGACCACAATTCGCGACGTTTGATAGTACGCGCGCGGTGGTGAATGAAGATGCGTTGCCTGCGATGCCGACGTGGAAGGATGGACGGGATGTACATGTTGAGGTTGAAGAGGCGGTGCCGGAGAAGAAAGGGGATGTCGAGTTAAACCGACTGGATCACAACGGGAGTATGACTAGTGGGTCTGCGGCTGCTATGTCTGCTGTTGGTGGAGGGGGAGCGAGGAAGAGTCCTGGCTCGGCGAGGTCACCTGTCAGCCCTGTGAGGGATAATTATGGGTTCCCGCCTGGATACCAGAGTCAGAGTCAGAGTCAGAGTCAGAATCAGAATCAGAATCAGAGCGAGGGTTTTGCGAGTGCGGTGCCGTCACGCATGAGCCCGGGACCGCAGCGGGGGATGTACGCTCAGCAGGATGAGTATGGAAGGGGAGGTTCGCCTGGGGCGAATCTCTCACCCGTCAATAACGGAAGAGGTGGTGCATCATACGGACAGCATCCGAATCAGCAATATGGTCGCCAATCCCCAGGCCAACATCAAGCATACGATTCCTACGAGCAGCAAGATCACTACAACCAGCATGATCAATACGACGACCGAGGCCAGCACAAACAATACAACCACCAAGACTACCACGACGATCCAAACGATCGATACAACTCGCCTGCTCCTCCGCCACAACAGCAACAACGGCAGCAGCAAGACCGCTACAACTCCCCCGGCCCACAACCAACACAACACTACACAGACCGCTACAACTCCCCCGCTCCCCCAGTTCAACCCATCAACCGCCACAACTCCCCTCAAATAGACTACTCAGGTCCCGCCCCGCCACCCCAGCCAACCTCCCGCTACAACTCTCCCGCACCACCACCACAACCGCCACAAATAGACTACTCTGCTCCTGCTCCTCCCCCACAACAACCACTACCCTACACACCCTCAGAAAGCACACTCTATGAACTCCCTTCCGCACCAGCACAAACACCTTCGCCTGCCCCAGCGTACCCCGGACAAAGGAAATATGGCGCCGCCAGTCCGGTGGATAATGGACAGACGGGTTATCAGGCGTTTCAGCCGGGGGCTGTACAGGGAGGGCAGGGAGCGAATGCGAAGGCGACAGGGAGAGCGGGGGATGAGGGGTTTGGTGCGTATTAGGGGAGACGGAGGGACGGGTTATGTGAAGGAGTTGAGAGAAGAGAAGATAGAGGAGAGGTGGAGATAAGAAAGAAGTTTTGAATTGAAAGTGATACCCCATGTGGAGTTTATTATATAAAGATGCGCATGCTGGTCTATGCTAGCTTTGAGAAGAGGGAGATAGATACGTATATATATATGTACAATGTTTTCCCCCATCAAATTTTCGAGTTTGTGGATATTGAATCGGAATGTTAGCAGGACGATTGTGCACTGTGGCTTCGTTCTGCTCTCGAGGCAATCTTTGCCTAATGATATATTATCCATGGTGGAACTATATACTGTTTACTTATGCCGCAGATGGGATATTGTAGACCATTGAGGTGTCGACGGCATAGACTCCAAACACATGTCCTTTCTTCGAAGACTGCTGGTTCGCCTTTGCTTCTAATCGTCTCGGTCACCGTAACGACCAACCATCACCCTCGTAAAGTACCCCAACAAAATTCCATCTTCCACCTCACGCAAGCCCATCCAACAACCCCCTAACCTCCCTCCACCTCTTCCCCGCCCTCTCAACCAACCCCCTCATCTCCTCCCTGCCCACAACCCCTCCCCCACTCTTCTCCACCCTCCGAATAACCACATCCCCCTTCCCCCCCTCCCCCCCATCAACAACCACACAAACCACCTCCTTACAGACCCCCTCCTCAAACGCATCGGGATCACTCAACACCCAATCCCGCACCCCCTCCTCCCCATCCGCACGCTCCCTCCTCCCCTCAAACACCGCAAAAGAACACGGCACAGGACAACCCCTCAATTCCAACCGCCTCGCCTCCCTCGGATCATCCGAACACAAAACCCCTTCGAATTCCTCGTCATACCACGCTTTCGGCAGCACTGTATCGCGCAGCGCCGCGAGCATGGCAAGCCATGCTGCATCGAATGCGTTGCCGTCTATGCTGATGAAGAAGACGTCTAGGTAGAGGACCCAGTAGCCTTTTAGTTGTGTGGGGGCGGGTGTGTCGGGGTCTTCGGGGTTGGCGCTGGGGGTGTGGAGGATGCGGAGGGAGCGCGGGTGCAGGATGTGCGTTGAGTGGAGGAGGGTGAGGAGGCGGGTTATGAGGGTTTGGGCGTGGGTTGAAGGGGCGTTGCCGGGGATGTGGGAGGGCGTGCTGCCGGTGCTTAATTCGATGTTTGGGACGAGGAGTTTGGAGCGGGCGATTTCATCGTTGGTGTCGTCGTCGCCGTCGTCTTCTTCTGGATTGGAGGTGTTGGAGGAGGGTCGCGGGGTGTATGTCGAGTCGCTGGATATATCCTCTTGTTTTAGTATTTCGGCGCGTACACCGCAGACGACGCTTGTGTTTCCTAGGCGCAACACTGCACTGCCGTTGCAGTGGGTCAGACTCCCCGTGTTGAGACCTGGTGTCCGGAATTCGTGTGCGGTGCGGCCATTGGCGCGTAGGGCTTTTTTGCTGGACTTTGACGCGGCAGAGAGATGTGCTTGGAGGAAGGGGTGGGGAGAAACGGCTGCAAAGATGGGACGAGGGAAGGTGAGGGCGGGTGGTGCTGCTGGTATCGGCGCTATTGTCGCCATGGT
Organism: Plenodomus tracheiphilus IPT5; assembly: GCA_010093695.1. Lineage (NCBI taxonomy): Eukaryota > Fungi > Ascomycota > Dothideomycetes > Pleosporales > Leptosphaeriaceae > Plenodomus > Plenodomus tracheiphilus. The sequence continues at coordinate 142,130 of MU006315.1, forward strand.
GGTATTTTTCGTCGCGTTTTACTCGAGTCGTAGTTCTGGCTTGCAATGGGAGGTGGTCGTGTTGTTACCTTGTGTTTGGTGTGCGAGTTCGCGATGCTGTGTTTGCTGCCGACGCTCGAAATTTTGGCGGGGAGCTATGACGCGCTAGCTTTTAAGCTTAATTTGTGTGGGGCATGGTGATCATCTGTTCAGTGACTTGAAGATATTATTACTCTGGCAGTGTATCGCTAGTATACGCTGCGACGGCTGTGGCCCTTAATCATTAAACTTGGTATATACACTCCCTATACACCTCCTTTCGTCACCCAGTGGTCACCGTTCGACTTGCGTCCCAATTCTCCAGATCCTCATCTCTACGTGGGAAGACAAATGCAACCCCGGCCATCCAAAGCAAAAACAGGATTCCCCTCCTCTCATACATGCATCTCTACTCCCAGAGATGGCCTAATATCGGGTATCCAATTCCAACTCCCAAGTCGCCACTGCCAAAATGAGTATGAATATGCAATAGATTTGGAGGTGTCGTGCAATGAAAGCCAAAATCAACGACAATGACCAATCAAATACAGATACAGTATGTGGTATAACGCGTCGTGTGGTGGTTATAAATGAAAAGCAAACGCCGAATGGTTTGTGAGTGTGGATGTGTGTGGAGCGAAAATACGATGCTGAAGACGTGGTGTGCTGCATGCTGTGCTGGTGGATGGTGCAATGTCTCGTCAAATGCGGACATAGACCTTCGAACTCGCCGCAGCCTGATAATTCTGCACAGGCGGCAAAGAAGGCAAAGACAAACGCGCTAAATCGCACCGCACAAACTTAGCTTCCTCATTCTCAACAGGAGATGATACGTGAAAGCCGAACCAAGCAAATAGGGTGGGGTGGGAGGAAGATCAGGGGACTATGGAATGAGGCACTAACGCTCTCGGAACCATTTGGCAAACCTGCCCTTCTCATTGGCACCGGGTGCTTCGAGGTGGGTGCTGCGGTCGTAGAGATCCTGTAGTCAAACATTAATTCCTGGTTCTCTCTTTCTTCTCGCGAAGACCAAACGGAAACACTTACGTCGTCGTCTTTGTTGACCTTGACATCCAACACTAAATTCCGCACCTCCTCAGACTTTTGCCAACTCGGATACGGTGTCCCCTGTGCGCGCTGCACACCGACGATAACCTCTCCCATAATCTCAAACTTTCGCCAGTTGATTCTCTCTTTGCCCTTGACACCGCTGGGTGGCGGTTCTCTGCTGTCTCGCTTTCCGACTACGTGTTCAAAGACGTTGACGCCGGGGTGCGGCGCAACTGCTGAGTCCGTCTTCTTCTTGTCGCCTACGAACGTCGAGTTTCCTTCTGCTGCTGAGACCAGATCGCGGCGGTGGAGAGGGATGTAGGGGATTCGTTCCCCAGAGCTGTTGTCCCATGCTAGGCGGTATGCGAAGTGGGACTTTTGGGGGCCCATGAGGATGTCGAGTTTGAGGAAGTCGTGGCTCGTAGCTTGTGGGACTAGGTCGCGCGTCGCCAAGAGTCTATGCACCGCTGTACCTTTTACACCCGCCAGGACAGCGCCGAGGGAGTTGTAATTGTTGAGTTTTCGTAATTGACGAGCAATCTTCATCCATTTTTCCATCATCAGGGCGCGGTGTTTCGGCTTGTCGCGCATGAGTATATAATTCGTAACCAGGTAGGCGATGTGATTGAAGTGCTCCGTCATCCGTGTGACGTTCTCCAGGTTCTTGCACCTCTTCTTCTCTTCTGCGTTTAGACTGACATGCCGTACTAGATCTCGTGGTCGAACAGACGAGAACATGATCCAGTCCATCCTCGTCAGCTCCCGTGCAATCGCTTCGTCAGATTCATTCATCAATTGATGCCACTGTATCTTGGACAGTGGCTTAATTGGGTTGGGCTCTAGTTGTCGCGCCAGTCGTTCATTCCTCTCTACTTGTGTAAGCAGGACATGTGATGAGCCGATGGAGGTGCTGGTAGACAACGTTCCACCAGTGACGCTGCTACGAGCCACAGACAGTCGATCGGAACCCATGGACATGTGGCCGATTGCTCTTGAGAACTCATCGTCATCTGAGCACTCATCCAAAACATTGTTATGAAACGACGGTATATGGTCGTTTTGGGCTCGTTGGCGATCGCTACAAGCCCAATCAGTGTCGTCATCCTCGATAACCATTTCGAGATCACGCAGAATTTCAGTCGCAGCCACTGAAAATTCGCGATTACTTGCCAGTCCCGAGGCGAATCTCCGGATCATTCGACGTGTGGTGGGGTATGCGAAATCGCCAGGGTAGTAAGCGACCCATTGCTGGAGAACGGCAAGATAGCGCAGTTGTGCGATGATGCGAATCATGGGCAAGTCTTTCTCTTGATTAAGCTCTTCAAAGCGTTTCAAGATGGACTCCAGTAACTGTCCTGGTGTTGCGAACCTCCGGTACAGGGCCAGGAATATCGACACGAATTTGGAGTCGTTCTTCGACATTGGCTGCGCCAGCAATCTGTCGACTAGTTGCTCAAAGGTGTAGCCATTCTCGTCAGACGGCATCACTGACATGATACTCGGCGCATGATCCGAATCCTGGCCATCAGAGTCCTGGGAATCGTAGCCTGGCGACTCTTCAGCATTGAAGAAGGTCTTGTTTGAGTCGCTAGGTTTGTAACGGTGGCCTTTAGCTTCGGCAGTACCGCGTTGAAACCGCACAGAAATCTCGGAACTAGCGCGCTCATGCTTTCTCCACATATCCTTCTGTGTAATGGATTTGACAGCGGAGGAATTGGCGCGCCGACGAGCTATGGATGCCTGGGATCGTGCTATAGGGTGAGGTCAGCATACCGGGTCGTGGGCCCTGCATTTGCGCCATTGGCATGGTGGGGGAACGTAAGATGGGGAACATCTTTGCCGAATCGGGAGCATGGAAAGGAGTAAACTCACGTCGCTTGGCCGCAATCGCCGCACGTGTGATGACCGATAGGCATCCTCGGTGCGACTCCGGTGACGATTCAGACGTTTGGAACACATTGATGTCTCCAATGAAGGATTTGGCCTTTTGCTCGACCACCGAGGGATCGACTTCACGATGGGCCGGGTGCTGGTCGCATTTACACGCAGCAAGAATGAAGGGAAGATGTGCTTTTGAGAGAACGTCTGTCAGGTTTGTTAGCCCGCTGCCACCAGTAATCGCGTGTCTGGTGCGGGTTGTGTGTGGGTTTGTACTGACTTAGGGTTTCAGGGACCTTTGACAAGCTGTCCTGGCTGGTGACATCATAGATGGTAACAGCACCGTCCATTCGCGGCGTTGCAATGTCGTGTATGGTCGCAGGCCATGCGATGGTGTTGCGCTCTCCAGCGTGCAGGTCGTCAATGGGCATTTCAAGGAAGCGTACCATGTAGGGCGTGCCGTCAATAGTCCACTTGCGCACGCAGTTGCCCGAGGCCGTCTTGTCCCCCAGTCCGAGAGCGCGGCGGATGAAGGTAGACTTGCCCGTGCCAGGGGCGCCGATGATGGCAATGTTGATGTCCTGCATGGTCAGCGCCGAGTCGCTGTTGGCAGAGCCCGTCGAGGGCTCAGAGGGCGCGTCGCCGGCAGCCTGTCGCTGCTTCGTGTGCGAGGGCGACAGTGGGCCCTCGGTGTCACTCGAGGAGTCGACGCCGCTGTCCTCGGGCTCCTCTGTGGTCCCCTCGGGCTGGGGGAAGTGGTAGCGCTGGAAGAAGGCATCGTCTGCAATCTCCTCGCCGTCCTTGTCTTCGCAGTCGTGATCGCCGTCCATGTCGCTGCCCTCCTCGGCCAGCTTGGGCACAATGGGCGCCGAGTGCGCGCGGTGCTTGATGCCAGGGCGCTGCTGGGGGGTGCCGCCGGCACTGCTCTCGCGGCGCAGAGGTTGCATCGACTGTGTTGCTTTGCCCGTGACGGCGCGCTTGGTCGGGACGTTGTGCGCGGCGCGTCCTCCTCCTGTGGCGGGCATGGCGGTGCGCCGGCGCTGAGTTGGGGGAGGGGGGGAGCAATGTCTTCAGTCGCGGGGACCGAGGGCGGTGGGTCGGGGCGATGGGCTGTGCGACGTGATGGCGGGCGTCAAGACAAGCCCCGCGCGCGATTGGGACATTGGGGGGGGGGAGGCCTTGGCCGCGTGAAGGAGAGCGTGTGCGCGGGCTGGTCGAGGTCGCGGAGGGCGTGTGGGCGTGTGGGCGCGGCGGGACGGGGCGTCGTCTTGGAGGCGTGGGAGGGCACTGGCGCGATGGCGGTGGAGCGCTGCTCGAGCGGTCGCCAGGCGGGCAGGCGGGCAGGCGGGCAGGCGGGCAGGCGGGGAGAGATGGATGCACGCAGCACACAGTGTCTGTCTGTCTGTCTGTATGTATGTATGTATAGGACTGCACGTCGTTCAAGCCCCCAGTGCCCACGGTCCACGGTCCACGGCCACGGTCCACGGCCACAGCACAGGCACAGGGTCTGTCTCGCCATGGCACCAGCCGGACACGCGTAGCGAAAGCTTAGTGCCCGTGCCGCAAGGACATCCCACATGGCCATGGCATCTCCCCTCGCCTGCCCCCTCCCTCCAGGACCTCCCCCCTCGGAACCCTTTCCCTGCGCCGTCCTCGACTCCTACGCCCAGCACTACGCCGCAGCGATGCAGTCACAATGGCCTGGTGACGACCCGGACCTGGGTTCGGCACGCCTGCCAGCCATACATGCGCACACTCACATCCCACCCCAACTCTGCCCGGTTCCGCGGAAGTGAACTGCACAAGCCGCACCCACTACCCATATCCGCGCAGCATTCGGGCCTGCTCATCGCTCCCCCTTTCCCCTTTGATTGGCCCCGTAGATCAGCACGTCTTTTGGAGTTTTTCTCAATTACACAACAGCCAAGCCGCTCGCAGATCATTGCAGCACCTGTCAACAAAAAACATGACATGGACAATCACAAGATAGCAACCTCGGCTGTCGATCGTTTGTGCGCCGTACGTTTACGCACAGCAGATACTAGCAAGTGAATATAATACATGCAGTACAAGATTTGTGCGGAATCCTACCTTACATCTAATTCCGCCCCAGAAACTGCACAGGTGAACGCTGAAGTCTAAACTAAACGCCAACCCCCGTGAACTTAAACATCAAAAAGATTCAGGCATTATAGCCCAGGATTACGGAACATGCAACCCTAACCAATGTACTCCACAGCGGGGTTCCACAAGCGCAGCCCTTTCCACGCGCCCGCAAACGCCCGCGCCTCGCCTTGCCTACCTATATCAGCTCCTTTGTATAGTATACAAAACGTTCCAGACCCCAATCCAGTAGTGACCGGTCAAGCGTCATTTATGCCTCTTTCTGAACCCTCCAAAACCTCCTCTGATGAGCTTACTCAGAGAACTACATACTATGTTGTGGAGGATAACAACACATTCATATTCCCCGTAAGATATCACAACTCCTGGCCCTTATCAATGAATGCAACGACACAAGACTCTACAACCACAACCCCAAAACCACCTCAATTAAATCCAGCCCATTCTTATCATCATCTCCGTCTCCCCCCCCTACCCCAACCCCAACCGCCCCCTCCCAATCTCCAAACCCTCCAACCCCCTCCTCTCTCCAAAGTGAGGCTTCCCCCTTCCACCCTCGCACCCTTGCCCAAACCAAAACAAGAGATCGACATGCGCCGGCCGATCACCCGTGTCTTCGTCACAACACAACGAAAACTCCCACGTGCGAGACTAACTTCCCGCTAACCCGCCGAACTCACCCACCTATAACATGCCATGCCATACCATGCCATGCAGCCAACCCAAAGAAAAACCACCACCACCGTCACCATCATCATTTTTGTGTATGTACATCGACGAAAACATGAAACGTGGGAAAACAAAATAAACTTTATTCGCTTTACATTGTATCTGTTTTTTTTTTTCGTTGATTTTGCTTTTTTAACTTCTTGTTTGGGTTTTCGGACTGGGGTTGGGGTTTAGGGGGTTTCCTAGGTACATATAACGTGACAAGGCATTATGTGTGTGTGTGTGTGTGTGTGTGGCCTTGATGTTTACTCATCGCGGAAACAAGGGTTTTGTGTTCCGCGATCTGGGTGCGTGGATGTGGATGTGCGGATGTGTGCGTGTGTATGTGTGTGTGGGGAGATCAAAGATCGAAGATCGAAGATTGAAAACGGTTTAATGTGGGATTGACTGCGCGTCTCTGTTGTTGGGTGGGTTTGTGGAGGGACATGGGTGAGGAATGATACTGCGTCTTTGCGTTCTACCAGGACATAGGAGGAGTAAGTGGTCTTGTGGATATTTTGCTTAGCAATAGCAGTGGGTATATATACTCTACTTGATGTATGTGAGTAAGAGACTACAACAACCTCGCTCTAGAGTATCAGTCTGAACCTAGTAATCCAAACAACAGTCGATTCTCCATCCCCGTCACGATCACGCTCACAAGCCTAAAATGAAAAAAAGTAAAACCACGCCACAAAGTTAACTAAACATTACCTATCCTTTCCCGAGTCCCAACACCAACCAGCCAACCAACCAATCCACAAACACAAACAAAGTCATCATACTCCCCACATCCCCCTTTTACCCTCCCCTCCCGCCAAACATCCTCATAAGGCCCCCCAAACATCCACTCTCCTCCCCTTTGCCCCACTTGACCTCCCTCTTCCCACCACCCTCATCCATCTTCTCCCCCACTACCACTAAAACCTCAGCATCATTCTCCATGACCATAGCAAGCAACTCCTTCTCCCTCTCCCTTTCCATCTCATTCGCTCGACGCACACGTTCCATCATCTTGGCACGCTGCATGTACTCGCGGCCCGCTTGGGCGTTGTCGCGCTCTGCTTTCCATTGCGTGAGGGATTCGCGCTTGGGTACGGTGCGGAGACCGATTTTGTCGGGGTTTTGGTTGTAGATGATGGATTGGTTTGTGCTTTGTCTCGGTGGACGGCTGTGTGGGGCGGATCGGTGTGTGGAGCGTGGGCGGGGACGGTGGGAGGTGGAGGGATGTTGTGCGTGAGGTGCTGGGAGACTGAGGCGGTGGTGGTGTTGGAGACTTGATGGTCTGTTTGGGTGGGTGGTGGAGGGTGTAGGGGGAGATGCGGTGAGTGCTGCGAGAGATTCGAGACGGGCGCGTTGAATGTCAACCTGGTGCCTCTGATAGGCTGGTAGAGTAGATGTACGAGCCATGTTGTGCTCGCGATCATAAGGTGCCGAGCGTGGACGGTCGATACGGATAGTTGGTAGCGATGAGGAACGGTACCCTGCTGTAGGTCTCTGCTGTTTGGGGGTCTTTGAGCGAGGTACAGGTGGCATGTATTGATTATACGATATAGGACTCGTGTAGTATCGCGGGATAGGTGGTGGCGATGCGATTGGCAGTGGAGGCGTCGTCCGTGACGATGCAAACGATCGGTCGGAGGAAGAGCCAGACCGTGATCTCCGTACAACGCTGTCACGACTTGAGTGGAAAGAGCTAGAGTCTGTACTGGCACGACCAGATGTTTCCGCATCGTTAGTCTGTGAGAATCCACTGATTGAACGACTGTTGCGCAACAGCTGCTGCTGAGTCGAGTATGACATCAGGCTGCTCTGGCTGGGTCGACTGGCAAGTCGATGTGAATTTGAGAGGGGTTGGTACAAGTTGCCATCCTGAACACTGCGATCGAAAGTGACATGTGGATCGTTGACGCCCATTACTGCTTGCTCGCGTTGAGCCCTTGCCCGGTCTCGCCTCGCGTTCCAGCCTGCCTCACACCTGCTCAAGTCTTGAGCTTCACGACTGCAGCCTTGTAGAGAGTGATGCGAGACAGCGTTACGCAGAGGCGGTCCTGTGATTGCGGCTTGTGCCTGCGCACATGCTGGACTAGGGCAGTATTGAGGTAGACTTTGCCTTTTCCTAGTCTTGTTCGTCTTATTTGTGATCCTTTGATTGTCCTCGCCACGCTTGGCCGTTATGAAGGAGATGAAATCGGGCGGTGTTCCATCCGTCGTGGTCAATTCGCTGATAGTTTGAAGTGTACGTCGTCGATCTTGCGTCTGCCGGCGTTTTGATGCATGTGAATCATTCGAAGACGGGCCTTGTGGCGGTAACTTGTGGAGAGGCATTGAGGATGCTAAAGACGATTAATGCTGTACGTCTATGGTAGTTGTACTACGTAGCCAAATTCGAAGATAGAAGAGATCGTAAAAAGCGTGTTAAAAAAACGACAATCGCGTCCCAGAGTGGAAAACAAGCTGAAACGTATGTGAAATTCCGATGGCGGTCTGCGGTAAAGGGGGACGAGAACGAGGCTCGTTTATTGATACCGGAGGCGTGGGCTGTGTCCAGTACCGTGGACGTGTGAGGAGAAGCAAGGGGGACAATCCAGCAGACAGTGAGTCGGGTCGCGACTTGCGCTGAATATGAACGAGCTCTCCTTCTTTCTTAAGTGGGTCCTGTCGCAACATGTTAGCGGTGACTCTCGGGACGGAGCTGGAGGTTGTACCACGACCTTGCAGATATCGTCTGGTGCGGGCCGAGTCACGCATCGTCATCAATTTGAGCGTTTCGTTGGCGTTGCACGACCTTTTTGAAGACGCGTAGACACTATGCAAGGACAGCAGAGCGCGGTACGTATATGAGATTTATGGTGTATCTATGCTACTCTGGATAATATAACGTTGAGGTCGAAAGCTGAACGATCTTGCTACAGGTCTTCAAAGCTTTCACCCAACTTGTATCTGCGCAAACGAGGCTGAACGAGGAGTTGAGGCCGGACTGTAAGCTGGCGACGTGTGAGGGGAGTGGTACGCTCAAACGTCCTTGCGTGATCGAGCGGTGAGTCCATCTCAGTTGTTCAACGATGTTTGATATGTCGCAAGCGAATATGACGCGCCAGAGTATGCGTAACGAGACACTCCCGCAAGAAATTCCCAACTGTCGATCGGGTCGGAAGAAACGCCCACTCGGTGGGCCACGCATTATGCAGGTAGCCACTGTGTTTCTAACGGCCAAGCCCGGCTGTGAGCCATTTCGGTGGGAAAAGGAAGTTCCGTTATGCATGGGAGGCGTACAGCAGCGTGGAAATACGAGCGAATAATAGCTGGTACGGGCGCGCCACAAAGGCGAGCCTCGTGTAACACTGCGTAACGATGAGCGACATGATCGCAGATCCGACGCGTGGGCGATCTCAGAGTAGTTGTATAGGTAACCTCTTCAAGACCTATGAGAACTTTAGATAATCTCAATAGCTTACGAGGAAAGCCATGAAATGGGTTGTGGCAAATTCTGATACATATGGCAATGGCAAGGCAAGTTTACCGTATGTTGGAGCTCTGCGAAGCACCATAGACCCTCCGAGACATAACACCATCCCGCTAAGGTCCTGTGAACATGAAAGAAGGTGGGGTGAAGCAAAAGGAACGGCCCGGTGACGATAGCTGCAGTTCAAACGCATCGCCATTGGACTGGCATGCAGTTCGCATGCTGCACATCGCTAGCGTCCGCCGCAGTATCAACACGCATCGTCAACTCTGGCGACATCCGAAGCAGTGAGCCACGGATGTCCACTAGCACATTCCTCACTCACATGTTCTTGTCGTTCATGCCTCTTAGATCTTATCTGCATCTGCTTTTGCATCTGCGGTCTTAGAACATAGTTCTTCCTCTGGTTTGGCTCTCAGTCACTTGGCTTCGGACGCGCGTGTGAAATCTTTTCCCCACTTCCCTGTAAAACATCTGCACGGCCAAGGTGTCTGATAGGAGGCCGAGGTGACTTTTCGGACCTTTTCCCTCTCAGGCGTATGGGTAACGAGGTCGACTCATACATACGCGGACTGGCAACTACCAGTTGCTCTGGGTTAGGCGAATGAGCAATACTAATGGGACGTGGTTTAGTAACAATCGCAGGGTTCGATTGCTTTGATGCCCACATGAGTCTCAATTTTTGTTTCATTGCAGCCATGTTGGTCTCCGCCTGGGTCGGACTGGCTGCCGAACTCGCAGTGGATCCGTCGGCGTTTTGCAACGATGGACCAGAAGAAGCAGGCTGCTCGCGTGGTGATCGCTGCCTGGGTAACGAAAGATATGTAGTTGGATTGGTGGCCTTTTGCGCAGGGGGTGGGTTGATTGCAGTGTGCTCGACGTGTTTGTAAGCTTCCTGCTGCGATGCAACGGATGTTGCCGGCTGCAGACGTAAAGGTAATGGTGCAAGTTGGGAGTTGGTACTCGGTCTGGGCCTCTCGTCGATTACTGCATATCTTGTACGCTGTGAGGGTTGATCGTGTGTCTCCTCAGAAGAACGTAGTCTCACCGGAAAACGCTCGCGTTGTGCTGAAGGTGAGGAGACACGTGTAGCAGAGGTCGCTCGCGCCTGTTCTTCGGTAAGAGGTCGTGGCACTGCAGGTGTGAGAGATCTGCGTGCCAGATCGGATGACCTCCCCTCCTCCGAGACCGTCTTCGCCGAACGTGGAGAGGAGGGGGATTGGGAAGCATTGCTTCCGGGATGTACAGCTGACGTAGGGTGTTCCCTCCCCCTCAGGCTAGCCAAGCCAAGGGGTTCCTTGGCGTTGACTTGAGCAGGTGCAGTACTCGGGAGCGACCGACACTCTTTGCTACCCAAGTAATAATGCTCCACTACATGAATCTGGGCAAGAAGCTCCTCTGTCTTCATTTCCTCGATATCCGCCATTTTCTTGTCGTACTCCGCCCACCAGTCTTGGCCCATCGATGTCTCATCGGCCTGGCGGACACTCGTGGCCAGAGGGAGCCATTCAAAATACAGGTCGATGCCTCGACGCAACTTATCACAGATTGTAGTCACGGGTTCTTTTCCAACACGTTTCCACGGTTCAAGGATTTTGAGCACAGCAGCAGACGGTGCCCCGGTAGTCACCTCGCTCCATATGGAGCAAAGCCGCTCCATGTCGCAACGGATGTTCAACAGGTTGTTGCAGATGATGTCAACTCTAGCATGAGGATCTGAGAGTTGTTTGATAAACTGAGGTTCAAACAGGTGTGTAAACCGGAATTTCTCGATCCTGTGGAGTAGCTCTCGACGGCTCGTATTGTTGAAAAGGGGTTCAGGCCACGGGGTAGATTTAACAACGGTCGGGGAGGAAGGAGTCTTCGAAAATGACTCGGCAGGTTTAGATGTCGAGGGAGGATTGGACTCAGGCGTGCGGGGAGTTCCAGAGCCTGCCAGTGACTGCGAGAAATGGGCACGAGGCCCTCGTATGGTCATGGTATTGGAAGATCTCTCCTCCATTCTATTGAGTCCCGCAGAGGACGAGAGAGCAGGCTCAGGGTACCCGATAGAGTCAGACGCGCTGGCCTCAGGAGGGTTTGGATTATGAGTTGCAGGTCCAGGTCCTGCACTCTTCACTGTCGCGGCTCCAGTGGCCAACGCTCTTCCCGCTTCCTGGGCTTGCCTCAGATCTCTTATTTCATGTGCCAACAGGTTGAGCTGTGACATTACTTTCTCCATTGCTGCCTCCGAAGGCAGATAGGGGGCATGGGCAAATGCAGGCTCGACCGCTGCAGGGCGGTTAGCTTGCGTATCGGGCGGAGCGACTTTCTCTCTGCGAGCATAAAAATATCTGGAGCTTGCATGCATTATTCTATACTTACAGGCATCCTGTGACGACTTCTTCTTCCTCATTATTCGTCGCCAAAGATCCTCCAGTGCGCGCGCGATGCGCCTCCTCTTGGGATCCCTGCTGTCATCGCGGGCGGAAGAGGTATCAGCTTCCACATAATTTTCCGTACAGATGTACTGCGGACACATACAGATGATGATGGATTTAATGCGCTGGCAAAACTGCGTCAGGCGAGTGTTTTGCGCAACTTTTTCAACAACACGCTGCCTAAGGGGACGCCAGAGCTTCCGTTTTCCAGCAACTCTGATTTTGCTGACTCTCGCCATGATCGCTTCGATACAAGGAAGTTGTGACTACGCAGGAAAAGACAAGACAAGACAAGAGTTTGGAATTTTGCTAATGAGTGGCGACGTGAACAGAATATGTGGGATCAATCGACAAGAAGTGAGAGTGTGGACGTCCTTGACGAGTGAGCAGGCTGGGCTCGGTGTCGGGGGTTACTTGCTGCTAGAGCCTCAGCGGCGATGGCTGTACTCTGGTCAAGCTATGCCCGGCATCCCCCAGGGCCCCCACTACTCCAGGGCATCGACCTGCTCCAGATGGCTATCCACACCCACAGTATCGACGGGAACCAGCGTGGTCGCCTGATATTGGCGCTTAGCTAGAGACTCTACCCTTCTAGTCTGGCACAGCGAGTTTAGATCATGCACCTCAGCTCCGTCAACATGACCAATATGGTGTGCCCTTGTTGTCGGCGATACGCACGGTCAACAGATACACTCACTACATCACTGAAGACTATCAAAGTCACAATGACTACGTAAAAGTTTAGGGTGTTTGTTGAAACCGAAGATCGTATTGCTCACAATTTCTTCCTTTTCAATGCGCCACCCAGAATTTAGTATAATCCTATCAAAGCAAACCCAGAACTCCCAACGCTGACGTGCACACGAAAAGGACACACTCATCGTCCGCTAACCAAGGTCGAAAGCGCCGTTGCTCTCGGTAATGGAGCCGGTGCGCTGCGTGAACATCGTGGAACGCGAATCTCAATCATGCACTATTCACTGTTAAGTTCAGTTACTGTTGCCCGCCGGGAAACTGCGGCAGAGGAAAAAGGAGACAAGGAATCAATAACTCGCAAAGCCCACATGGCATGCACGGCGCGAAAAGTAAACGTGGTCTCTCTAGACAAGAAAGAATGTTGGGGAAGATCGTTATTGGCTGGCATGCCAATTAGCGTCCGACCCAAGAATCTTTGGTTGCATGAGAGACCACCTTCGACTTCGCTCGTACAGCATATGTGGCAGTGTGTAAGCGAGGACGAGGGGGAGGGGCTGCACTTACTACAAGCTCAGTGTGAGATCGCCGCGAATACTCGCCTTCAGCTCAATCTCAATCTCCAAATTCGCCTCCAGAGTCAGCTTCAGTCCGTCCTGGTCCTTCAGGTCACTGCCTCCTCCCATTGTACTGGGCTCCATCATGTATGGTTGGTTCGGGTCGGTCCCACGCATGGGGATCTCACCCCTCATTGCGCGTGCGTGTGTAACCGGACCGTCCATGGATGTGCTGTCGGGGCCGATGCGCTCGAACATGCCCATCTTTTGTAGGTCGCCGTTGGCGTCGGCTTCCTCGAGGGCCTCTAGCGATGTTGTGTGCATGTATTTGCCGTCTCGTTGGCCCTTTTGGATGCGTTCGCGACGAGCGCGGCGTGATGATGATCGTGAGCGTGCGGACTGTAGGCCTGCATCGCGCTTGTCTTGCTTCTTCTTGTTGATAGATTTCTCTTGCTGCATCGTTGAACGCTCGTGCGGCTCAGAGTCTGACCCGGAGTTCTGGTCTTTGTCTGCCATGGTGTCGGGTATCCTCGCTATCGTTCAGCACTTGACCGTCTTGGGAGGTGGTTATGACTGTGAGAGATTGATTGTTCGTTGAAGCTTGGTTGTTCGTTTGAGATGGTGGGAGGAGAATTAACAAGGTCAAGACGGCACACGAGGAGGCAAGGTCAGGGCGGACGAGGTGACCTGCGAAACTAGCCAGACCGTTCAAAATCAAGATTGTGCAACTTGTACATGGATGCTGCAGCCACAGAGCATGTCGCCTCTGGCCGACCGTGTACCCCCTGGCAACAGGTCCGCATCAGGATCCAGAAACTTGACGTCACCGCCATGTTGATTGTTCAGTTCCACATGTGTCGAAAATGCCAGCGCCACATGAGGTGAGCCTTACACGGAAATGGTGGAGGTGGCAAGGGGGTCGTTGCAGATTAGAACGCGGCTGACGACAATTGACATGGGAAAGTTGGCAGTAAAACGGGTCGTAGTCTTGGGGCGGGGCGGTGGGCCGTAGCTCCACACACATCGAGGTCTAGATGTCGACAGGCGGGTTAGACCTAAACGGAAGGGCATGGCAAAGTTGCCGCAATTTCCGAAAGCCAGTGCTGTGTTTTGGCAGTCACATTGCAGGTCAAGATGCAACAAGCTTAATTGGGGTGAGAAATGGGTTGTAGTATTCTATGCACTCTGCAGATAGATGAATTACACTACGTAAGATTTCAAACGCCATCCAAGGAATTCTGGATTCCAGCTTCAGTACTGTCACAATATGGTAAAGGAAAAGCGTTATGCATGAATCGGGGCGCGCAGCTCAGTTCCTGGTTGGAGTCAGTGATGTGTGCTTGATGAGGCAGAGGAGAACATACAGCAATCCGAGTGTAAGGTCACCGTGAATCTTGGCCTTCAATTGAATTTCAATGTCGAGATTGAGCTCCAGTCGTAGTCGCAGTTGCTCGCCGCCATCTTTGCCGCCGCCACCCTCCTCTTCCTGGCCTTGGTTACCACCTCCAGTCAGACCTCCAAGAGCCTTGCCAGCGGTGTCACCAACAGACCCGACAGCTTTGCCGGCAGTGTCCTGGACCATGTCGCCAGCACCGCCGACAAGCTCGCCGCCAGGGACATTCTCTGTGATGTCGTCAAGGGGACCTCCACCCTTTCCACCCTTCTTCTGGCGCTGACGGTTGCGACGGCCTCCAGATTGCGAGACGTCAGATCGAGCATCTGATTCCGCACCAGAGTCCTGGCCTCGCCGGCCACGGCCGCGGGATTGGCGGCGCCTCGATTGCGACTTGGACTTCTCTTGTTGAGGTTCCGGGTCAGAGTCGTCGGCATCGCCGTTGGTTTGCTTTCGCCCTGCGTCCTCTTGCTCAGCTTCTCCCTTTTCGCCTTCGCTTTCGGGGGCAGGAGTGGCTTCAGGAGTGGGCTGCTGCTGAGGCTTCTTTCCACCCAGCTTCTTCGGCGTCTTCTTTTCGGTTTTCTTACTCGATGATTCTGCGCTGCCCTTTGCGCCTAGGGAGGCGTTGGCGTCAGCCTGTCCCTCTCCAGAAATGGACTGCTTCGTTTCTTCTGTAGTATCCGCCATGGTGTGCTGTAGTATTCAAATTTGGGTGGGCAGGTTGTATGTCTGGTGACACGCGACAATACTGCAAGTTGAAGAGAGTTCGGGAAAATACAGAATATCCAAACAGCGCAGCAATCTGTTAAGAGAAAAGCACCAGACGGACAGGAACCGGTTTGAACATTGCAGGGTGCGTACAACCCCTGCCTCACGCGAGCCACCCGTCATGCAGACTGACGCAACAGTGGCACCCACAGTGTGTACCCCAACGCGCCACGATCAGACGTGAGGAACATGCGTCCCAAAAGGCTCCAGAAACTTGTCGTGATCCCTGTGTTCCCAGCATCACATGGGATGCTGGCAAGATGCGGGTCTCGGACGCGGATCGGTGTGCCCACTGTCATTCCTGGTCATTGGCGTGTGTCGACGTCGATTCCCGGGGCTCGTCATTGGGACCTGGAGCCGTCGGTCAACTTGCCAGCGCTGGATCGAGCCATGCGTCAGCCCACTGTAATCGACATCGACGCTTCTGGGAGGCTGGGTGTTTCGAAGGTTGCATCATAAGATGAGCTCTGGAGTCTGCCGTGCTTGGACGGGATGACATCGCGTCGGCAAGGTCTCGGCTTCGAAACCTTCGTTAGCGTACCAAGCAACAGCAATCGTCGCACTCAGGGCCAGGGCATCTCGTCTTTTTGTCGTCGAGATGCACGAGTGCACGTCGTTGGAATTGCCTGGGCTAAAGACTATAAGCCGTTGTGCTATAGCTATAGCAGAGATGCAGCGCCCATGGGCAATCGCGTGCCGTTGGTCCGACATCCGGCCGAGCCAGATCTCGCAGGGCTTAGCGGCCTCGTGTGGAGCTCGAGCTTCCACGTCTGCCGACAACGCCTGCTGGCCATAGACAGCCTCGACACCGCAAAAGCACAAGACAATCTGATTCATAGCTCAGTCATTATGGCGACTGCTGGAGCCCAGGAGGCCGCCGCTAAACAGCGGATCATCACGCACATGAACGCTGACCATCGCGACTCTGTACGTGCTACTCACCCCGCACTGGCCGGCCAACATCTCATGCATAATGATTTCTAGATCCGTCGATATGTCGAGGCCTACGCGTCAACATCTATCTTCCATAGCCGCGATGCCGAAATGACCGACATCAATCTCAACCATATGAAGTTCACCTGTGGAGGCCAGCAATCTGTTATCACTTTCGACCCTCCTATGAAGGCAATGCGCGAAGCACGTGAGCGCCTTGTACAACTTGACAAAGATGCCCTGCAAGTACTCGGTCGCAGCGACATCACAATCACAAGCTTCGTCCCGGCCTATGTCAAACTGGGACATCTATGGAATTTCACCCAATGTCTGCTCTGCTTCTTGCTCTTGCCCCGACAGGCGAACTTTCAGCCTGGCTCACTGCTCTACGACACGCTTCTTTACCCCGTCCCAGCTTTCGCGGAGTTTGTGGCTAGGATTGCATGGCTGGTTCTGACTTTCATGGTCCCACTCCATCTTGCTGAAGCTGCTTTAATGGCGAGGAAACTAGCGAGGCATGGTTGCACGTTCCTAGATGCGGTATGGTGGAAATGGGTTGGAACATGCTTTGTAGAGGGTATCACATCCTTTTGGAGGCTCGATGAGTTGATCCAAGAGAAGCAGAAGGAGAAGGATGCCAGAAAACATTGATTTAACACAGTGACTGCGATTCAGTCTGGAAATCGAGCGAGATCACGCCGCAATGATGGTATATAGTCCAACACGACAACGGATAGGTGGGTGGATCTTGTTAAGATCAAAGCTGCCACTAGTACGTCTCTACGATGTCATTCTTGGGGCCATGAAGATTCGTAGCATTGACGCGAAGTCTGAGCCCACTCCTCTGTGCTTTCACAACGAACCTGTGGTTGGTCCTGAAGTTCAGATTCATCACATGACGTTTCGCAGAAGAATTAGTATCTAGGCATGACAAAAGTTGGCCCATCTGTACCGACGAGCATGCAGTAAATCATTGACCCGTGTAGAATCGTTATAGTATACATGCCTATAACGGTCACTACTAAGGCCGATGTCCAAGCACGCCGCTAACAAAATAAACGTCCCATCTTAGCGTGCCATTGTTCTGGCGGCTGACTCGCACCAAGATGAGACATGGATCTTGTCTTGTGGTGCCTGTGTGTTGTGAGAAACACGTGAAGTGTGGCCTTCGTATCATCGTATGATTATGCAGCTTACGTGGATTTGCAGAGCTGATCGACGGTGTTATATGTAAACAATCAATTCGTGCTCGATGACATTATGACCTTGTCTAATCTCTCACGTCTAAAGAGCAGGTGACGCCCGCTAAAGCTTCACGTCTACTAGGGGCAGGTAAGGCAGGCGCAATAAGTCTACCTTGTTTACAATGACTACGCAAGGACAACTATAATAGATAGAGAGGCTCTGGGGGTACTGTTGCATTCAGCACGCGCTGGCGCACTACTCAGTGAAGCTTTAAAGTGCTAAAAACGAGTTTTAAACGGGCCATTCTAGGCCTTTATCGCTCAATGATGTCTAGCTTTACTAGATTACTAAGGCGAATTCTCTATATCGTTACCACTTTATTAATTACCATAGGTCATCTACATTGCGTTGAGCATTCAAAACTGATCCTATTGACCGCAGGTCCCGTTAGGCTGGGTGGGCGGTGTGTTTGCCTGTTTGCCTTGTTTTAGGCGTACGGGCAAGGCCTCACTGCGTCAGCATTCGGCATCGCTTATGCGCATCGCCCAATCATACTCCCGGGTGTTCAAGTCTAGATCGTAAATAGTAAGACTCAAGTCACCTGATTGCGGCGATGCAGACTGGGAGACGCTGGTTCAGAGAGGCATTTTTACACTAAGACCAATCAGGATATAAACGAGAGGTTGGTATAGGTACAGCCCTGTTTTGTCTTGAGTACAGGTCCTACACGTTTGGTGCTGCTATGGCGTAAGTCCCGGATGAGTGGACGCATTCATGTTCAAAAGATCTGCTTCCTCTTCCTGCTGCTTTGGTAGAACACAAGCCATGCCCTTCACGCTCTTCCAATGTCTCTTCAGATCATCCCGTCTCGCAAACTCGCGGTTACAACCCCAAGGCGTACCGGTCTTGAGCAGTCCTCCACAGGCAAATGAGGCAGCGTCAGAATGCGTGATAGTCTCGTGTCGAGTTCGATCACCGAGTCTTGCAAAAGGCTTGCCACATTGCGAGCAAATGAAACTTTTCTTGTTCGGAGCATTATGTGTGCGCATATGGATCTTGAGGTTGTGCTTTCGTGTGAACTTAGCTCCGCATTGATTACAGTCGAATGATGTGGGGAGTTCCGGATATTCAGGTTCGTCGAGCTCGTCGAACGACAACGTCCCGTGGTAATCTGTTTCATGTTTGTACAATTCTTTCAAGGTCGAGAATCCCAGTAGAGTCATTGCACAGCCTGAGAAAGAGCAGAAGAAGGATCGCTCATGCTTTGTTACGTGCTCGTCGCGTAGTTGCTTCGAAACGAACCCGTTGTAGAAGCGTGCACAGCTTACTTGTGAGCATTTGAAGATCGCAGTTCCGTACATCAGCTGGAATTTTGGCATGGTGCCTGGGCCTATCGAGACGCGCTCAATCTCCATTCGAATCTCGGCAACTGTCTCGTGAAGGCGGAGCGCCTGATCGTTCGAAGATTGCATTGTGAATACTCGAAGCTGTCGCTGTGCAAGATATCCGGCGAGTATTAGTTTGTCCAGATTTCCGTTGTCTTCCAGTATGCTCCATCGCTTCAGCAGCGACGGTGCAACCTTGGTCCTGGTGGGAGGATCAACCCACTGCATATCGATTAGGACACTTGCCGCTTCGGAAATCTCACGAACCACGTCTTTAGATGGCCTCGTACGTAAGCATGCGTCTAGATGGTAAGACCAGTATGCGTATGCATAATCTAGGAATCCATAGTATCCTGATGGCACGAATTCAGCGAAGTCAACGTCGTCATTGTGATCGAACCCTTCAAAACTGAGGTATCCTATGCACAGGAGTGCCAGTGAAGTTTCACCCGAGCCTTTGTCTACGACCTTCTTGTCAACAAGATACCTAAAGAGTGTTAACAAACTCCACCATCTCGGAATCTAGTGCAAGTGGATCGCACGAAATTAGACATACTCTTTAGCACTCTTGTGAACTATATTGACTGCTCCATCATTATGAAGCTCCACTAACGATCCACAGAGGTCCTTTGGTTCCACAGTAATATGCTTATGGTCCCAATCTACACTTTGATCAGCCACATCAATCGATACAGCGCACTGCGCTTCGCGCCATTTCAGTGGTCGTTTCGCACAGACAAGCCATGTCAGCAGTTGGAACGATTTCGCACTTGGCTGACCATTCAGGGTAGCGAGACGGGTCAGTATACGAGAATGGAAAGATCAGCTACTTGGACGAAATAATGAAATTCAAGATACAGTAAGAACATACACTTCGTCTAACCTAGAGACACCTTCTGGTATACGTCCGGGCGCTAGTTCGCGATCCAGATCCTCGACAGATGCTTGATCAAGCAAGTAAACGGAGTAAAGGTGCGCGAACAAGAACATGCCTGACTTCGTATTAGCGTGCATCATAACTCGACATCTTATGCCCATAAACTCACCTTCCGCCTTGGCTGTGATCTCAGCTTGGATCCAGCGCTGCCGGTCATCGCTAAGGTTATGTTTTGTCTTGATTTCCAAGCTTCGAACTGCAGCATACGTAGAGATGTCCCCTTTCGTGTCGCTTTCGGTCATCTTGAGCGAGGACATATTTTTGAAATCGTTTCTAGCAATATTGTCATCCTGACTAACAAAAAGACAGCGAAGCGAATCGACATCATTCTGCGGCAACGATTCCCAGATCTTCTCGAAGAACTCCACAATTTGCTTGCGCTCGTCTCTTTCGCACTCGTCAATACCATCGATGACGAGATAGAGCTTTGGAAAGCGTTTGATGGAGATATCCACCAATTCTTTCGCAGTTGATTCGGTTGAAAGGGAGGGAAGGCCACTTGTACATGCTTTGTCATACAAGAAATCAGGTATACCAGCATCTTGCAGTAGTAACTGAGAGAGTAAACCACGCACACACCAAGGAACGTACTTCTGTCTGGGTCCAGATATCTGCAGTAGAAGAAGGCGACCTGCACAGTTGCAAGACTTCGAGCTTCCTCAATTATCGAAGACGCTAGGATTGTTTTACCTAGTGATTTAGTTAGTATAGAACGCGCTCGCAATTAAGACAACTGCTAACCTGCTCCTGGTATACCATTGAGCCAAAGTAAATGTGTAGAACAAAATTGAGGATCGAACCATGAGCGAAACCGATTCTTCTGTGCCAACCACTTCGTTGTTCCCTGATAGTCCTGACGTATCCTTGTATAAGTCTCCTGGTCAGCCTCACAATTAGCTGCAGATAACCATCGGTAGACCTCTTCTCGGCGCCTGAGTGTATCGCTCGTTTTCTGAGACTCCAGAATTCTATTAGTGACCTCTCGTGTCTGGCAGACTTCGTTAAACTGGGCGAGGGTTGCCTGTGATTCGATCAACGTCATATGCTCACGCAGGTTGCGAAGAATTGCAGAGAAATCGGCATCGAAGCTCTTCCAGAGTGCTCGAAATATCTTTCGCCACACTGAAATCTGTCAACTCGACAATTTCAACTGTATTATTGTACTTACTTCTGGTTCTGAAATATTTTAAAGCCCTCCAATGGAAGTTCAATATGTCCTCGAGAATCAGTGTCAGTAATTGAAGCATCCGTGGCTGATTACGGACGTAGTCTTCGTACTGCGCAAGCAGAGGAAATCGCTCTCCGATCCGCTGGTAGGCATCCATCAAGGCATCAAATGCCTCATAGAAAGTGCTAGCCACCTTAATTGTCAGCCTCTTGAAAGAAGTATGTTTACAAGATGACATCAAGCCCGTGCAACTTGGATGAAAATGTCATGTTCATCTATAGCAGACACGAGAGCACTGGAGATAGCGAATGCTTTCCGAACTTACCTGCAGCATTAATTTCATAGGACCCTTCGCAGGCAATAATCAGTTTGGAAAATCTTGATACACGCGATAGGGCCGTACCCAAATATATGCCAAGATTGGGGTTGTGTTCAGGAAGACAGATACAACTTTGTCATATTCTTTCATGCCTTCAAGAAACCGTTCAAGTCTGCTCATGGCCCGTAGGTTCTTTTCCGAATTCTGCTTCTGCTGTATCTCTTCTATGGCCACGTGGAGATCATCCAAAGTCGTAACCGCGAATCGTTTCTTGTCCTCGACGTCAAGTTTGGCTGTGAAATTAGCAAGCGCTAGATGGAATGCCGTTATCTGAGCTTGAGCTTGTGTGGCCATGATGGTAATTGAGAAGCACGATGCAGCACAGGTTGCTGTCCGTACGTATACTCTACGATCACGACATAAGTGGGGGGTGTAAAGTCCGGTATATGTTATAGAGGATAGTCGAGTGATCTGGGCCGAGCATAAGCATGTGGGAAGGCTGCGTCCGGGCCCCGGGGGTTAGAAGGGGGAGCACGGTCCGTGTGCGTGGGCGAGTGCGCCTCATTTCAGCTCCGAGGCCCACAACATTGGGCTCACCGGTCGACACCCGCAGTCCACCCGCCAGAAAGCACTTATCTACCGGTCAAGATGAGGATGCATCTTCATCGCGGATTTTTTTCTCGCTCCTTCTATGGCACTTCGCATTACGCCTTGATTCATTCGTTATCCATTCTACACTCACGCTATACCATAATCAAAGGAGCCTAGATCGAAATCCGCGCGAGAATCTGCTTCTTGTGCTTCAACATCTGGGAGGATTTCATCTGGTTGATAGCTTTAGAATTCGACTAAGATGAAAAGATGGCTCGATCCAGATGGCACGGAGGCAAAGGCCAAGCAGCGATCCAAAGCCTCAGCCGCTTCAAGTAAGGGTATGGTTGTGCCATTGCTCGACGCATCTATCGATCTCATGAATTCTTGATGTAGGTATGGTGCAGTCGATCTCTGAAACCGGCTCAAGAAGCTCGAACGAGATCGACTGTATCGCAATGCGTCAAGAAGATCCTCTTGACCATCACATGAGCGTCCCAAAAGAGCCTGATACGTTTAGCGAAACAATTATCATTTGTTATGGCTCGGTAATATTCATCAGCGACTGGTTTCATCGAGTTCTTGGACTAAAACTGTGAAGCTACTCGACCTTGTTGCTCAAGTCCGAGACGATCAATTCATGAACGTCGAGAGCACGCCGCTGAAGGTTACGGAGTGCGGATTTCTCGCGGTCGAAACGAGTTTCATCGGCGAATATCTTGTGCTACGATTGCCTAATGCGGCACCCCTTGGGTCCTTGAACGCAAGAGAATCACAAGTTGTCAAACAACTCAAATCAATTCCAGGCGTGGAGGTTGAGAGCGTCGTGTCTAGACTTAATTTAGAAAAGCGGCGAAGCTTTGGAGACAGGCGGGTAAATCGGCGATGCTTTCAATAGATTTGAACGTATATGGGAATCCGCGATCGGCAAGGAAAGTGGGCGAGATACTCAGTGCTGCAAAACTCTTTCTCCAAACGCCGGCGCTCGACGCCAGAGGCCTTCGCTACGACAACCCTCAGTACTTGAAACTTCCGGGAGTTCCTCATGTCCGAATGGTCGACGAGAGCAAGGAGACTGTAGATGAACCGACGCAGGAACGCCAGGAAGAGGTTTCACGCTCTGAGATTGACTCTATCCTTGATCATCTGCCGCAACCTAGGTTCTTGAGAGAAGTGTCCACAAGCGACCGGATAAGAACACCACTGATGAGGTGCGCCAAAGTGCAATCAAAAGTCATATATGCTGATGAACACAGTTATCAAAAAGAAGCAGTGGATTTCATCAACAGGCGAGAGACAAGTGACTTGCCGCCGTCTCTTAGTCTGTGGAAGCCCCACGCTCCGCCTGGAGGTTCATTCTGGTAGGAAATATTCTCTCTCCGCCCAAAAGTTTCTGCAGCCAACAGAATCAGCTACCAACATGTCATCACTGGCGCCAAGAGTAGTGAGATGGATGATGTTACGGGCGGTATGATCTCTGACGATATGGGACTCGGTAAAACACTCTCAATGCTGGCTGTTATCGTTGACTCCCTTGGTCGGGCAGTGGAAGGCGCCCTAGCCGATCTGCAAGGTGCGACAACACACTGGGAAACGATGACCCCTTCGAAGGCGACTCTTGTTGTTGTTCCGAACGCTTGTAAGTCCAGTGCCCAGGGGGTGTTGCTCTTGCTTGAAAATTCACCAGTGACCATAGTACTCTTGGAAAGCTGGAAGGAGGAGATCGAAACGTGATATACCGATGTCATAACGCAATACGTGGCTACTCTAACTACTGGCAGACACATCGCACCTGGAGTAGTAGAACTGCAAATCTACCACGGACACGCCAAGCGCGTCGACCTACCTACTCTCCTTCGAAGTGATATCGTGATCACAACTTATGCAACTATTGTCGCAGAATTCAGTCGTGGAAGAAGCACACTGAACCACATTCATTGGTACCGCCTTGTGCTCGACGAAGGTAGTGGCACCACCACTTACTTTGGCATTGTACTCACCCGGATAGCTCACTATATTCGGAATTCATCAACAAAACAGTTCCGAGCAATTCGGTCAATACCTGCAAAAATACGATGGTGCCTCACGGGAACACCAATACAGAACTCACTCGAAGATCTCGCCGCACTCATGAAGTTTTTGAGGGTACCTATCCTGGATGATCTTGCAATCTTTCGTAGACAGGTCACCATACCTGTGTTCTCCAAGACCAACTCCAGATTCACCAACCTGCGCCGCCTCCTGGAAGCGTTGTGCTTAAGACGTACGAAAACATTACTAGGTTTACCGGAGCCTATCACGGAGACCCGGTTCCTCGAGTTTTCTCAGCCTGAGCGTGCTCAATACCACGATTATGCCAATCTTTGCAAGCACGCTATCGGTATGGCGGTATCCGAGCACAGCTTCCGGAAGGTTAATCAACATGTCATTCAAGCCATACTGGGAATGCGATTATTCTGCAATGATGGGAAAAGCGCTTTGATCAAGAGACAGAACATGCTGGAACTTCCCGATGATCCTGAGCAGACGTTGAGTTATGTGCAGACGGATTCCACCTCCACATGCATCGATTGCGGTATCGAGATAGTTTCCCTGTATCAGGCTGAAGATAGCACTTCCGGAATCTTGACGGTTTGTCAACATTTGATTTGTAGTATATGCCTCCCAGATTATGAGGCAGATTTAGACGAAGCTATGGAGGACGGACGGTCAGAGTGCCGATTCTGTCGGCTGCGAGCAGATCGGCTTTCGTTCATCTTGCGCCCATCACCATCATCACATGAAAAGACAGCGCACATCGTTCCAGAAGAGGAATATTCTACAAAGCTGCGTCAAGTCGTGCAAGACATCAAATCTCGGGGCGCAAATGACAAAAGGTACCCATATGCTCTCAATATTTGCGCCACATCGGCTCACTTTGTTCTGTAGTCTTGTTTTCTCTTCATGGAAGACATCCCTGGATATCGTGGCTCAGGCTCTCGAAGACTCCTCTATTTCTTTCTACCGTATTCACGGCAGTCTACCAGCTGCGAAGAGATCCCAGGTCTTGAACGACTTCGAGCACTCAACAAATATCAAGACTCTGCTCATCACACTCGGTACTGGAGCGGTGGGGTATAGACTTTCCCATATCCTAGACTTAGGTTTTGACAGTGCTGATTGACGCTCAGTTTGAACAAACTCAAAGTTGCCAATCATGTCCATATAATCGAGCCGCAATGGAATCCTTCAGTCGAGAATCAAGCGATAGGTCGTGTATTACGATTAGGACAACGGCAATCTGTCAAGATCATTCGTTACATCATGAAAGGATCTGTAGAAGAGGTGACCTGAAGCCCTGCATAATATCGAGTACGACTTTCTCTGATGAAACTAGGCGGTGCAATCGCGCCAATTGCGCAAGTTGCAACTTGTCCGCGGAGGGTTCGGCTTCACCAAAGATGATCATGGCTCGCAGAGAATCACCGAAATCATGGTATGTGGATCAGAGTACCGACCATGTTAAGCCTTTCGCTGAACCTTCGAATAGAGCCTCATGTGCCCCTCAGTGGCAGAGACTGGAGCTGCAAACATCGCAACAGATACATTGGTTGACATAGATGATGATTGACGGGAGCCCCGAAGTTGTTTGTGATGATTCTCAATCAAGTACGAGGAGGAGTATTTTAAATCTAGTGACCACATGTAAATGTATAAGATCCTCGTAGTCCTGGATATACAGGCATGCATTCGTCGCAGCTGGAGACCGCGGACGTGTCCTAACTGGGTTGAGCCTAGCACGGCAGCATCCCCAAGCAGAGCTCTCTTGAATTTGCATCGCCGCACTTTTGTAGATTTGGAACCAATGAGAGACAAGCCCTGACATTCCACACCAGGATAGGGCTGACTTGCCTTACTAGTCACAGCCCCAAATAGGAAAATGGCCTCAGGCATACAGTATCAGCTCCACGCAGACTCTTCTCCCTACACGAGGCGTGTTAGCCTTAGTAGCTCTACGCATACTCACCAGATTTGACTCCTCTCTTCTACGGTCTCGCCATGATCTTTCATTCTTAAAAAACACCAAGTTATTCGTCTATCCACTATATTTCACGTGATAATACTATGGGTGCAGTGATCAAACTCTTGGTTAACTGAAATAGCTAGAACTGCGCCAGCTAGGCACACGCGCAACTTGTGACTACCACGATAGACTAGGTCCTCTAGAGACTAAATAAAAGGCTAAGATGGAATCCAATAGTAACCTTGCGCAGCTATGAGTATTTGTAGTAGTATAGAAGAAATTTTACAATTCACTAAAATAACTATAGGTGTTTTGCCGTAGCATGTAAAATTGTTTTAGCCAACTGAAAAGATGTCACTGCTGCGGGATTCCTACTTGTTCCAAGTCCACACCATCGGATGTCGCGTTGGCCTTATCGCTTCAGGGTCGCTCGTGAAGTAGGGGTTTATTATAGCGAGTCCCGTTCCATTTTCAATAATCCCTCAGCACCATCTCAATCGGCATCATCAAGCCATCACCTTCACGGTTCTGCCCAAGTAACATGCCAAGCCACGTTCCATAAGGATCGTGCACTATTACACTGCGCGCATCCCCGGATTCAGCAAATAGGTGGAACTGATAGCCCCTTGTCTTCGCGATCCGATAACAGTGTCCGATGGTCCCAGTATCAGAGGTTTTGGCAAAATTTGTTGTATCCTTGGATGCTGATGTTGACGACAAATAATAGGGGTCGTAACTCCCCGAAAATCCGTTGGGAGGTACGGCCGTACTTAAGCAACCACAATGGGGTCGGGCAATTTGAGGTTGGCTGCCTCTAGCGTATTGGATGTTGTCCACTGGTCGCAGTGATCATTCACCCCAGGCCAGAAGACAGTTGACGGTCCGCAAAGATTCGGCTGCACATCAGGCATTTGGTTCGATGTAAAGCGTGGATATGTAATCGACAACAGAGCCCAATCAACAGACCAAAGCTTTGAGCTGTTCGTAGGCTTATTGTTGGCTTTTCCTGTCTCAGTATCCGTTCCAAAGTCCTCTTACTCCACATATCTGAAGTCAGACGCAGCATATAGACTACAAGAGCCCGATCTTTCGTTTCGGTCGTCTTGAGCTCCGCATCTATGGTATACTCCGAATCCAATTCAGCTGATGAACACTCGGAACCGGGTCGTTTCATCTTTCTTCTAGCCGGTGGCGATAGGCTTCATGGTCGGAGTCGGCGGGCGAGACGAATGGTTGTGGGCGCTGTCTTAACGCCTCATTGTTAGGACAAAGATTACCTCGGTCCCCATTCCTATAACTAAGAACACAGTCAGCGCAGATCGTATAAGCAACACCCCGCTCGGTCAATCGGCATAGCTGGAAGCTCCTAAATAGTAATGCTTGTGAAGTACGTAGGTAATCTATAACACTATCAGAGTAAGCCAAAACACACATAGAGCTATCACGATGCCTTTTTGGTAATGTGTTTAGCTTAATGCTGTCTGTAGAGAACATGTGACACTTTTATAGCTAGGAGTTTTGGGCATATCGAGACGACAAACTTCTTCCAGCTATTTCATTGACCAGGAGCACACTAACCTTGATTTAAATCATCATCTCTTACGACATGGTAGTTGGCAATCCCATGACTATGGCCATTCGATAACCTAATAGTGCCTCCAAGTGTTCTGACAAAGTTCATAGCCCCGCTGATACCAACAGACGCGCCCATGGTCACAGCGTTCGCATAGGACTCTTCTCGTATGCTCAATGCTTCCATGGGTTGCGCATTGTGCTTCATCCCTCTCAGAGTGCCTGGGCTGAGAACCTCGAACTGGAGTGAGAGCTGACCGTGCAATTTGGCTCGGAGGGCCGGAATGGTTTCGCGCCACCAGCAGAGATCCGTGGTCGTGAACTTGGTAATCACCACGGTCAACTCGCAGTTCTCGGCATCTAGTCCGCGATACTACATCTCCAAGTCCGTCCAGCATCTTCCTCGCTTTCTCAGCTCTCGAATAACGCTGTTTCCAACATCGTCCCAAGCTTCGATAATTGCCTCCTCACCCGGGCGAACATTTTTGGTGAATAGGCCATCCAGCACTCTGTGGTCGATCATCTGATGTAAACCACCATCATCTCTTCGCTCCACTTGAGAGAGTCCCTGATACAAATGATGGCTTGATGAGCAGTCAATGGCATGCTCCTGACCGGTATGACGAGAGTCGCGTAAGACTCGCGTATAGTATGCCATGGTGCGTACGGGGGCATGCGGTAGGCGAAGAACACACTGCTGAAGCTCACAATTTGCAGTTTTTAGTACGGTAAGCGCGCATTTCAAGTGCAGACATGGGTTTTCGATAAAGCTTGCGCGCCCGTCGTGTCAGTGATGAGCGGGAGAGGGTTCAGAGTTGGCCATCCTGTCCGGTATGATAGACTCCGGGCATCCATCTCCGGCTGTATCTCCTCATCTGATCGAGACTGGTACTCCTGCATGTTGGGCATACTCTTGATTTCCTAGCGACCTGGACTGCCGAATCTCGCGGTTATGGTATATTATATAGTGGCATTGTGACGACGCGATATACAGAGAAAAGATAGCAGCGGGGAGTATGAAGTGGCAAGTCCATAGTATTTTAGGGCAATGGGCAAACGCGCTTAGAGGTCCGTATCCTGCAGCATGACCACCTAGTGTACCAAGTGAAGGAAAGGACGACGAGCGGTAGTGACGCCAGTTCCGTTCGCTGGAATACCTTCGAAGGCTACCGTAGAATGCGTGTAGTCATCTAAGACTACTATAAATCAGTTGTACATGCTCAGCCATATATCGTACAGGCCAAACGATGAAGTTATAGTACCAAGTCGCGTGAAGGCTCAGATAGCAGGTTTCTGACTTTCCTTGTTCAGAGTTGGGGTTGGGGAGCAAGCGAATTGTGGAGAAGGTGGGATGGAACGCCGGCGCTAGCGCTATCGCGAACCCCTGCCGCCGATGCGGAGCGTCATATCTTTTTCGTGAGCGTGAACAGTCACAACTTCAAAAGTCATTCACCTCGTCCAATCGCACACAAACATGGCTTCCGAAAAAAAAGTCGCAGAGAACATGCTTTGGGGAGGTCGATTCACACGTAAGTCTTCCCAATGGCAGCTGCAACGCTTGCGAACGACGCGGCATGCTGACAGTTTCGCAGAGGGCCTTGACCCAGTGATGGAGCAGTACAATGCCTCTCTGCCCTACGATCGCCTCTTTTACGCCCAAGATATCGCAGGCTCCATCGCCTTTGCTCGTGCTAACACGAAGACTGGCATTCTCACCCAGGACGAATTCGCAGCCATTGAGAAGGGTTTCGCGCAGATCAAGGAGGAATGGGCGTCCAACACCTTCGAGGTCAAAGCGAACGACGAAGACATCCACACAGCCAACGAGCGAAGGCTGAGTGAGATTGTTGGCAAGGATATTGGCGGCAAGCTACACACAGGGCGAAGCAGGAACGACCAAGTCGCGACTGATATCCGTCTATGGCTCCGCGAGCAATTAAGGACACTGGAAGGATACCTCAAGCTTCTGATTAAAACAGCAGTACAGCGCGCAGAGGCGGAGATCGATGTATTGATGCCTGGATACACTCATCTCCAGAAGGCACAGCCTATCCGCTGGTCACACTGGGTCCTTTCGCATGCGACGGCCTGGGCTTCTGAGCTTGAGCGCCTGCGCGAGGTCATAAAACGCGTCAATCGCTCTCCTCTCGGCTGTGGTGCGCTCGCTGGGAATCCTTTCAACCTTGACCGAGACGCTGTCGCCAAAGAGCTGGGCTTCGAGGGCCTCCTTACTAACTCTTTGAACGCTGTTGGAGACCGAGACTTTGTATTTGAGACGCTTCAGTGGGGATCAAGCTTCATGCTCAAGATGTCTCGTTGGGCTGAGGATCTCATCATCTACTCCAGTCTGGAATTCGGTTACGTGCGGTTGGCAGACGCATACTCCACAGGTAGTTCGCTCATGCCACAGAAGAAGAACGCGGACTCACTCGAGTTGATTCGTGGCAAGAGCGGTCGTGCATTTGGACACATGGCTGGTTTGTACGTCACCATTAAAGGTCTACCCACGACATACAACAAGGATCTTCAGGAGTCAGTCGAACCACTCATCGATCATATCAAGACGGTGAGCGATTCCATCCAGATTGCCACTGGTGTCCTCTCCACGATGAGCATCAGCGCTGAGAAGATGCACGCTGCGTTGACACCCGAGATGTTGGCAACTGAGTTTGCGGACTACCTAGTCAGGAAGGGTGTGCCTTTCCGTGAGGGCCATCATGTATCTGGTCGTGTCGTCGCGTTGGCGGAAGACACCAATGTGCCAATGGACAAGCTAAGCCTAGAGCAATTGAAGGGCATTGATGCGCGATTAGGAGATGATGTCTTGGAGTGCCTTGACTATGAACGAGCCGTGGAGCTGAAGAACTCGACGGGTGGCACAAGCAAGCGCGCTGTGCTCGAACAGGTGGAGATACTGAACAAGATCCTCGAATGAAGGCTCACGAGGGTGGAAGGCCGGATCGAAGATGGGATTGGAAGGTACCACGATTGATGGATTCATGAAAGCTATACGCGACAATACAAAGATTACGAACTTGTACATTTACGGTTATTAACATCTTCTAGTGACGTAAAACAATCTTGCCTGATCAACTTCAACAACAAAAGGGCTTCGTAACCGTCTCCCCCCTTTGTCAACCTCATTCCACCGGAGATCGCGAAACGATCACTTTTAGATCCCACAAACGGGAAAATCGACGTACTTGCCATTAAGCGCCAGTGCTATGCAAAACCATAAGACTCTTCATCGATCTGACGTTCTTTCCGACGACGGCGACCGTCGCGCACCATCATCATCGTGGGCGGTGCAATTGGCAGTCCAGCGTCCTACCAGAACTGCGCGTCTTCGTTCTCCAGTTCCGGATTGAGCAGCTTCACAGGCTCCTCCATATCTACCCAGCCCATGTACGGTTTACTCGTACCAAACCCCGCAAATCCCTGCAGTTCCAGTGGCAACTCTCGGATCTTATTCAGCTCATTCGCCAGGTACTGGTTCTCTTCTTGTCTCAAGTATCCACGCGTCGAAAACGCTGCATACACAAGTCGCTCCTCGTTCGTCGTCGTGTTCTCACCAGCGCCATGATAACATCCTCCGAGCATGAAGAAGGCATCACCAGGCAGCATCTCAGCATGTGCAAACATGTCTGGTGAAGCCTCATATGATGGTGGTGGCTGCATGTAATCCCAAAGATGTGATCCAGGCACGATGCGAGTTGCGCCATTCTGTTGGGTGCACGGCTTGCCAGCTACGAAGAGACAGAGCATGGTATCACGGCCCAAGTGATGTGATTGGGCTGCAGGGTGTTGCGTGTGGTAGATGTCATCGTCGCGATGGAGACCTTGCGCTTTTGTTCCTGGACCAACGGAGAACGTGACAGTAGTTGACAGTTGAGGTTTACTTATACTGGTGCGTGCCTCGTTACCATGCCAGGAGTTCGTCAATCGACTTGACAGCAGTTCATCGCAGACGCCATGCCAGGTCTTGTTGCCTGCGACAGAAAGAGCATAGGTCTTTGATTTACTCAGCAGACCTGTGACCATCTTTGTTGATGACGGAACGAAGTCTTCGCGTTTTGTCGTAGCTTTTGATGTCAATTGGATGTATGGTCGAATCTCGGTTTCCATGGCGTCGAGCGTACTTCGCGAGTACATGTTACGTACAAGGCATCCTCCAGAAAGCCTCAAGCCTGCGATTATATCGGTGATTAGGTCATGTTCTTCGGTATATGATGCGCAATCGAGGTCTGCGATCTTAGGTGTGAAGGACGTCGTGGAAGACTTTTGCTGCCTGGGCGCAATGTGACTCGCGAAGATTGTCACTCCGTCAAGGTTCAGTCCCGGAGCCATGATAATTAATTGTGTACTGAATTATAGGAAGATATGATATCCAGATTCAAAGGTGGATATCTGCAAGCGTGTACAGTGAGTTTGACGAAGTAATGATCAACAGGTACAGACAGACGATCTCCCAACATATATGCTTCTAGTCGGGTACGCACAACAACACACATGATACACCTTCAAATCACACACGAGTGCTTCCCTTTGTGGTCATTGGACCGTTCGGAACGTACATATGCACGCAAAGCCACAGAGTCGTCGGTCTCGCCTGGTAATTGCTGTTTAGTCGGCGCGCACTCGCCTACGCCGGCGTTAGGGCATTGTTGAACCAACTCTCCTAACCAATCACTAAAGTTTGCGATAAGTGTTTGTGGCTTTTCACTACGAAGCTGTGGTGAGCTGAACAGCCTCGTCTTGGCGCATACTTCAGCTTCGACGCCACAATCGTGATCTGACCTCCGCTCACTCGCTAGGAAGACATTTCCCGGCCTCCCGGGTCGTGGGAACAGAACACACAGACTCGGAGTGTTGATCCAGGCCTCAAAGTTTCATTGATGTGAATCGAGATGTGATCTGGCCAAGATTTAGAGCACATGCACAAAAGATGAACTTCAAATCTTATGTCAAACATCGACGTGTCTTGCCAAGGATCATGCTCACCGATCGCCAGATACCGTCAATTCCTTCTGCTACAGGTCAGAGACTCCCACTAGCTTACATTGTGCTGTCCTAAACAGTAGGCCCGACTCGCTACACTACACCTAGCCAAGCCTCGAAGGCTAGTTGAACACAGCTGAAACTACTCCGTTTAAAGGTCACGATGATTTTAGTGCGGCCGCCCCGGATGGCCAACGATGCATCACCATCAGGCGGCTTGGGCACGAGTTTTGACGTGTCTGCGTAACAAGCAAGCCCTCGCTACCGTCGTAATGAAGACCATTGATATGATCTATATCTATCAGCGTAGGTTTCGGTTGGAGATTTGAACTGTTCAAAACCCGGATTCTGTCTTCCTCGACCATCATGTTTTCCACATCCAGATCTGTGGCTTTCCGTAGCTCAAAACCTCTCATACTGTTCACGATATGCATGGCTATGTTCTCGGATGGGTTTACATATGGCATTGTCACGCCAGTCGTACCTTTTCTACTACAAGACGAGAACCTTCTTATCAATAATAATAGTAAGTATTTGTTGTCACCCGTAAATCGAAGATGAGTTGACTAAATTGCAATAGTACAACTCACAACATCACTCCTTATTGCGGCATTCTCAATGGCCGATTTCTTCGGTGCCCGTAAGTTTCCTGAGAACGATCAAGAATTTTTCCTAACTCCAACCAGCACTCTGTGCATGGTACGTCGATCGTACTGCAAGTCGACGGCTGCCATGGTACCTGGGCATTGTGCTCATCACCGCCGGAAGCATCCTATTCGGCACCTCCACCAACATCGCAATGTTGATGTGCAGCCGTATCCTCCACGGTCTCTCCCCTTCCATCTTGTACACCGTGGGTCTCGCAGTCCTTGTAGACACCATCGACAAGGATGAAGTTGGCAGATGGATGGGCACAGCCATGAGCTGCAATAACATCGGCATCATCATCAGCCCCCTCCTCGGCGGAATCGTCTACGATAAAGCTGGTAAGAACGCCGTCTTCGGCATCATGTTGGGCCTGGGTGCAATCGACATCGTCCTACGAGTTACCATGAAGGAACAACCTAGATCCACAATAACCTTCACCAAGTCCCCCATCAGCACGGCTACCCTGAACGAGAAGCAAAAGTCTGGACCAAATGTCGATATCGTATCCCTCTCCTCCACCCCAAACAGCGAATCAATCCCAACCCTAAAACCCGCAAGAATCGGCCGCTTTCCAGGAATCATCGCGCTCCTGAGGCAACCCCGACTCCTAGCCGCCATGTACGGAGTCTTCATCAACGAAACAATCATTGCATCGCTCTGCGCGACCCTCCCTCTCTTTGTACACAACCAGTTTCACTGGACTGCTCTACCGGCCGGTCTGCTCTTCCTCTGTATTGCTATCCCAGCGTTTGGCGGACCGATCGCAGGTGCGCTGTCTGATCGCTTTGGCGCACGTTGGATTGCTGTCACTGGCTTTGTTGCTACAGCACCGTTACTTGTATTACTTCGGCTTGTTGAGCACGATACGATACAGCACAAGGTTGTGCTTTGTGTGCTTCTGACTCTAGCTGGATCGACGGTTACATTGTTCCTTGCGCCACTGGGGGCAGAGTGCTCTTTTGTTGCGGAAGAAGCTTCAAAGACTGTGGGCCGTGATTTATATGCTAGTAGTTTCAGTCTTATGAATTGTGCGCTTGCTTTTGCAGGTTTACTGGGTCCAATGGCGGCAGCAGGTTTGATGAATGCTGTCGGTTGGTCGTGGATGACGGTTGTGTTAGGATGCTTTTGTGCGACGGGGATTGTGCCTTGTGCGTTGGTAACGGGTAATCAGAGGGCTGTGAAGCAGAGTGGGGCTGAAAGTATAAGTACCGTGGAGGTCTGAAATGTGCAAATGGCATCAAAAGTCCTCGTTCGGAATAGAATCATGACAATGATAACTTAAATGTAAATGTATAGATTTGCAACACCAAAAGATGCAATGCTCGCTAAGGGTATCAACTCGATCCTACTACTCGTTTTGAGTAATTCGCAATAGATGTGCACCACATCCATGACTCCAGTGGAGCCTAGAGAACCCCTGTTCCTCTATCGTGGGCATATTTGCGAGCGGTTGAGGCACCGATATCATCTCGCTCATGCCACAGGCCGGAAGTTTGTTCGAAGGCGTTAAATAGTTCCTATCATGGCGCCGACGAAGCCCAACCCCATCAAAACTCCAACGGTCCACCCCAATCCACCTTTCGCACTCGCACCACTAGCATATCCCCCTCTTGTCATCTTCGTACTCCTAGTGTTGAAGCATTGGAACATGTTCTCGCCCTCCTCATACGCCTTCATCTTCTCCGTCAAACACCCGCGCACCATATCTGGGCTATCAGTGACGCAGAACTGGAAGCATCCGTCATTGTCTTCGGAATTTGGGTCTGCGTCGGGGGAAGAGTAGATGGAGATGGCATTGATGTGGCCGTTGCAGCAGGCGTCGAGGATTGAAGAGTTTGAGCCGCCGACGGGGACAGCGCAGGAAGGAAGGAGGGTTGGCGGAGTGGGAATGGATGTGAAGGGTTGGCAGGACATTGTGTTTGTTGATCTGAAGCGTCTTCCGAGGGATTTGAGATGTTGTTTGATCGTCGTTTCAAAGATCGTGTGATGCAGAGGGTGGCTGCAAGTATTGGTGGTATTCGGAAGTTGCCTCAATGAGAGTTTGAATTGTGGTATAGGTGCCGCTTGATATGAAGATGAGATGTTGGCTGGAAAACGACTCGCGTATTTCTTGAGATGATGCAAATGCGAAAGGAAATCGTTTTTATATATTACGATCAACGCCGGCGCAATGCTGAAGTTTCCAAATAGGACTGAAGATGATGCTCGAAGAAAAAAAATTTGTGACGTTCACAGAACGCTCCCCGAAGTAGAAAGGAAATGGACGAAAGGAAATCTTGAGGCTGTTGGTTTATCGACGATGTCTCGAATCCGACTCCATATGTACAAAGTCTCAATCTAAGAATATCTGGTATGTGGATCGCCCAGCAACAAGTGGCGCTAGATCTCGCGTTACGCGCCGACCGCTCGGCTGTGCCACAGGATCGATTGGCCAGCAGTATTCGAAATCACAAGCGCCAAATCCTCTCGAAACTAGACAGTATGCTGTGTTTGAAACATTGTTATGCGAATATCGTGATGTGCCTGGTGGTAGATGTCCAATGGTGGTACCCAGTAGCATCGCGAGGCCTCTTGTGCTTCAAAGTGGGTGACCCACAATTGCGGCCCGGAGACTGGAGCATTGCAAGTGCGCTTGCGAAATAATAGTATGAGGCTACAACATAGCAATGGCCTAGCGTATGCTGATTGCTCCCGTTACTGGGTGAAGTGTTTCGAACGGCGCTCCCAACAGCCAATAACGAGCCACATTCGTCAGGTGCTGTCATCTTCTTCTTCATGCGCTGCTGCCCATGGGCTTCTTCTGCGCAATGACAAGCCTCGCTTCTCGAGTACGAATGGGATCGGTACAAGACAGACGGCTATGGCCATCAGGACAAGGCTCGCGTTTCTTGTCCCGACGTTGACAAATAGGCTTCTGCCGACCAATGGGAAGCCGGCGCCAGCCAAATTACGAACCAAACCGATCCCTGCGAGTGCAGAGGCTGAGTATGTTTTGTAGGCATCCTCGGTGTATGTTAAGGTCATCAGAACTAAGGTTAAGGTCAGTATCATCTTCAGAGCGATGGCGGAGAATTGCATCTGGTTCTTTTTCCATCAAATATGATTTGCAAGATGGACTCACTGAGTGTATAAAAACTCCAACCCCAGAAAAGAGATGCCAGCACTGGGAAGATAGGGTGGATACTTGGCGTTGCTGTGAAAGCAAACACCAACAGAGACACTGGCAGGACCAGTGCAGCAAGCTTCGCAAAATAAACTCGTGCTTCTGGTACGTCACGACCTCCAGATTTCGCGACTTGTCGTTGATAGTGCCTCTCCTGGAAGACGTTCGTAAAGAGGCCCAGACTTATACCCACCACAATACCAAGGAATGATATGCCAACACCGATAGTATCGAAGCCGTAGCCTGAAGGGCCAAAGATCATGTGGAACGCTCCATTGAACAGAAACGAGAGTCCGTACAAGAAGCCATTGTACAAAGCACCAAACTGGACGATGGCTTCTCCTGATAAAAAGCGGAATGGTCGTGCAAGTGCTGTTCCGAAGAGTTGTGCTGGCCCCCGCTGCTTAATCCCGTCTGGTACTTCTAGGTCTTCATTGCCAGTGGCTTTGCGCAATGCTCTTGCCCGTCGCAGCAAAATCACGCTGTGTCTTGTTTCACCAAGAAAATACAGCGCAATGACCATGATGATCCAAAAGGCGAAGCAGATGAAGAACATAATGCGAAAGACATCATGCCATGAGCGACCATGAGCGACGAACGAGAACAGGACGAACCCTGTTGGAGATCCACCAGTAGCTGCCCACAGAAACCATGACATGGCTGGACCGGTGTCATGGTGGTGGAACAGATCTGCGATGGTACCTCCAAAGTTTGATATTGTTGTTGAAGCAAAGTAGCCTGAGAATACGCGCAGGATCAGGAACGGGCCCAGGCTTTCCACGTAGGTCGTGCCAAGTAGTAGGAGTAAGAAGATACCGTAGGATACGATATAGACTGGTCGACGTCCATAGTATTCAGACAAAGGGGCGAGCGTCATCGGTCCAAAGGCTAGACCAAGGATGTACATACTCAGACCTAGTACAGCAACTTGCGGTGAAACTCCAACATCTTTCGCGAAATCGCCTGCCGCGGGACTAAAACCACTTGCACCCCACGAGACACTGAGATCGATCGGTATGATTGCAGCTACCATGAGCCATTTGCGAAAGCGTGGCCAGTTGTGAGGATTATCCAAATCGTTGGGGCCGAAATTCACCACATTCGCAGGCGTGGGTGTCAACAGAGGCTCACTCTCCCCTCGAGGGAGACTCATGGTTCAGATACCAGGGAAGACTTTGAAGAGGCGCCTTTGCAGTTTCTGGCGTGTGGGGAAGGACAGAAGCTCTGTACTGTATGTTGGGGTTAAAGCTTGAGCCACATGTGATGATAAGGGAAGTGGACCTCGTGCACGCGTTACGTCATGCTAGTTCCTTTGACGCGATCAAATGACTGAGCGTCTGTATCTACCACGACACCACGACTGTCCCCTTGAGTATACACGCAATGTTCGCTCCCTCTGTTGCTTGAAGCATAGAGAACAACACTGGTGCGCTCAAAAGGATGTGCACAGGTCATGGCCTCCTCGGAACCCCTGGGCTCGGTGCCAGCTCCGCCGAGAATCCGAGTAGCGTCTCGTCCCCGGATTGACCCCTCGAAATTACCCCAGACCGCAACCAGGATAATCCCAACAGCGTTGTTTAATTTTCCCGTGGATCTGGTATAAACATGGCGATGGACCGTACGAGTGGAAGCAGTAGTGATTATCGGCCCTGCCCAAATTCACCATGCGCTCTTTCACAGCTGCGGCAGCATTGCTACTTTCTTCGACAACATCAGCAGTCCTCAATGCGAGTCAGAACAACGGCAGCTTGACACTTTCAAATGAGAGGCTCGTCGCGTCGGTCAGCAAGACGCGAGGATACATCAACGTCCTCACTTTGGATGGCCAGAACCTCTTGGGTACCGAAAACGCCGGTGGTAACACTGGTGTTGGACCATATCTAGATTGTTATTGCATCCCCTCAGGCTTCTGGACACCAGGACGTGGACGAAATGTGACGTACGACCTCTTCAATGGCACCGATTCAACAGGTACCCGATACGGTGGTATCAGCATGGGTGAAACATACGCACCAACGGGCCAGCGTCTGGAGCAGTACTGGTTCTTGAAGGAAGGAGAAACTGGGCTGCATACCTTTAGCCGAGTCATTTACAACAACGAGACATCGCCCTTCCTGCGAAATTTGCAAGAGTTCCGCACATTATTCAGGCCAAATCACGACCCACCGCTCTTCACCCATTTTGTCACCAACGATAAATTTGCCGCACCGAGACCAGACACTACAGGCCAAATCACGGTCCAGGATGCTACCTGGTGGCTTGCCAACAAGGAAGACCCATATGTGACGGGTGTCGGAGACTACTTCACTAAATGTACGCTTTAGACGGAAGACTTCTCCAAATTTGCATCTAACATTGGATCTAGATACATTCCAGGACACATGGCGCGACCACAAAGCCCATGGCATGTACGCGGACGGGTCCGGTAGCGCAAATGGCTCTACCTACGGCGCTTGGCTCGTCCACAACACTGTCGACACCTACTTCAACGGCCCCGTCCATTCTGATCTAGTCGTTGACGGCATCGTCTACAACTACATGGTCAGCAACCACCACGGCAATCAAGTTCCCAACATCACAAATGGCTTCGACAGGACTTTTGGCCCACAGTACTACCACTTCAATAAGGGCGGTTCACTAGAGGAACTCCGCAGCGATGCAGAGCAGTACGGTCTACGACCAGAATGGAACGCAAAGTTCTACGACTCCATTGCAAAGCACGTCCCCAACCTCGTCCCCACCTCTGGCCGTGGCACCTTCAAAGCCAAAATCGACATGCCCAGTGGCGCCAAAAACCCCATTGCCATCCTCACAGAAAGCGGCCACGACTACCAAGACAACGTCTTCGACACAAAAGCCTACCAATACTGGGCCGACATCCGTACCAACGGCGACGTAACCATCCCCCGCGTCAAAGCCGGCACCTACAGACTCACCATCTACGCCGATGGCATCTTCGGAAACTACATCCAAGACAACATCGCAGTCGGCGCCACAAAAACCACCACTATAAAAACAAAATGGACCCCAGAATCCGCTGGCACAGAACTCTTCGGCATCGGTATCCCAGACAAATCATCCGGGGAATACCGCCACGGCTCCACCCCATCAACAACCCACCCCTTACTCACAGAAGAATACCGCATCTACTGGGCTACCTACGATTTCGTCAACGAATTCCCCCAAGGCGTAACCTTCAAAGTCGGACGAGACGATCCTGCCACGGCGCTTAACTACGTCCATTGGAGTGTCTACGGCGGAAAAGCAAACTACAAACGACCGAACCCCGTGTACGAGAACATTAACAATTGGACAGTGTTGTTCGACACCAAGGCGCAACAACTGAGGAATAAGAAGACGGCGACATTTACGGTGCAACTTGCGGGTGCGAAGACGGCGGCGGGGAATACAGATTTGTTCAATGCGTCGGAGCCGTGGAGTAATCTGCCGTACACGGTCAATGTTAATGGGAGGGATTTGGAGCCGTGGGTTATACCGTATGTTTTTCTTTTTCTATTATTCCATTTTCTGTTTCTTTTTTCCTCGACGTTTCTTTGTCATTTCCTCTTTCCCTTTTCACACACACACACACGCTATCCCTCTCCTCCCCTTTTCTCGGTTAACAAAATTCACTAACAATTCGATGAACAGATACAACCAATCCTCCTCCTGCGCCGTCCGCTCCGCACTCATCTGCTACAACATTGCGCACAAATTCTCGTTTGATGCCACGATGCTCAAGGCCGGGGAGAATACCCTCGTGCTGAGTTTACCCTTCAATGCAACGAATTATGAGAGTGCATTGTTGCCCGAAAGTGTATATGTGCAGTATGATGCGTTGAGGTTGGAAGTAAAGTAGTCGAGGTGTTCTCCAGGGAGATTAAAGATAAGATGGGGGAAGGGATGAGAATGGGTAACTAGTGTAGTATTAGATGTATCAATCTGACTACTGTATTCATACACACACAGCCTCATCATGCTCAAAATCAGTACATCAATGCACCTTATCAAGACAACAAAAACCCCTTCAACACAACAATCTGCATTCAAAAGTGAACCCCCATCAAGCAACCTCCTCCACCATCCTCCCACTCCACGCCCTCGCACCCCCACTCTTCTCCACCTCCCCGGCAAACAACCTCCCAATCGGTGCTTTAACCCACTCCTCCGGCACTGCAAGCACACTCCCCTTCGCATTCTGCACATAGCGTACAAAAAGTGGATTCGCGCGTTCAGCCTCCTCTTCTTCAGCGCCTGAGCCCGCGTCCTGGATAACGCGGCGACCGCGTTTAGGTGGCTGTTTCTTGAGGAGTCGGTTTATTGTGTCGAGCTGTGGATGTATGCATTAGCATGGCATAGTATAGGGATTGGTTGGGTCATTGAACTGGGGTGGATAGGATTTGATATAGGGGGGTTTGAAATGTTGAGGACGTACCTTTTCCTCTTCGTTGCGTTTCTCGCTGAGGTTCTTTCTTCGGCGTGCCATTTCTGCGCGGCGCATGGCGTGTTCTTCGGCTGTGAGGTGTTTCTTCTTCTGTGCTTCGTTGGAGAGGGCGAGGAGGGCGCCGTCTTCTTCTTCGGCTACCATGGCGCGTTGGCGTTTGGTCATTTTGCTGACGTCTGGTGTTTGGTCGCGGCTGAGCAGTTCCTCGTCGCTGTCCATGTCCTCGTCCAGCCCGTCAGCCTGCGTGGCGTCCATTTCGTCGTCGTCCTCGCCTTCTGCGTCTTCGTCTTCGCCTTCTGCATCTTCTTCTTCGCCGTCGAGATCGGAGTCGGGGTCGCTGAGCTCATCGTCGTCTGAGGCGTCCATGGCCATTTCTTTGGCTTCGACGGAATCCTGGGCTTTGGTGATGCTTATGGCGGGTTTGATGGGTGCGTTTCGACTTGATGGTGCAGCGGCGCGTGGCGCAGGTGTGTCGTCCATGTCTTCATCCTCATCGCCTTCAGCATCCATGTCCTCGTCCTCGTCCCCATCAGCGTCCACGTCCTCTTCGTCGTCATCGTCGTCCACGTCCATCGCATCTGCTTCTTCGACGTCCTCGTCCTCGTCTTCATCTTCATCTTCGTCGCTGTCGACTTCGCGCACGACGCGACTGCTCCTCGATGCGCGCTTGCCTGCTACAATGTTCTGTCTGCTGACTCGGCCCTTGGGTATGGCGCTGCCGCCTGTGGCCTGTCTCAGCTTGCCCGGCGAGGACTTTACAGTGAGGTGTATGGATTGGCGCGATTCTTCGGGCGAGGAGCGCTGTATGACGGCGGCCGCGGGGGACTGATTCGCAGTGCCACGGCGCGGGCGTGTGGACGAGGCGGTCGGGGCTGCACTGGGTGCTGTTAGCGGAGCTGCAGGAGCTGCGCGCGAGCGTAGGCGAGGCATGGTTGGTTATGAAGTCGAGCTACAGCGTGATGGAATAGTGGCGAGGCAGCGGCAGCGGCAGGAGCGAGGGCAGCAGAGTAAGCGTGGACTGCAGCGCGGCGCAGGGGTGTTGCGGGTGAAGGAGCGCGGGTGGCCGTGGCCCTGCCTGGGCTCTCTCTCTGCGGTCTGCATGTGGCGTCGTGCAGTCGTGGGATGCTCGCCTGTTTGCCTGTTTGCCCGTGGTACCTCCCGCCGCTGCCCGTACGAGTAAGCCACGCGCTGCAACGGACATGTACATACCTGCTGCTGTCGTCGTGCTCGGTACTTATGCGGCGCATCCGTTTGGCCGCCCGGTCGGTCATGATGCGCAAATTGTAGTGAGTGATTACAGACTGTTCGGGCGGTGTTACTGGTGCTGGACTACGGCCGGTGTGCGTTGCGACGAATCAATGGGGAGACGTCCTTTGGCTGTGTCGCGTTGTTGGCCCTCCGCGACGCAGCACCACCTGGGCTAGGCTGCATTGGGGCCGACGAGCATACACCCTAGTCATACCATCAACCACCTGAATCATATGCACGGAACAAGCTCGCCAGGTGATGTTCTCGTTTGCTTATAGACTTTCCAAGGTTGTGCGACAATCTAAACACAGCGTCATAGGATATCCACTTGCAATGCGTGTGGTCCTGACGTGTACATCTTGATAACTCGACTCCACAGCCCGGCTCAATTATACCTTCAGCACAACATCAGTATAATACCGCACAACATCCCCTCAGTGA
Source organism: Plenodomus tracheiphilus IPT5 (assembly GCA_010093695.1). Classification (NCBI taxonomy): domain Eukaryota; kingdom Fungi; phylum Ascomycota; class Dothideomycetes; order Pleosporales; family Leptosphaeriaceae; genus Plenodomus; species Plenodomus tracheiphilus. The sequence goes on from MU006315.1 coordinate 184,240, forward strand.
CAGACATGTTGTTCAGTTTGGCGTCACGGCTTCGTACTGGCATGCCATCTGCAGACAACTAGATTCCACTATGCCTACCACAACCAAGTATCCGCTTCTCCTGTTTTGAATTGAAAAGACACTTTGGACGTCCACTCGTCCTCAAGCTCAATATTGCACAACATCTTCACCATAACCGAGTGCTCGAAGCGCAGTAAAGGGCATATTTTCTTAGATTGCTAAGGTGCCGTGTCCTGGCTCCAGCTTTTGTCCTACCAATATTGACAGAGGGGCTCTAGCAGAGTGCTGTGTAAATCGTGTATCACGTTCGCAATCACCACAACTGACGTTTGGAACCTCGTATAACGTACGCTCCGAGGTATGTATGCATAAAGCAATGTCCGAACGATTTCCCATATCCTAGAGATGAGGTGCGCGGGTCACTCTACGTACCGCTCATGAGATACCGTAGCAGCTTCTGTGCGGCGACTGTGTCATGTCGCCCTCTCTGATAGGTCGATAATATCGGCAGCTTGAGTTTCCCCGATCTGCGTACCAGCTGTACATGCAGCTGATGTACATGACCGTCTCCCATAGATCGTCAGTAAAGCGACAAAGATAATTGAGTCCTCGACCGAAACAGATCGTTGACGTCCATTCTAACGATATAGTCGTATCACTACACATTGATGCCTCCTTATTAACCACCTCTCTTACTATTCGTTGCGAAGGCGTTCCCAAATGCGGCTGGGGTTCCAGTAGGCTGGTATTGGAATTGTAGATGGTTGTACAGATCATTCGGATCCAGTGATTTCTCCCAATCCTTGAAGGAGGGTTGGGTATGCGCAGAATCCACGTCCATCTCCACATCACCTGGTACATGCAAGGCGACTCTGTACAAGTCTAGGCTCTGTTGCTCCAGGACGTCGGTGAAGTGTGTGTCGCGTTTCATATGCTGCATCGTTTCGAGGACGACTTCGAGACCGCGCTTGGCCACGGTATCTTTGTGCTGCAGCCATCTCAACCAAGCGATGAGCTTCTTGATCGAAACAGTCACCTCTGTTGCTTCGACCAGTGATGCTAAGCTTTTCTGTGACGATGAAAGTAACAGGACCGCCACTGCTCTCATGATGTAATGCACCAAGTACCACCAAGGACCATTTTGGAAGATATGCTGGTCAGGCTCATTCGGCAGCAATCTAGCTGTCGTTTGAGCAGCTTTGATACATCGACCTGCCAGTTCCTGGTCTCGGAGTGACAACTTGCCGTCGGGGTCGATCGATGTTCGAGGACCAAGACACGGTCGTGTGACCAAGATCATGGCGTCACACCACTGGAAGTGTAGCATGAGCCGCTCACGATCCGACATGACTGGCAGTAGCTGCTCAAGTGCGGCCTTGAACTTCTCCATGGACTCTTGTATGCGCGACCATGGCTTAGTGGCGGCCTGGACGGAGTATAGAGTATGCAAAGCTGCTTGCGATACAATGCTGATCCTCAGGAATGCTCGTAGATTCATAGGCGTGCTAGACGCAAAATCGTCCAGGGCAGATATTCGTGGTAATGCCACACTGCAATGCAGCACTTGAATAGACGTTGGTCGATTTGTGATTGAGCCCAAAAGGCTCTCCAATGTGCGGAGACTCCACCACGTCAGTGCGAAATTGTTAGCTTCACTCGCTAAAGAAGTTTCGGCGTCCTGTTCGAGATGGAGACCGAGTGCCATACCCAGGCGAATCGCAATACCAATGGTGATCCAGGCCCTTTTGAACATGCGTTAGGACGTACCCGATTTCAGGTAATAGGATTGACGCACCTATCCACATGTCCAGCTGCGAGGTAGTAGAAGGCTAGCATTCCGACACACTAAGACATGTCAACATGTAAAGCAGATTTGGAGATCGACAATACTAACTCTCACTTGGGCCAGATCAGGAAGCGAAGTCAACAATGAGGCCTCCTTCACCTCAAGCAGGAGCAGGGCTTTACTCAAGTACATGACGTCCTCTCGTTCGTCCGTTTCATTGTCAAGTCCTGGCTCGTGTGTGGTGACCAGGAAGGAATGTTGGGCTCCAATGGCACACACGAGGTTCAATGTGGCCGACCAAGTATTAGCAACATTTAGTGGTGTGCGGTAGTGCCGTTCGAGCTGGTCTATGAATACTGCCGGCAGGATTGGAAACCAATCGTGGACAGTTTTCGTGTAGTGGCCAAGAAGTCTCTGAGCAACTTGATAGGGGGGATATTCCCTTGGGTCGACGCTTACAGCGACTTCAAGGTCTCGTGTGCTGAGATATAAGCTCGCATCTATGTCGTGAAAGGCATTTCTCTCAGTAGATGGTTGGCAGCGAGTGCCTGTGTTTTGGTTGCATACTTTTTTCCTTTCTTCACGTAGCGACGATTGCTCGATGTTATACTCGCTGTCATAACCACGACCCATTTCGGAGTCTATCGGCTGGCCGTCATCGACGAATATGGCCTCTTCAGTGCTGTAAGGCCGTTTGAAGGAAGGGTAGGAGCGACCTGCACAGGCTGGTCGATCGTCTATACTAGGTGGCGTCATCAACAAGGGAAGCTCGGAATAGCTCTCATCCACCTTTGAAGTCAGCTGAGATGTGACAGGCAGGCATACTCTGTGGACTCACTGCATCCAACGTAGCCTCGATTTTTCTGCAGTCTTCTGGGCTTGCATTCTGGCGGAGGTCTTTGGCCAATGTGACAAGCAGTCCCTTGTGCGCCGTCATCTCTTCCAAAAGCTGTTTGATTCGGTCCCTCCGACCAACATCGTATGTGCAAGCAGAGTTGTTGGTTTCGCATTCTACACAACGTGGTAGCTCTCCGGTACATCTGATTTCTGAAGTAATCAGTAGTGTAGAAGTGCATTGCCAGAGGAACAAGGAACGCAGAAAATGGAGGCAAGCTCACTCCGCTTGCGGCAACTCGCGCACTGTGCAACTGATCAGAAGATTGAAGCGGGTTGTCTCTCAGAAAGCGGCTGGTCTTACTGCTCGTGCGGTGCGTGGGCGCCGGTTGGCCTCGCGCGGAATGGGCGGTTTTGCATGCTCGTTTCGCGGGGCTAGTATGCGGCCGCCGTGGAAAGCAACATAGGCATCGGCCGGGTATTTAGCTTCGCTCTGCATGATTCTGATGTACTGCCAAACGTGCGTCGCCCCTCAGCGCGAGGGCGCGACGCGGTTTTGAGTATGCGACTACCGCACTACCTAGCTATCGGCGATAGCAGTCAGGCGCGAAAGCGGGGCGGCCGCTGATTCGCCAGAGGCACATTGGGAACTGTTCCGGCAGTGTGGCGGCACCCGCTCGACCCCCGATTGCGATCTGGCGGGCGCCCGGGTGGCGGGCATGATCGGGTTCTGGCACTGCATCGTGCGTCGGTCCACCCTCGCCCAACGCATGCTTCCGCCTTTGCTCCGTGAAAGCTGCCCAGGTGTCACCAGTGACCAGATGCAGACACAGGTTACCATGTACTGTGTGTGCATCTCCTTGAAGCACATCAGACAACGAGTCCCTTCCTACATCCAACAGCAAAGACAAGAATGGTGCACATGGCAGGAGAACTGGGTGACGGGTCATTCTGTGCTACACTGAACTATCTACCTAGGTACCATGCACTGCGTGTCGACTTCATGATAGCTTCCACTCCAGGGCAATTCTACAGCCCCAAGGAACTCCGAACACTGGCCTCGAAATCCTCCTTTGGAAGACCCAACTTGTCGTTCCACAAGCCCACCGGAGCAAAGTCGCCCAAGTTGTCGCCCGCGCGGAAAGTCACAACCTGGATAAGCGCTGGTATAGACGAATAGTCTCCCTTCTGGAATTTGGCCGTTGCGTCCTCGAGGATGCTGTTTGCACTCTGCTTGTCCACTGTCCACTTCACCCCGGAGATCTTCTCGACCGTGTCGAGGATCTGTTCCTGTGATGTCTGGAAGCTGTTGATATAAACGACCTGGTTCTTGGTCAAGTCTGCCTTTTCGAGGGACTTGATCAGTGCGAGACCAATCTGATGCAGGTTTGTTGCTGAGAACACAGCCTTGCCGTCGTCCAATATGGTCGCAGTCTTGTTGGCGCCATTGAAGCCTAGGAAGCCAACCTTCAGTCCCCAGTCGAAGAACGGTCCGTTGACCACACTCGTCCAGCTGATCTTGTTCTCTCGCTCCTTGAGGTAGTTGACGGTGCCAAGCTTGGCCTCGAAGATGGGTACAATTTCGCGCGTGCGCTTGTCCTGGGTGTTGCTTCCGAACTCTGATGGGATGAAGCGCTGCACACCTGCTTCGATGGCGGCATCGATGAGCTTGTTCTGATCCCCTAGCGCTTCGCCGGCTACGAGGGAGACGACAGCGTCCTGGCCCTGGAACGCCTCCTTCAGACTCGAAACCGACTCATAGTCTGCACGAACAACTTTGACGCCAGACGGAAAGGTGGATTTTGAGCCTTGGCGAGAGAGGACAGTGGTGTTGAATGAAGAGTCTTTGAGGAATGCGTTCAGGATCGCTGGGCCAAGGTTACCGCCAGCCTGTATACGTTAGTGGTGGTACTTTCACTGATGGTTGACATGTGCAATGACAGTTCTTGCATGCTATGCAAGACTTCGAGTTATGTTGTTGGGACTTACCCCGATGATGATGACGTTCTTGATAGACATATTGCAAATAAGTGTGAGTTGATATGTAAGAGTAACTGAGCTCTGCTCGGGTCCTTGTGATATCTGGAGAGTTGGATGCTAGTGTGCTCTGTGTGATGCTGTCTGGTACATTGCAGACCCTTTATATATAGTTATGGTAGAAGGCGTGATTATGAAGCACATGGCATATATGGCCTCGTCCGAAACCAGCTTCCCAATTTTCCGGAGTATGCCCGGCACCTTACACAGCAAGACCCCAATCCAATGATCGGAGAACCACATGTGAGGTTTCGAGAACGCAGGGAACGGCCCGAATAGAGGTCGCAGAACGCTTCCGGCATATCGAACGTACTATGGATACCTGCAGACTAGCCTGACCGCCATACTGCGGACATTGACGAATGATGCCCAAGCCAGAGGACCGATGCAGGACGGTGGTGGCTGGCACGACCAACGGGCATCACTCCCGCTCGTCAATTATACAGCCTGGGTGCGTTAATGGCGCCATCGAGACTACAAACTAAGCAAAATGTCGCGAAAACGAGACCGAATGATGCATAGTAATCATACGATTGGCGACCGTTGACTAAGGTGGGTTTGCTTAGGTCATGTGGCGGAAAGGCCCCGTCGTGCTACTCCAACGTCAATTCGCTTCCAAGGTTGGCTTACGTGGGGCATGCCCAGGTGGTGGGGACGGGATCGACCGCCCTGGACTTCAACCACACTCCAAGGTACAAACTTTGTCACGATCTTTGCACTGCCGAAACCCTTCATGAAACAGTCTCAGACTCAGTGAGCGGCATGATGGCACACACAATTGCCCAAGCAAGTGGCGAGTATTTTGGACCCATAACCCCCAGGAGCTTGCGATAGCATAGATGACAACATCACACTAGATTGCAACACCCAGGAGTAATATCCTGGGTCGAGAACCCAATACGTACACGCCCAACGAAAGTCAAGCTTGTGCGGGGTCAGAATACAAAAGAGCTCACAATGTTGGTGGCTTCCCATCATCCAGGTACAGCTCTGAACAATGTAGCAAGAAAGAACTCACGAATTGATTGTGCAGCATGCCCTTCTTTCACTGCACTGTTGCTACACAGTGCATCGACTCATTACACGTATACAGTAGTCATATATGAGCCCCATAAGCTTCCAATGATGACTGACAGTACACCAAGCAAAGCTATAATTGGACAACTTCAGATCTAGAGCATCGCATCAGTGACGCCGGTACAAGAGTCAATATACTGTCTTCCCAGAAAAGTATCAAAACTAAAACTAAAACTAAATCGTTAACAATGGACAACCAAGTCCTTCGAGTCCTCTACGAAGAGTGCCGTGCAAAGGGCTACACGCGTTCCGAAGCACGTGCACGTTGCGATGAATTCGAGGCTCATTTTCTCGAATCGCGCAGGCGTCGTGATCCCTATGACTTCGCTGACATGGCAGAAACACTTCCACAAGGCAGTAGGGGAGACGCTCATGAGCCATGCCATCGTGATCATGACTCCAATCGTCGGCCTTATCAGACTACTGAACGCCGACCTACTTACGAAACAACTACCCGTCGGCCTCGTCCAGCCGAGGAGCCTCGACGCGCTGAGCGCGATCATCGAGAACATCATCCATCTCCACGCTACGCAAACAAAAAAAAGTACTACCAAGAGGAGCTACAATCACCCCGTACCCCAACCCCCCGCAAGCAAGGCCATCACTTCCCAACCACTGAACCACTCTCCCCAGGTCCACGGGGTAAGTACTACAAAGCTCAACCTCACTCCCACGGGTTCCCAGACCAAGCACCACCCTCTGCACGGTACTTCGCCGAGGAGCATAGACCGCGCCGTGAGCCATCATCTCGAGCACACGAATATAACCCATTCGATGCCGCTTCACCCCGTCCAAAGCGCACATACACCACCTACGACGCCGCACCACGACCCCATGCTGGTCGCGCTCACACAGACATCCCGCGCTACAATACCACTGAACGTGCACCCAGCGATATGCCATGGGATTCTGACTATCGTTCTGCTCGTGACTCGCCTCCACCTCGCAGATCTGCCCGTGCACACTCACCATCCCCTCCACCTCCATCACCCCCTCCGTCTACAGCTAACAAGCCCAAAGTCGATCTCTACATGTTGTTAGGTATACAGCGCTCCGCAACCACAGACCATATCAAGAGAGCTCATCGTAACTTAAGTTTGAAGTGGCATCCTGATCGCTGCGCAGAGGTCGACAAAGAGCTGGCGACGGAGAAGATGGCGCAGATTAATCAGGCAAAGGATGTGTTGAGTGATGTGAATGCTAGACGATTTTATGATCAGACGGGGTGCCTGCCTGGACTGTTGGGTTAGATGTAGGGCTTTTTGATATCTAGAATGGGAGCACGCCAGGTAAAGTGGGAGGGATTTAGACATAGGTAAGTATGGCGTCAAAGTAGGGGTTTGGGGGGACAATCAGGTAAACGGTTCATGCTGCAACATTCTGTTCCATGTTTGATACTCAAATGCCATGTATCTATGAATGAATGAAACCTGCCACAATCGAAGAAGGCATACAAGCCACTCACAGTAACTCAGTCTTGAAGTCAGTGCGAATGAGCCAGCTAAAGTTGTCACGTAGAAGCCTCTCTCTTGAAGCCATTTCTCATCTTGTTAAGAGCCTCTTCCCGGGACAATCCATAAGGCGGTGGATCTAGATATCCCCATCCTCCGAGTATCCTATCCAGATCGAATTTACGAGAAGTAGTCTGTCCCAATCGTTCTGCAGAGTTATTAGTAATCAAGCTGCATCTTCACTGGCAATTATTGGATCGCAAATAAGGCTTGGACATGCCTGCATTCTCTCGGACTGTCAACAATTCATACACGTATGTCATGTCGGGTGGATCTCGTTCGGGCATCCAATCAATTCTCTCTAAGAACTGGTTGCATATAATGTGCCTCGTAGGATCACCCTCAGGGAATCTCTCGAATGGGAATGCGTCGAAATGGGCATCAGGCGGTGTGTACATCATCATAGATACTGTATCGGCCACCGAACGAAGCAAGTTCGGATTTGCTGGAGCTCTTTCTGTTACGATTCCCCGGTTATTCAGGAAGGCCTTGAGCCGTGCGGCTAGTCGAACCATACACATGGCCTGAAATTCCATAGGCAGTGTTACTATTCGACAGATTGAATTGTCGTCAAAGTCTTCAAGTATGTCAAAAACCTTGACGAAGAGTCTTTCCAAGAGTCTGCGCTGTTCGGTTTTGATCCTTGCTGAACAACGTTAGCAGGCCTTTTCTATATGCCAGCTCTTTTCCAAGATGCTGCTCATTGTGCCCAAGGAAGTGCGGTAATTCAAGGATATCGAGGATCGATGAACATCAAGACTTACCGATAGGACCCGAGATGTGACGATTTTTAAGAGGGGAATTTGAGGATGGACTCAGGAGTTGACCAATGCCATTTTGGCGACCTCGATATAGCAAGTAGCTGGAACATTAGCATCAGCGCTTGGTTGATATCTATGCTGCCAGGGGAAACTTACTCTGAAATCACAACGTAATCTTCTTCAAGTCCAAACTGGGAAGCAACATACAACCACACCTCATAACCCGGAAACAGAAATACTCTGCGTTGATCTCCGTCAGGCTCAGGCAAAATCTTTCGACGATGTGGTTCGAGCCAGTCTTGTGCCCAAGGTACCATGTAGCCGTGACACTCAAAACGTTCCATGAGTTCGGCTACTGCAACAATTTTCTCAAGAGTGAGTACTCTCGGCACCTTCGTGTAGTGGTGATGGACAATTAGTAGTAATATCTCCATGGCTAAGTTATCCACGGTTGGCAAGATCAGGCGGCGGTTTTGATGGTTGAACGCTAGGGAGTCCTTTACTATGTTCTCCCATGGCTTGCTGATGCCTTCGAGTACTGACCGCAGGACACAAAATCGCTGCGTCACGCTACCACGTCTGTCGTTGCTAACGTAGAGCTCAAGGAACGCGTCACTATTGGGTCTCGCAAGGTGATCAATGGTAATCATGGGTAGTAGGCCCGTCGGTGGCCACGCCATAGTTGTGAAAATGAGTGCGTAGGGTAGCGATGCTGCGTAGGCGATGTATGTGATTTTGTAGGCCCAAGAAGATCAAGGCGTTACCATACAGGTGACCTACATGTAGTAAAGGCCGCCATGGCAACAATGAAGGAACTGCGTACGGCAGGAGCTGCAGTATGGCTGCCTAACCTCATAACACGGAAGTAACCTTGTCACTTGTGGACTTGCCAGGGAAACTGCTGTTAGCACAGGAACGATATGCATACCACATGGATAGCGGTAGATAGATCAGAGCTAAAAAAACCCTTTGCTCGATTCGCATGCCCTAATATACATAATGTACAACCAGGCAATCATTTACTTAGCTACCAGGCACTGGTCTTAGATGCCCGTCTTTGTCGTACTTCGCTTTGAAGAATGTATAACTCAAGGTGATCGTCTCAATGCCCTTCATATTCACATCCGTTACAAACTCTGGATCAATGTAAAAAAATACCGGCATGTCCACCGTCTCACCGGCATTCAACCTTTGCTCCTCAAAGCAGAAACACTGTATCTTGCTAAAATATGGCGCCACCTGTCCTGGCGTTACCGAGTATGTCGCTACGCCGATAATGTCCTCATCGGATTTATTCGTGGCTGTGTAGAACGCCAAGGCGGTCTCACCAGGAAGGACTCGCACTTCGCGTTGTTGGGGTACAAACTTCCACGGCAGTACATCGGATACAGAGCCATTGAAGGTGATGCGCAATCGAGGATGGTTCTCAACGGGCTTGAGGCGCTCGGAGGGGTCGCGATCGGTGTCGCCGCCGTGCGCCGCAGATTTGATGGGCTGGCCACCCCAGCCGGTCTCTTGACATATCTAGGTAATGATTGTCAACGACCCAATCAAAGGTGTACCTGGGCGTAGAATGTATCTATACCATTTTGTACATAGGTACAGAGCCATATGTTATAGCGACGAAGCCAACGATGACACTAAACACATAATTCCTTGAAAGTCAGCATGACTACTTGTATGCGCGTTTGCACACATTCATACATGACTGTCCTGTTCTTGATTTTGTACTGCGCATGCATCTGGTCCATCCTTGGCACTGTGCTTTGCCGCACTTCCTTCGTGGTGTTCAGACATCTTTGTGCGGTGAAAGCGGGATTGCGGGCGCGTGGTATCTTAGTGAGCGAGCGGGTACACGCCGCACAAGTCCACGAGCCAAAGTTTCGCGCCGCATATGGTCGCAATGGCGCTGAGAAAGACATTGTCGGCAATTCGTAGTGTAGACAGCTGATGTGATGAGCAATGACTGTCGGACGTCGGTCTTCGCCGGGAGGCCGCCGCGGATATTAACCGCTTTGGGACTGTGGTGTGGAGAAGCCAGGGCCAAAAGCTTCTGGCCGTCATCTTGGACACTGGCTATACACACCAGAGAATTCCAAATCGAGCTGATTCTGTAGCTGCACGCAATCTATGCGTTCATAAACACGTTCGCCGCCATCATTATGTCAGAAACGCTTTGTGGTATCTGCCATACCGAGCCCAAGAAATACAAATGCCCAACATGCGCCATACCGTAGTATGACCCGCAACTACACCACGCGATGTACTTCACTAACGCCAGACAAGCTGCTCAATAGCATGTTTTAAGCCGCATAAACTCACGCACCCCGCCTTCGACCCCATACAACCCACACGCTCCACCTTGTCAACGCCCCTACCACCACCACCCGTTCCAACACCACGCTACCTCAAGAAGAAGGCCGATTTCTCGACACTAGCCACGAACCCCAAATTCCAAAACCTCCTAAAGGTCTACCCCACACTCCTCACAACACTCCAGCGCGTATACGCCAAGACTATCGAGCCTGATCCCGAAGACGAGGCGCGACCCTTCAGACAGTCTTTCAGAGGCAGAGGAAGCAGAGGAAGAGGAAGAGGCGGACGCTGGGGTGGACATAACGATCGACCGGCAAAGTGGACGCAGAAGAAAGGTGATGCGGATGCGATGGGATTATTGAAAGGGATACGTCAGGGCAAGGGCAGGGACCAGGAAAAGGAGGGTATGGCGGAGTTTGTACAGTTGGTCGAGGAGATGTTCGGGAATGGGGAGAGGATGGATGAAGGAGAGTGAGCAGAGGGCCTCGTGTTCCCAAACTCTCAACAGGGCAATTATACAAGGCAGACACCACTTGGCTAAGCAAGACACAAGCTGCCCATCGCTAGAAGAGAAGCGGATGAGATGTCTTTCAGTCTTAAGCATACAGCTCAGCACCCAATTAGGTACAGTCTAGCGACAGACTAAGTCTGTCTGCATACAATTATACGAAGGGTGGCCATTCTGGCGGCCAGAATCTGCCTAATTGCTGAAAGCAAGGGTAGACCCGAGCCGATGGCATAGTTTCTCGGAGCTATGGTGGTAAAGCAAGTTGTAGGAGCGAATAGGAGGCTAATAGATATTATTTAAAAACCATCACAATACAAGCGCATACCGGCTAGTCTACGCATAGACATAACAAAGGGGCCCAGCAATCGTACTCATCACGTCTGCAATCGTCACGTTCGGCGCACCAACATATCCCATATCTATGACATCCTCCAGAGATGTATTGCGACTCGGCGGGATGTTCTGGAATGTAATCGTACCAGAAAGCGCATTCTGCCTCGTCGCCAGATCCAGATTCTGCCAGGTCGACCACACCCTATCAATCATTCCATGATGGAAGTAGAACGCTGGATCTGCGGGGGAGTTGAAAAAGTCGGATCCGGCGTCGCCACCAATGGTGTAGTGGCCCCCCGTGTGTACACCCATAGATTCTGGATAGAAATTCGTCATTCGGCCCAGGAAGTTGAAGATATCTTTGTTGTTTTCAATGAGGGACACAACATATTCGTCTTTCGTCTCGTTCGCAGCTTGTATGCTGATGTCGCGGCTTAGACAGCGTGGGTTGTAGCCAAGTCCGTCAGCTTGAGGGTTTGGTGGAGCACCTTGAGCGAAAGTTTGGACGGGTCCAAGATTGATGGACCAACTGTGTTTCGTTAGTACCATAAGGTTATAATTCATTCGGGAAGAATACATGTGACTTACTCCTTGAACGGACCAGATGTGACACATCCACCGCCATTGGAAGGCTTGAAGCGTATTAGACAGACATCCTCGGTAGGATGACATGTAACGTTTCGTCCAGCAACAAAAGCACCATCGCCCGAAATACTAGTAGCACTTCCATCAAATAGAGGCGACTGAAGAGGGTTGTGTGCCCATTTTGACCAGTTGTTGTAGGGCAAATAGCCTTTATACCCACACTCATCGCGAAGTGCCTGCTCGAAAGCCCAGATGTAATACCTATGCCATGCGAGGAAGTTACCCTGGTGAGTATTCAGTGTACTGCAGTCCAATATATTACAACCAGCATACCGTGCCGTGAATGGTCAATGTCTGCAATATGTGGGTAACAGTGAAGTCATCGTGTCTGCTCTTCGCGCCCGCGGCTATGGCAGCTGGTGTCCTAGCCGGCTTCTTCGCAAGGCATTTGACCGAGTCAATGTAATTCAGTTTTTGACTCTTAGATAGTGTCGACCTGCACATGTGAGCGATGGTTCAGGATGAGTTAAATGGCCACGCACCACTCTCGTCGTACAGCTGCGGTCTCGAGTGTACATTTCTCCGCATCTGCGTATCCATGTTTCGCGACATAGAGCGCCAGTGCATCCAACCCTTTTGCATTGAGAACATCGTTGCCGGTGGACGCAGCACTGGCCGTGCCTAGTAGCCCGACCAGTATGAACGTAGAGAGTCTCATACTGAACTTCCTGGTGCTGGTGCGATGGGAGGTACGTAATTTTTGTCGTACTGTTAGGAGAATTCTCAAACTTCCAAATTGAATCCATTTTATATTGTGAGGCTACGAGCGCCACCGCTCATCTGCAGTGGGTGGTCCTGTGCAGGGGCATCTGCAATTACAGAATGCCTAACAGCTTCTAGACTCTGACAGATCTTTACCTCCACTAGACTGCAGAGATGGTTAAACAGGTGCTCGGTTAAAGAAATCATGTGAACCTGGCAACGTAGGATCACATCCTGACAAGATCGAATGGCGTCCATGATTATCAACCTAGAGTTATGAAATTCGAATCTGAAGTTTCCAGAGCTGACAGACACAATCGTTTCAAACAGATTCAGGTATTGAAAGTAAACTCCGAAAACATAAGTTAGACCTGGGTGAAGAGGATACCGGGATTCTCGTGATTGAATGGGTATGCAGTCAGCAGCTTGTCAGGACATCTATCCCCTATGTGGTTACCTAAGTTAACCTTGGCCTACTTCGAAGCATAACGTGCCAGCATTGGCGCTGGCCCACTTGAGAACAACGTGGATGTGCTGCACTGCAAATAGATGTGCGCAAAGGTGTTTGTGCATTGCATCGTACAAAGCGCGGTTTTCAATCTGCGATTCGGAAAGCACTACAAAAGGACACAAGACCAAATAATCATACCTTCACCACAGGATATCCTGTGTCATTTGTAGAGTACTGGTTGCCTAGAAGTTCCTCGCAACGACCGGTGGCAATACGGCTGGTATTTTCATATAGGTATGGCAGAAGGAAGAAGGCAGGGGCTTTGGCGCCACGCACCAATAGCTTGGCGGGGCGTAAATGCCATTAGCCGATTCCTTTCACTGGTCCAAACTCGTTCGCCACTCCCGAGGTCGTAGTGAGAGTCGAATACAGAGGAGCGACTTTTCCATAGGGAAGCAAGCCATTGAACGGGTGGTCCATGCGCAATTTCACAAGCGCAAAGCGCATGTGTTACACGCGCAACAACATCCAGTCATTCGGGCTTACATGGATCATGCACGAGTGAACTGAATGCAAAATAAGTACCATATATCTGCACAGAGTGTGTGATGCCGGCTCTGCGAAACGACAGCGCCCTCCGCGGGTCACAGAAACCCCCTGCCGATGAGGTCATCGATAGACATCTAGAAACGATCCACCAACCGGCAAAACAATAGAGTAACAGCAACACCAGGATTACAGGAGCAGACCTCACAACTGAACCTCCAAAAATGATAGCCCTCACAAGCGCAACAGGCAAACTGGGCAGCGCCGTTCTCGCTGCCATCCTGGAGAACAAGCTCATCGACCCCAAGGAGCTCGTCGTATGCGTCCGTTTTTCCCACCACTACAAGCACCATGTATTCGTACTCAAACACGCATAGACATCATCAAGCCCCTCAAGTTCCCGTTTCCAATCCTTGCGCGACCAGAACATCACAATCCGCTACGCCAACTTCGATGAGCCCTCTTCCCTCACAGCCGCCTACAATGGCTGCACGTCGCTCTTCCTCGTCTCCACGCCCCGCATAGAAATGGACTACAACGATGCACCCCTCTGGAAAGGTCGTGAAGCACACCACCGCGCCGCCATCGATGCAGCGATCAGCGTAGGCATAAAGCACATTTACTATACATCGCTCAGCTTCGCGAATCCCTCGAAAGCAGGCGTGATGCGGGCACACATACGTACAGAAGCGTACCTGCATGAGCTCGAGAGCGCAAGCAAAGTCAACGTCACGGTGGTAAGGGAAGGGTTGTACAATGAGAGTTGGCCATTGTATTTTGGGTACTATTTTGGGCTGAAGGGCGAGACGAGGAAGGAGGTGGTTGTTGCAGGGGATGGTCGGATATCGTGGACGAGTATTGCGGATATGGCCTTTGGAACTGCGAGGGTGCTTGCTGCGCCTGGTGAGGAGTGGGCAGGTAAGACGTTTTATTTGAGTCAAAAGAAGACGTGGAGTTTGTGTGATATCGCTGGAATTGTGGGGAAGATCAAGGGGGAGGAGGTTAGATTGAAGATTGTATCGAGAAAGGAATACGAGGATTATTATGTTGGAGAGATGGGCATGGAGAGGCCATCTGTAGAGTGGTGGAGTAGCTCTTACGATGCGCTCAAAGATGGGGAATGTGCGATTGATGACCCGACGTTGGAGATGATGCTCAAGGAGGCTGGACGGACGCCAAAAGCGTTGGAGGAGACGATCGAGGAAATGATGAGATAATTCTTCTTTCAGAGTACGCCAAGCAGATACAACCTATATCGAAGACGAACTATTAAATCAAGGAATCTCCAGTCACCAACTAGCCTTTCTCGAAACCAATGAAACAACACATGCACACCTTCTCAACAACGAACCCAACGAAACACATCATAGTCATCTAACACGAATCCCTAAATCCTACTCCAATGGCTCCCGAACAGATACTTCGCCGGCATAACAATAACCCCCCTCTTTACCTCCCCCTTTTGCACTTCCACCTCAACAGACGCACTCTTACCATGTACACCTTTAGACATCCCCGGACATAAATTCTCTCGCTTTCTTCTCTCCTCCTCCTTATCCTCCCTCCTCATTCCCCCCTCTACTTGCTGACCATCACATGGCGCTTTCCTCTTAACAATATCACCAGCGAGAACATTCTGGACGTCAATATTCAGCACCGCAACGGTTTCGTGCGAGAGGGAGCGGTGAAAAGCTAGGGCGGCGAAGCGTGCCGTGGTGGATTATGAGGCTTGAAATCGGATGGTGGAAAGCATATGGAGGACGTCTGGGTGTAGGATTCGGTAAACAGGGTTCAATTATCTCAAGGCCCAGGAGTTATTCGAAGTACGGGCTGGATAGTTGAGCTGCACGAGGGGTTAGTCGGAAGTGTCTTAGGTATGTAAAAGGATTGGAGATAAAGGATGTACGAGCAGTGGCGTTGGTATGTAAATGTTGTGTCGTTTGAAATCTCCTAGATGAGTAGATGGATAGATGGTGAAGAGGTGGGACATGGAGCAATTATTTTATACACTTTTTGAAAACAATATTCTCTTGCGTATATACTAATGATATAATATTCAGCTCGTAAGTTCTGTGTGTGTAGCAAAACGTGTCCATAGCACCAGAACCATATTTTTGGTTCTGCAGAGCCCTTAGTTGCGTCCAACAGTCCCTGTGCGCTCTCTAAATGCATCCAATCCACCCCTACCAAAAAAGAAGACAATCCAACCCAAAGATCAACCAAGCATATGGTTTCAGAGACACACACCCTATAATCAGCAGCTCGTTTCCTCTAACGTACTGCACCATGAGGACTTACTCTAGTCCTCACAACGCACTATCGCGCGCTAACGGAAACTTGAAAATCTTTTAGTGTATTCTATGGTATACGAAGGTACTGCTATCAGAGTCTAGTGGAGGATTGCCATGTTCTTGTTGTATTACAAGCTCACTAGCCGCAAGAGTTTATCGGATGTGTGCGTCCAAAAGGACGAGCTCTTCTATGCAGGGAAATCAAGGGCGTATAGTAACTGAAACACATGCGACCCAAACCAGACAAATTTCACACCAAACCAAATCTCGCAAAAGGCAATATACTCATCATTTCCTAGATATATATACTTAAAAAGATATAATCATACATACATACATAACCCAAGTCTACTTACTTTTCCCTTTCACTTCTCCTACTGACTACTACTATCAACTAGATCCTCACCCTCGCCGCACTCTCATTTCGCTCCGCCAACATGCCGAAACCAAAGTCCTTTCTCCTCTTATTCCCCTTGCGATCACCATACTGCTCGTCGAACTTCTTAATTGCGCTGAGACTGGACATATCTTCTGATATACTGGCGCTGATTTCCCGCAGCGCTTTATCAAAGTGGCGTGGGTGAAGAATACGCTTTTCAGGGAACTTGTAGATTTGGCCGCGTACTAGGTGTGGTGGGCTTGTTGGGGTTGGCGGTGAGGGGAATATGGGAATGGGGAAGGGGGCGTTCGTGGAAGCGGAGGGAGCTGAAGGCATGGTAGAGTCGATGGTTGAGTTTGACGCGTCGGACGAAGAGGATGAGGAACCTGTGTCATTGACTGCTTCAACAGCGGCGGCAATGGCGGCTTGTTCGTTTTCTTCTTTGACGCAGGCTAGTGCGGCAGATACGGCGACGTTTTTGAGATCGCTGCCACTGTAAAATGGTGTGCGCTTGGCCAAGTCTTCCAAGTCAACCGAATCATCTAGCTGCTCGCCTGTGAGATGGATACGTAAAATCTCCTTCCTATCGGTTTGTGTAGGCAGGTCAACTAGTAGTCGTCTTGGCAATCTGCGGATAACTGCATCGTCGAGGTCGAATGGTCGGTTGGTAGCGACCATGACGAAGACTGACATATCGTTGAGGCCATCCCACTCCTTCAAGAACTGATTGAGGATATCACGATGTGATGTTCGTTCTCGCATAGCATCTCGGGAGGCAAAGACCGCGTCCGCCTCGTCAAGAAACACGATACAAGGTGAAAGTTTGCGCGCAAGCGAGAAGACTGCGGCAACGTTCTTCTCACCCTCACCAACGTATTTATCCATGATCTGGCTTCCCGACACTTCCAGGACGGTGCTACCACTCTGCTTTGCGACTGCCTTGGCAAGTAAAGTCTTACCTGTGCCCGGAGGACCGTATAGCAATGCACCAGAGATCTTCTCGGTAGCAAGAATACCATAGCTGAAAGCTTCTGGTCGCAGCAGTGACAACGACGTAATGGTTCGCAGAGAGTCAACTGTCTCCTTGGGAACATGAACTTGATCAAAAGTCGTTTTAATCTGATCTGGGTCCGCAATGCCTGGCATTAATCGCTTCTCGTATTTTGTAGCACTTTCAGCGATTTGTGCTAATGCGCGTTGGCGTTTTAGGCTTGCCTCATCGAAACCCTTTCCATTTTGGCCCGCTGCCCGAGCGGACCGATCTTTTGCTGCGACAGGGTTTCGGGACATACTTTGTCCCCGTAAGGTATCGAAGAAAATAGACTTGGAAGCATCACTTGCTTCAAGCAAGCCAATCGCGAGAGCAACATGGGCCCAGTTCACTTGATGCAATGTGTTGTCTGAGGCGATAGCCCGTGCACGATCTGTGACCAGGAGTCCCAAAGCCGTGAGTGCTATCCGGTGGACTTCATCGTATGTCAGGACTCTTTGAGTATAAGACGAGGAAAATACTGGTGCCCATGCACGGAACTTTGGTGGACTACTATCCATGTCCGAAATGCTCGCGGCAGCCACGGGATCCAGAGATTGAAGCATATTCCGTACATGCATCGCGTTGATTTGTTGGAATTTCTTCCTCTCCAAAGTTAAACCCAACGCAGCTGTAGACTCAGACGTAGCGGCTGCAAAGGACTCTTCTAAAGCTGTGAAATTATCGTTGGCCTCGGGTGTCACGACAATAGTCCGGAAAGGACTACTTTCGCCTTCGCTTTGAAGATCGCGGGGAGCGCTATCGTTTGTTAGCTGATTTCTATGCCATACATATATTGGTTACTTACCTATGAGAGATCTCTGGCGTGAGGTCGCGAGAACATGTAATACCAAGAATCATGATTCTCTCGCCAGAGATACGCCGTCTGCGCACTACTTCTTCCAACTTCTGTAGGATCCGGCCACCATAATGTGTGGCGTTCATTTCCTTGAAGTCTCGAACATAGATTATTTTGGATCTGTCTATATCTTTGGGTGCCGGTGCAGCGGAGCCGGCAGTCAGGAGGAACTCCACGGTATCCTTCGCACTGGCTGGCAGCGTCGAGTTCAGCTCGAATTCTGCATCGTCGGAGCCCATGGAATAGTCAAAGAAGGCCGGAGCTTGCAAAGCCTTTCCAGAACGACTTGCACCTTGGGACAATTGTGAAGGGCTGCTACTGACAAGTCCCCGGCTCTGCTTGGCCTCGTTTGCATCGATCAAAGCTTCAAGGAGATTTGTAATTTTGATATCTTCCAGTTGAAGGTCGCTTTGAGTTTGCGTCCGAGTAGGTTCGTCATTAACTATGCTGGAAGAACCGCCTGATGCAGGAGAGCCCATACCTCCACCATCCGGCATAATTAAGTTTCTTAGCATGGAAGGGAGCTGCACAAAAGGTATGGCATACACACGAGACGCTGCTGGTGGACCCATGGCAGAAGGTACACTGGACTGTGATTCATCTTCGGCACTTTCTTCTATGTCGTGGACAGCAGTCCTGAGTTCTGAACTTAGCCGATATGTCTCGTAGCCCAATGAGCGGATGGAGCGTGGTGATGGCTCTGGGCCTTCTCCTAGGTAATCGCCAGCCAATTGCGCGAGATCCAGGGCCTGTAGAGCAATTACATCCGCCCCAAGCTCGAGGGCATTGGTGAAAACGCACCGATCAATCACTCTCTCTTGCTCAGCGGTGGGTGCGTGTAGTATCACGTTTGTTTTGGTAGACGGAAAGGAGTCTCCAGCCGCTGGTTGTAAAGTACACAGAGAAGCTGCGATCGTTGCTCGAATCTCCGCCGCAATCAAAGGCGATATATGTGTCGCGCGGCCGCTATCACGGGCTTTGGCAGCCGCTCTTCGTTTCGACGCTCTCTCCAATTTGGCGTTCTGTTTCGTCGCTGCCTCCGTACTCGAGTTCTTAAGCGTGTGGCCCGAGGCTTTCGCAACATTCAGCAAATCAGCATCTTCGTTCACGGATGGTCTTGAGTCAGATGTCGACTGTACGTCTTTGCTCGTCGCGCTTTGGGATACATCCTGCATCTCAGCCACGGCATCGCCGTCTTGGGGTTGCACGTCCGGTGTTCCTGCCTTATCGTCCAGCTCTATCCGCTCAGATAGATAAAGCTCGAGCTTAAGTCTTTCCGACGTATCCAGTCGCTGACCCCACAGTCCGCGGACTAACCGTGCCAGTACCAGCGGCGCATCGAGCTCAATGCCGGCTGGGATGGAACATGTGGCGTGCTCACCAGAATCTTTGTGGGACAGAGTGACCGAGAGCAACGGTAGCCCCCTTGGTTCTTTGGACTCTTGCAACCGGTCCTCTCGCCGTATTACTCTTCGCTTGAGAAACCAATCAGGTATGTGTACAGGTGGCAGCCCTTCAGTCTTCCTCCCTCGCTGCTGACGTCGTAGAGCCGCTGAGTATCTTCGTGTCGTCTCGCGTGATCGCTGGAGCTTCTGCGCAAGAACATCGGGGTCCTCGCTTGCTATTGTAGCCTCCGCCCGCCGCTCCGCGGTGGCCGCCTCATCATCAGTCTTCTTAGTGGCATCGTGGTCGGTGGGGGTGCTACCGGGCGTAGGTGGTGGGTTCGCGGCCTGAGCAAGCTGGCGCGTAGTGTGGAAGGGTCGCAAACGTGGTGTGGATGGGTATCGACGGCCTCGAATGAAGCGCGCTGGAGGTCTTCCGGTGGACGCTCGCAGTGCGGATCGGATGACGTACATACGGACGTCTATGGCGCTTCCGCAGATGAGATGGAGAGAGGCCTACGGGTTATGGCGTAGGCTTGGTGAAAGCGAGCGATGCGCTGGGTAGTGACGGTGAGGTATGGCTCGACTTTTGCCGTGGACATTTCCATCGATATCCATCTTGAGCAAGGGTCCAGGCCAAGAGCGCGCTTGTGGCGGATGATCTTACCCAAGCGAGCATCTGCGCCAACTCAACTGCGACGACGTCTTGATCGTCCATTCGGGAACTGCACACGATTGAAACTTCAAACGCTACTGACCTGGAAGCGCCAGAGATGCAGTTAGACTGCATTGATCAAACAGTCTATCTCATCGAAGATCAGCATCATCGAACATAAACAAAGCCAAGTATCATTCAACCCTGGACAATCCTCTCGAATTTGGTACCACTAGATTCCCACGAACCAGGTTCCTCAACTGAGCTAGCTAGAAAATCCACGGATACGTCTGATTCAGGATTAACATGAAGTCCTGGGACCTGTACGAACGACCAGTATGGCTGTTACAGTCTTGAATTTTTACTTCAGCGAAGTGCAAGCGGGCCAGTCTGATTTGAAAGGGGTTCCCCCCTAATTGAACACGCGTCACTGCTACAAGATTTGAGCCAGTTCAAATGGTTGAGAGGAAGGTGAGCCCTAGGGTATCTAGCTTCCCAATCTACTGGGTTGCAGTAGGCAGTGGGTAACCATGCAGTCCCACGCGTCGTTGTTCCCAAGAAAGTACCCTGGAGAGCTGCCTTATGAAACGCCCCCCAGGGTCATGCATTGGGATATTTTCCTCGGAAATTCGACCGTCCATCGATATACTATATAATCTCTGCTTCCTCAGGATACAGCAGACCCGTCGTTTTGAGAAGGTGTTCCACCCAACCGTCGAGTACAATGAGTAACACTACATTGAACGAGACTTTTCCCCACAGGACTTCAACCGAACATGATATTGAAATGGGCGGTAAGCAGTACCCCCATCGTCGCCCCTGCATCAAGTCACAATCGCATGGGTCAAGGTATTGAACTGCAGCGACACAATTGCGAGACCGCGTCAAAAAGTTCCGTGTGTTCCAGCACCCGTGCTCTACCCACCGATAGGAATGTCACTTGGAGTGGTCCTGACTGCGATCCATTGTTCAATCACAAACTCCACGATGTTTTTGAGCGGCCAGCTAACATTCATAGATGACACTAAGCCTGCACGTCCAGCTCTCAGTCAGCACAGGTCGCTGAGCCGATTCCTATCCAACCGAAGTACACCTCAGAACATCGGAGAGAAGGTGACGAAGAGCCAGCAATGGAGGATCTTGTCATCGGCTTCGCTTGTGGCGTTCACTGTCATAGGTAAGCGCACTTTTCATGTAAATCTTTACATTACGTCAATCGCCTGACAAAGCTAGGGTTCACACAATCATTTGGTGTTTTCCAGGCGCACTATGGCCGTATACAAGCTGTGAATGAAGGTGTGTTGCGCCTGGACGACATGGCCGAACGCGCACTCCTCTCTTCGATCGGCTCCCTCGGCAATGGAGGTATTGTCGCCATCTTCGCTGTTTTCTACTACCCACATCTGCCCGAAATTGGTAAAAGCATTAGATTGCTGTGCTTCGTCGGCACTCTTCTCGTCGCTTTGGGCTTTGGCACTGCGTCCTTGAGTCATAATGTAAGTGCACGTCATCTCTTCGTATCTCGCGCATGCACTGATTCTTTCGAAGATTTGGACACTGGTAGGCTGTCAAGGTCTGCTGGTTGGTGTCGGAACGGGCCTCTTGATTAACGTCCTTGCACCGATCCTCCCGGAGTATTTCCCACATCGTAGTGGTCTCGCGCAAGGGACTATGTATGCTTGTAAGTGCCCCCAGGCTCCACGATAGTATCATGCTGATTCCGACTAGCTGCTGCCCTGGGTGGCACGGTATGGTCCATCGCCTTGACAAAGTTGCTTGAGAGTAAAGCCATTGGCATTCGAAGTACACTCCAGATTCTAGGTGGAGTGAGTGGAGCCCTGTTAGGCATTGCCAGTTTGCTCTCCCTCCCACCTCGAAAGTACGAGCAGCGGAGCACGAGGATTGTTGCCTTGAAAACGTTCAAGGACCCCATATTCTTCTTCTTGGCCGTCGTCAACATGATACATCCGCTGACGCTGGCAATCCCCATGACCTTTGGACCGGAGTTTGCAGAGTCCGTGGGTGTCGGTGTCACCAAAGCATCACAGCTGCTAGCTATGAACAGCGCTGTGGGAATCCCCTCACGCCTTGGTGCTGGCGCGCTCGCCGACAAGATTGGCCATCAGAATATGTTGATGGCTGCCACGGCAATCTATGCGGTGGCAACCTGGGCGCTTTGGCTTCCTTCGGCTCTTCGGGACGACGAAGGTTTGTACATTGCGATGAGTGTTTGCCATGGCATCATCAGCGGAGTGTTCAACACGGTGTGCAACTCGGCACAGAAGCAGCTATTCGGCGACGAGATGTACTATCCCAAGAACGGAGCGATTACGACGATTCGTGGATTTGGATATGTCTTTGGTGTGCCCATTGCAGGGGCTTTGATCAAGAGGGTGGCGGACGATGAGTTGGATGGCAGCGACTTCATCAAGCCCATTGTCTACACGGGCGTACTTCTGCTAGTCTCCCTCATCTGCCTCACGATTGTCCGGATGAAGGATGCGCAGAGGAATGGATGGAAGCTGGCGAGGTGATTATTTGTCAGCAGGGCCTTGAGGATGGGGTTGGCGTTGCGACCTGAACTTCGCGTCTATATGCTCATTAGTAGTAGTATTCGAAGTATGTAGTGTCACACCATCGCGTTGCTTACCATATCAGTCGTCTACACTAGCTGAAATCCCTGCGGTTATATGTAGCTCGCAATGTCTGTGCAGTAAATCAAGATGTCGTTCGTATGCTGTACTACAACATAACGTGGCGCGCATGTCCAGCTAGCAGATGCCTGGCCATGTACTTCAGTTGGCCAAGGGCTCCATCGACATCGGACAGACACTGTTGCAGGCGACCTCGTGGATGAAACAGCCGAGATGCGAGGCGGCAGCGCGGCATGGCCCTCAGGGTGGGCGGGCTCGTGAACCAGCGGGGACCTGCAGGCTGCATGATGCTGTGTCCGGGTGCGCCGCCATCTCATTGGCTTCTGGATGCATCGTCAGCATCGTCAGCAGCGCCATCATCGTGCTCGACTCCTTGCACATGCAGCCTCCACGACGCCCAAAACGGCAGCGAACCGGGAAATGTGATTTGTGACGACGCATGGTGATGAAGATTGACGAAGCTCTGTGACTGGCCCGGCCGTCCTTGCGGCTCCTGGCCCGAGTGTTGATCGGCGCTCCCTGGTTGACCGCTGCGGAAAACAAAGCGTCGCTGGGCCCATTCACTCCCGCCATGCACGTTCTCCCTGGACGTGGAGGGTGGCTGGAGCTCCACGATCGCTGGCCCTGAGTCCATGCGTCCCATCCTCTACACCTTCACCTAATTGCTGCCCCAGCGCGCCCCCATGCGCCTCCAGCAGCGCCGCTCGGATACCAGCTTCCTCTAACTGTTTACAGCCGCGTGCCCTGATTCCCTCACCAACCACGCGCATTCCTCTGACCACCGGCAAGCGCACCTAAAATCCATGACGTCCCCTGGACATGTCTGCTAGCTATCGCCCTATTCCTCCACCGTTGACCTGGAGGAAGCGATGTCGCTTACTCCCTCCAACTCCAGGATGATGAGCCCTGCCATCGGCGGCATCAAGCTCAATCCCTCGCCGTCGCCATACCTCAAGAACAACACGGCCCTGCGGTCGCCCACCAAGTCGAACCGCACCGAAGCGAACCTCGCCCTCCGCCAGGTCATTGGCACGACGACGAGTTCTGCCAATGCCTTTGACAGCCTGGCTACTGGCCGCTGCTTTGCATACACCGCCGGTGCGGCCGCCGTCATTGCCTCGATAGACGAAGAGCATGCCGTCTCGCAGCGCTTCTACCGCGCACGACCGACTACAAACCCCATCAATCCCTCCGCATCCATATATGGCGGACCCTCGACGCCCACCCAGAACGAAAGCCGCAACCGAACGGCTGCTTCCTTGAGGGACGCTGGCTTTGGCGTCTCTCCCGTCGCATCGCCAGCTACCAATGACTGGCCAGACTCTCCAAGTAGCAGGGCTTGGACTATGAAAGAGAAGATCAAAGCAGCAACTTGCGTCAGCTTCAGTCCAGACGGCAAGTTTCTTGCTGTCGGAGAGGTACGTACATGCTGACTTGTCATGTCGAATCACCCAAGGCTGACACCTGACCAGACCGGATACAAACCGCGAGTCCTTATCTTCTCAACGGCACGAGATGTTCCCTCAGACACTCCCTTGACTTCGCTCTCGGACCACACATTTGGCGTCAATTGCGTTGCCTTCAGCCCGGACTCCCGTTATCTTGCCAGCTTAGGTTCTGCGAATGACGGTTTCTTACACGTATGGAGCGTAAACTCTCGCACTGGTGCGGCCACGCTATTTGCAAGCAACAAATGCGTCAGTCACATCAACCGAATGGCGTGGATGGGCACCAAATTGATCACCGTGGGTACTCGTCACGTCAAAGTCTGGAAGGTCGAGGAACAAACAGGCTCAATACGCTTTAAGCCACGCCAAAGTGATGTGTCGTTCTTGTCGAGCGCCATGCACAAGACTCTGCCAGGCCGAAATTGTATCCTCGATGGTCTAAAGGATGCCACTTTCACAAGTGTTGTGCCTATCGCACCGAACCGAGCCATTATAGCTTCAGATAAGGGCGAAATATGTTTACTCGATGACTCAGGATCGGAGCACCGGTTCTCCAAATTGACGGATGCTGGTTTTCCCGTCAGCTCCATGGCGGTCGATGTCAATGGCCGCCTTCATATTGGAGGCAGCCAGGGCGGACTCAAGACTCTGTTCATTGACGACATCGTAAAGGTCATGACCCCTCCACCGTCTCCCCCACCTCGGGTAGAGTCACCGGTTGTCACGGCGATAGGGTCCAACCAGATTGGAGCAGTAGGTTGCCTGACAGACTATGTGATAACCGTCGACTCACAGCACGCAATACGGCTATCACATTTATGTGCACCAGATGATGAAGCCGTCGTTGGCGATATGCTACATATGTTGCCGGCTCACGGCGATGCTGTGCTTGGTGTGAACGCTGGACTATCACAATCGAACACTCTGAATGCATCGTATTATACATGGGCTGCTGATGGAACGATCATCTTCTGGAGCGAAGGCACATCTACAGGGTCGCTGCATGTACCACTTGAACAGTTGGAAGGCCCTGATGCCATTGTCAACGAGTTGAGAACCGCGCGCGTTCTGGCTGATGGCAGCTTTCTCATCACAGGAGACAAGTATGGCGTGTTAAGGTACGTTAACGCCCACGAGTCTCGATGAGACAGCGCCCGTAGTTGCACTTTGGGGTGACCCTTTGTCTTCGGCTGAACGGTTGTCAATGTGAACACAGCTGACAGGACACAGAATCATCGATTGTAAGACGAACTCTAGCGCCTACGACTTCAAAGCGCACGCAAATGAGATTACTAGCATTGCTATCCACGAGCAAGAGGACTGCGTGCTTCTGGCATGTGCCAGCCGGGACCGCATGGTACAAGTCTTCATCCGAACGAAGGGGACGTGGGATCTGCTACAAACACTCGATGAGCATGTCGGCGCGGTCAATGGCATATCCTTCTCCCGAAACGGGACACGACTGGTCTCATCATCAAGCGACCGAACCCTAGTCGTGCGCGAGCTCATCACTCGTGTGGACCGAGACCAGACAATCCGGGCCTTTGTCATGTTACGAGCTATCATGTTAAAAGCATCTCCAGTGTCCATGGCGTGGGATGCCGATAATAACGATGCTCTTCTTGTCTCGACCATTGACCGTCAGGTGCACAAATTCGATACACGCAACGGTCAGTGTATTAGCAACTTCAAGGCATGCGATACGGATGGAGGGGATGCCGTCGTTCTATCTTCACTTGTCCATATTCCCCGCGGATGGGGTGCCCCCCTGATAGCAGGAGTGTCAAGTACAGACAAGTCTATTAGAGTGTACGATGACAATGGCTCGCTCATCGCTCGCGACTGGGGACACACGGAGGGCGTCTCAGATATTGCTCTCGTTCAGACAAGTAATGATACGGAAGGCGAGTCGAGCGAAAAGTCCATCGTTACTGTTGCAGTTGATGGGACCATCTTTGTATGGGGCTTAGCACTGCAACCTCCAAATCGTCACGATCTTTCAAAGTCAATGGATTTACTTACTCCAAGCACGCCTGCCAACCCGGACTTGCTGGCCACTAAACCACCCCTGAGACGCGTTTTCTCACAATCGGAACTGGCACGATTCCAGCGCTCACCAGAGGAGGGAGAGACCACACCGACCGGTAGTAGATCACCAAAGTTACGGAAGAAGATATCCAAATTCGCACTTGCTCCAACGCCGAAGCTTGAGCCTTCGCCTATACAAAGCAGCTCAAGGGAGGGCCGCACAAGCAATTGGCAAGGCTATGGGACGATTCGCAGGAACAAGAACCGTTCACCGTCGCCCCCGAGTCCACGCCACCCTCCAGTCACGAAGCGGCGAGCGTCAATGGATGTGCGCGTTCGTGGCAAGGCGCCCAACAACGAGTTCGGTAGTATCGGATCTGCAACGGAAAGTCTATGCAGAACTCTTCGCGCGTATCGCAAACGCTTGGCGAATAGCAGCGATTCGATGAGCTCAGAACATGCACGCGACGTTGAGAGAGAACTTGCAGCAACGGCACGAGCAGTTGGCGAGCGCGTCAAGTCGAAGGAGTTTGACGAGACCGTCATGGTAAAGCTACTAGACCAGTACTCAGAGAGGCTGGTCAACTTGCTAGACGAGAAGATTGCGGCAAGTGTGGCACAACGCGTTCGAGAGACTAGCGTCTTTTCTGATGGCGCTGATTCGCCTGTGCTGGACCAACGTCCAGGAATCAGTAGGGAGAATAGTGCGTTTGTGGAGGGGCCTCGTGTCGAGAGCCCTACAAGCGATGAGCAGGATGTGATAACGACGGAGAAGCTCACCATATAGTGAATGATTGGAAGAGAAATGTTTACTTAGGATTATCAGGGATCACGTTGGCGCAATGGGGGAAACAGGTTACGCCAGACATGATGGGGTGCGGGGACACGAGTGGCTAAGGACGGACCGGGGTGACACTTGTACTACTATGCTTTTGGCGTTTATGGGACTGGAGCGAAGAAGGACAGGATCATAATTATTCTCGAGGGCAAGGAGTTTAGTATCTTCACCTAGGACATTATGGTGGAAGATGCATGGGTACGCGCAACTCTTTTTCAATACGCGTGGCGCGTATAGGTAATCGTAGACCTTAGTATCATCGACAAGTCGAACATAATACCATAAGAAAGATCATCTTATTCCCATTTCAGCAATTGCACTTCATCGTGTTGAGGGTTTTCCTGTCGTCGGGATGTCTAGTGTCTGCCAAACAGTGATAAATCTGCCAATCTTGTAGTTTCGGTGAACGCAGTCATCTCTCATCGTCTCTAGGACTTCAACACCATTTCTCCATCAACAACATCTTCATTTTAGCATTTTGCGAATCTTAAAAACCGAGCATGAAACGGCAACTTCTCATTTAATTTCCCGTGTCGCCTTTTACCCTACTTTCCACATATACACAAGAGATCGCTCTTCTATTCAACATACCCTGCAGTAGGGGATCTACCAACGACACCCACCCACACCCACCCACCCACGAGGAAAAGGGGGAACAGGAAAACCATCCCAATCTCCACCTACCCCGCCTTTGATAAAATAAGACCCAACGCCAAGACGATGCTTTGACAATGACCGTATCCTGGCTTTGCCGCCCGCCTATATAGATGGATAGATAAAAAAGAAACGCTTTACAAAAACACGGCAAAGAAAAAAAAAGGGAGGGGGGGAATAGGGAGAAGGGTACTAAGCATACCGCACACTCCCTCTATGATACATAGGCGGCGGCTGCGGTACCCCTCCTCCCCCTGCCCCGACCGCAGACCCTCCATTCGGCGTCCAACCCCCCGGCGGCGCACCGGGCGGCCCATACACCGGCGGCGGCGCTTGATGCATTCCCGCTCCATTAATCAAGGGCCCACTACTACCCATACCACCCCTGTGACCGCGATGTCCTCCTCCATTGCGATACGGCGGTGGAGGCGGCGGGACAGCAGAAGCAGCGTATTTCCGCAATTTGGAGCGGCGACGGTACGAGCGCCAGCAGCAGCCTACGATGCAGAGGAGTAAGAGGCCTCCGATTCCGGCGGCGAGACCAATGACGAGGGAGAGGTGGCGGTCGATCCAGGATTTTATTTCGCGGCCGACGGAGCCGTTTTTGCATTGGCCCTGTTTTTGTATGGGTTAGTGGTCAGGATGCAGGAAAAGTTGTTTAGTTTGTGGAAAGGACGAAGAAGAAAATATATATGGTTGGAAACGGGGGGGAGGGGTGGGAGGGATTATGGACTTACATTTTCACACGTTCCTCCTCCAGTACAACTCGTTCCATCCAGGAAATTCTGCTGCAGGCCGTAACACACACCGCGTCCGAATTCGGGGCTCGCACAGCTGAGCATGCAATTACTGTTATCACAAGCATACGTATCGTTGCCTTGGGTATAGCTTCCCATGATAGTCTTGCACTGCTGATCCCTGCTCGTACACTGCCCACTCGCACAGCGCAGGCCATCGCCACAATCCGTGCCGTCCTTCGCATTTGTGTCTTCAGGGCAATACGGAGTTGTGCCTGTACACGTCTCCTGGGGATCACAGTCACCGACGCTAGGCCGGCAGACGGTGGACGAGGAAGCGAATTGGCAGTTTCGGC
This sequence comes from Plenodomus tracheiphilus IPT5, assembly GCA_010093695.1. NCBI lineage: Eukaryota > Fungi > Ascomycota > Dothideomycetes > Pleosporales > Leptosphaeriaceae > Plenodomus > Plenodomus tracheiphilus. The sequence goes on from MU006315.1 coordinate 213,058, forward strand.
AACAGTCTTCGTTACTGTCGTCGCAGACGGCGTCGCCGCGGAAGCGGCACGTGGCGGGGTCGCAGCAGGAATTGTTGCCGCATTGTTGTTCGCCGCCGCAGTCGCATTGTTCGTCGCCTTCTACTATGCCATTACCGCAGCGTTGGCCAGTGATGGTGGTTACGTCGCGGTTGTTGGTTAGGCAGTTTGATTTTACGCTGTTGCGGCCGAGGGCGCTGCAGATGTTTCCAATGGAGCATGCGGAGAAGCGGGTGATGCCGTTGGCAGTGGATGGGTTCATGATGAAGCCTTCGTTTGCATCGCAGGTCGACGAGCTCAACGGACAGCATTGCTGGGCGCTCACGAGGTTCGAGTTGGCGCACTGGTCAGAGGTACAGTCGTGGACTGCGCCGTAGGTGTGTCCGGTTTCGTGAGCAATGACTTGCCATTCCGTGTTGGTGCGGATGACGACGTTGGCGCCGGCGACAGTTTCTGCATTGTTGCCTGAGTTGCCTTGGGATCCAGTCGTACAAGCTTGTCCAAGCCAGGCGAGGCCAACGGCGGATCCGGTGTTGCAGGTGGAGAGGAGAGTCCAGTGGGAGTATTGATCGTTTTGCTGGCCTCTCCATGAAGAAAATTGGTTCAGGCGGTCTTGGATGGTGATGCTGCCACTGCATGCCTGATTCCACGGCGTGGCTTGTTGTTGTGAAGTCGGGCAGTCGGGCTCAGTAATGACGAGGTTCGCCAGGCCAAGTGAAATATTGAAGGTGCTCTCGAACAACTCGGATGCCTGGTTCATGACAGCAATGACATTGGTCTGCGTTTGGTTTCTGTTTCGGTTGAACGATTGTACATAGTTGCAATCCGCAGCCACGCCTACGAGCGCGACTCGGCGAGTGCTCGGGCATCCCTGGGTGCTTCCAATCGACGAGACGAGGTTTACACCAGCGCCATTGCCACCTGGCTGAGTATCGAGTTGTCGCTTTCCAAAGAGATTCGAGATGGGGGTAAAGCCAAAGTTTTCCTCACTCCGTGCGCGCATGCCAGCATACACGGGATGGTCGTCACGCTTATTGAAGTTCAACTCATCCGACAAGCATCCAGGCGTTGCTTCTCTCTTCCTCAGCTCGGAGTGCTCGTCCAGCCTGCTCATATCCGAGTCCCTAAACACAACCATGTAGTCATCATCCCTTAGATCAACATCCGGATCCTCCGGCAGGCGCGTCGCCTTGTAACTTGACGATAATTTGATGTGGTGGTGATCATGCTGCACCGTGTAATGTCCCTCGAACAGCGGTTCCAGCCCGTCTCGCCGTATGCCAATGCGCGCCCACCCAACATTGTCCCAGCGATTCCCCCTCTTGATCCACGCCGTGCCCTTGTAGACCTTGTGCTGCAAGCGGTCAATCGGCTCCTGCCTCGCTATACTCCCGTCGTGGTTAAGATGTGTGATGCTTCCCCCCTCGACAAACAGATCGTGGTTGGGCTCGAGGCTGAGCCGAATGCGCTGCCCAGACACATCGAAGGCGAGATCAAAGGTCGAGACGGCGGTTACACGGTGCGTGGGCGTCAAGATGTCTGCATTCTTGGCAAGCGCGATGCGACTGAGGGGATCTCGGTGATTTGACGATGCTGCTGCAAGTGTGGCTGTGAGGGCGATGGTGAGCGTGGCGGCCACGCTCCGGAGTATGCGCATTGTTGTGGTTGAGTTATGCGGTCTGTATTGTTCTTTTGTTGTGCCTCGTTCGGTGTGGCAATACACGTCCCTCGATCAACCTGGAACAAGGAGGTTCCTTGCCAAATGGGTTGGGATGGGCGTCTACAAGGCAGCCTATGCAAGAGAACTGCGACTACTACTGCAACGACAATGCAACGAACGACATCGGGTAGGCAAAGCAGAACCGTAGATACAACGATATACAAGGAAGGATTATACAGAAGGCAAGGCAAAACGGCCGATGGCGAGCGTCAAAGAGAGTCGTAATCGTACACAGCCCCCTGCTCTCCACTGGCCCTTGGCGCACGGAAGGCGGATGTTAGACTCGTTTAGAGCCTGGGCGCAACGCGACTGAAACCATGATGCCGCGGGCCCTTTGTGGCGCGAGGCCTGGTCGATGGGGCAGAGGGAGTTGCGTTCATTCGGACGGTTGACAGGAACCAGTGGGCGGCGGGTGGGCGGAGTGAGTTGGAGTCGGGGTGTCTCTGGTTGGGTTGATTCACGCAGGGGCTCACCAGCACGCTGCACATTGGATGGAATGTCAACGAATTGTACATTTGCAACTTGGACGGCCACGCCGCTAAGCATACATAGCTGTGCGCGTACGTATAGTGCTATACTGAAGGAACACTACGACTCATCTGCCACGCGCGACTGACAGCGTCTCACGGCCATAGACGCTCGCCTCGGCGCCTGTCACGCCCGCAGTGTGCGGTGTAACAACAAGACGTTACCCTTGAGCCGCCGAGAGGATAGCTAAGACGAGCTTGGCCGGCTTACCCAACGAGACCGCCCGCGCCTTCGACCCTCCCAGCCAACAGCTCACCACGGCCATCCGCCATGTCGCATACATGCCTAGGTACACAGTGCCAACATGCACCCCGTCAGCGTGTTGCCAAGGCGACCCGTCTATTTCCTCTTGGACTGGTGCACGATTTCGATAATCTTTTCCACGACCGACGGATCCGAGAGCTGCACAGAAGCCGTTAGCCCGGGTCCACCCCGCCGGAACGCGTCATCGCCATCAACACCATCACCCACACAGCACGCGGTTGGCATGGAGAGTCACTTACCGTCGTGATGTCGCCCAGCTGGTCCTCCTCTCCCGCCAAGATCTTGCGCATGATCCGGCGCATAATCTTGCCCGACCGCGTCTTGGGCAGATCGGGAACCACGAAGATGGCCTTGGGCGCAGCAAACGGCCCAATCGACTTGCGCACTTGCAGGATCAAGTCCTTCTTGACCTGGTCATTCGACTCTGTGCCCTCCTTCAACGCTACGAAGGCGTTGACCGCTTGGCCCGTCAACTCGTCGTGGATGCCGACTACTGCGGCCTCAGCCACTTGATCTACGTCACGGTCAGCAGCCTGCAGCTCGGTGTTTGTGGAGATAAGAGAATCCACTTACGATGCTCAATCAGCGCTGCTTCGATTTCGGCAGTCGACAGTCGGTGTCCGGAGACGTTTACCACGTCGTCGACGCGTCCTCGGATCCAGTAGTAGCCTTCGTGGTCGCGTCCAGCACCGTCTCCGGTGAACTGCTTACGTTAGATCGATTCCCGATTACTGACACGGCATACTCACGTAGTATCCCTTGTATACGTTCAGGTACGTGTCCATGTATCGCTTGTGTGCTCCCCACACTGTGCGGGCCATACTGGGCCATGGCTGCTTGAAAGCCAACACGCCTTCCACGTCATTGCCGTGAATCTCCTCGCCAGAGACTGGATCTATAATCGCAGGCTCGATACCGAAGAATGGAAGAGACGCGGATCCTGGCTTCGTAGGAGTAACGCCTCCAAGTGGTGTAATGACGTGAGAACCAGTCTCGGTTTGCCAGTAAGTCTAAACAGTGGTCAGCAGCTTCTTACATGGCACCAACAGGGCTTAACTCACGTCTACAACATGTGCTTCACTCTTTCCAACCTTCTCAAAGTACCACTTCCACACCTCGGCAGCGATGGGCTCACCAACGGATCCGAGAATCCTCAGGTTCTTCATCTTGTGCTTGATGTGCTCGTCACCAGCACGCTTGAGCAGTCGCAGTGCGGTAGGAGCCACGTAGAACTGGCTGACATTGTACTTGTCGACAATGTCCCAGTAACGCGAGAAGTTGGGGTAGGCAGGTGTACCTTCGAAGACCACGGTCCCTACACCGAGCAGGAGAGGAGCGTATACAACGTACGTGTGACCGGTGATCCAGCCAACATCGCCACCGCAGAAAAAAGTGTCGTTGTCGTGTATATCGAAGACGTACTTGCCGGTCGCCGCAGCTCCGATTAGGTAGCCTCCAGTGGTGTGCATGACACCCTTGGGCTTTCCAGTGGAGCCAGAGGTGTAGAGCAAGAAGAGGGGATCTTCTGAGTTCATTGGCTCTGGGGCAATGTAGTTGGGATACTTCTCGACCTCCTCGTGCCACCACCAGTCGCGGCCCTTTGTCCACGGGATCTCAGCACCAGTGCGCTTGTAGACCAAGCAGTGGCTGATGCCCGGACATTGCTTCAGAGCCTCGTCGACAATCTTCTTGGTGCTGATGACCTTGCCACCACGCTTGCCCTCGTCCGTGGTAATGACGACCTTGCACTCGGCGTCAATGATGCGGTCGCGTAGGGAATCAGATGAGAAACCAGCAAACACAACAGAGTGGACAGCACCGATACGCGAGCAAGCCAGAAACGAAATGACAGCCTCGGGAATCATGGGCAAGTAAAGAGCAACCACATCGCCCTTCCTCACACCCATCTCCTTGAGCGTATAAGCAAGCTTCGACACCTGACGAAGAAGCTCTCCATATGTGATGACGCGACTGTCGCCCTCATCATCAGCCTCGTACAGAATAGCAGGCTTATCCGGATTCTTGAAGGCGTGACGATCAACGCAGTTGTAACTGGCATTCAGCCTGCCCTCCAAGAACCACGCATTATCTCCATGCTCAAAGCTACCCGCATGCACAGTCTGAAAATCGCGTTCCCACGTGAGCAATTCACGCGCTAGTTTGCCCCAGAATTTGTGTGGTTCGGTAATGGACTCCTTGTACAGTGTCTGGTACTCTTCGAGGTTGGCGAGATGTGGTTTCGAGTGCGGGTGCTTGCTATTACGCCACAAACATTAGCAATTGGGCAGCTGTCAATCGAGTTTCAATGCGCGTTATTCTCGGGCTCGTGGTGTGTGTGTGTGTGTGATGTAATGCGCCACGGAGAAAGCTCGGCATGGCGGGGTCACCCCGCTCTCCTGCCTGCACGCGAACAGGCGAAAGCTTGGGATGACGCCGCAGCTGTCCTCGCGTGCGCCTAGGGACGGATTGTAGGATTCAGAAGGAAAAAAACAAAGCAAGAAATTGAGCAACTCACTCGTAGAACGCCTGTGGGACGTGGAATGTATCCACCTCGTGGGCTTCGGCGACGACTGGCACCTGGGGTTTGGTGTTGCCTTCGGACATTGTGATGTGTGTATGTAGCCTGCAGACTCAGAGAGGGGCAGACAAGGCGTTGCGCTCCGTTGCGTGCCACGCGAAAGGGGGGGTGACTGGGAAAGCTGTTTCCAATGAACCACAGGTGGGGAAGCTTTTGCGAGCTGTGTACGATTGGTGTGATGGTGTCCTCTAGAGGAGAATATATGGCCCTCGATTCCGGGTAAAAGGGCTCGGCGGTGCGCTTGCTTGATTGATTGCCGCAGGGACACTCAACTCAAGTTGGGCGGGATTGCGTTGCGATTCAGGCTCTCGGGAGAGACGATGCAGGTGTAAGGCACAGTGGAGCTGTGCGTTGAAGTAGGTAGGTAGTGTGTGTGTGTGTGTGTGTGTGGCGCAACAAGTCGTCAAGCAATCACGACAACAATATTGCGTACTATCGTCACAGTACGTAGCAATAGCAGTACAGTAGCAATTTGAGAAGAAAAAGAGGAGGTGACAACCATCCAACAAACACCCCGGGGACGGGCGAACGGTCTCCCTTTTGAAGCCAACCTAACACAGCCTATTCCACACCCACCCATACCCAACATCGCTAGAGTACCTCGCCATGTGCCCTTTTACCCCTCACGTGTGCGCGCGCGCTCGCGCTCGCTCTCGCGGGAACATGGAATATGACGAACCGTCGTCTCTGCTCTGGCCCTTTGTTTCGGAGGGGGGGGACCCACTGGAGAGCGAATGGGCGGGAACCACTTACCAACAAGGATAGGCACGTCGCCCAGGCCCCCGGTGTGTGATGGGGGTGCCTTTCCGTTGCTCCGGATTACAGTACAACGCTTCCTCGGCCGTCCAGTAGGGACCATGTGGGCTGTTGTTGTGTCGATCCTGGGTTGCTGGTTTGGGGGGTCTCTGCGCGCGGTTGGGTATTTTATGCGGGCGTGTGTTTGGCTTGGTGTATTCCATATGGTGTTCGTTGAAGCTGGTGTTGGTGTACAGACGGGGACGGGCTGTTTTTCCATTGGTGAGAAACTGTGAATGCGACGTGGTATCCCCACGTTTAGATTGCAAGTCAAGTACAAGTGATTCATTGTCACTTTTGACAGTCACAGTCACAAACAAGAACAGGTACAAACTACCATAGCGCTTAATGCGACACACAGTAGCGTGTAAGTAACCAGCAAACCAGCCAGCGAAACGTTACCTACCTGGTACCATATACACCCAAGCCACTTTCGCATGTACCATAGTCTTGGTATGACATACCACCCATGCCCACCAAAAGCACACATGCAAACACGCCAGCGATCTACAAATCGCAGAGACTCGTCCGTCCTCAACTTCCTATAGGACCCCCTAGAAATTGATCTTCTCCAATCATTTTCCTGCAAGAAAAAGACAACCCTTGACCACGCGTTGCTGCAGGCTATCATGCGACTTGCTGGGTTCTGCGCTGATTTCGGGTCTGGGGAAGTTTGGTAATGATAACCCGAGGCACCGGCAATTGTTTTTCCCTCTGGAGCAGCGGGTAGCCGCTTGCGACCTGCGACCGTCAAATGGTTTAGTAGCGTCTCCCTCTGTTGCGCGGATTTGAAATGTGTTTTCTAGTGTAGGATTTGGGACAAGGTCATGACGGTCTTCTTGTAGTCGATTTCTGTGGCGTCGTGCTCTGGGACGCATCCTGGGAAAGGCAGGCAGGTGTAGTCCGCGCTAAGCTTTCAACCAGCCATGTCATCATGGTGGCGCTCGTTCGCATCATATGTACCATTTCGAATGTTCTCTACTCCAGAGGTACTACGCACAATAATTGGTTCAAAGCCTCAGCTCAGCATCCCACCCATTCGATGTACCACCAAAATCGTCGATTGCTGTGGATCTTACCTACTCTTGGCGAATTCTGGCGTCCCAACTCCCCCATGTTCCGAAGCATTGGCTGACGTTTTCTGTCGCAGCTGCAGCTTAGGCTGCAGTCTTCGCGTGGGAGAAGTCGGCCAATGGGAGGTGCAGGAGATGCCAATCTTCTGGTGAATGATGTGGAAGCGGGGCCCCGCACGTACGAGTTGTGGCGCGGCTGCAACCGAAGGGTTATCATTACGCTGATGTATAACTGGGTCCATTATATCTTTGACAGATCCCGTGATTATGGTAATGAGATATCTGGTAGTAAAGGGGTGGGTAGAGTATGGTAGTGTTGGTCATAGTTACCATAAGGCAAGATGCAACTTTATTTCCAAATATACCTACATGACATCTCATACTGCCATCACAACACCCTCAACAACAACCTTTTTATCATCCTCATGCACCCCACCAGTCCGTCTCACTAGACTCGGGCTGACCAAAACCCCCCTCCTACCTGTTTCTTCCCAGTCAAACTCATAAAGAAAGGGCTCGCCATACAACCAGATACTAAGATTTAACGCCATATGTATCAAGCCTGCAAGAGCATCATCCCTATCCCGATCACTTGATGACGGATTTGCCCATGGGAAGAAGGTAAGTGAGAAGTGCTCGGCTGCTTCACGTGCGTTGGATTGTGTGAGCATATTCCTACGGGATACTGTAGTGGATGTTGCGGCGTTGAAGAGGTAGACGGAGAGGCGGCGGTGGAGGGTGCTGACTGCAGTGACGTTTGGATCTGGTAATGTCAGTATAATTCCGGTTTCAGGGTCAAGGAGTTCAAGCATAATGCACGTACCGACACTGTCACTATGATCGTCCTGAGTAAATATACTCCTTAGCTCACTTGGAAATATTGTTTCGCCAGGCTCTTCGCTTCGTGGTGTTGTGATCCCCAGGGCGTATGCCACAATCGCATGTTTTAGCACTGTTGTCGGACTAGAGCAATCTTGCAATAGCTCTGCCATGTTGATGTCTTTGGCTCCAAATTGTGCGAGGTCGGGTTCCATGCTTGGTGTGATACTGGCGTGTACGTCGCGGTAGTAAGTCTCTACGTGGCTATGACAGTCTCTGAAGAGTGTCATGACCCTGTTGTACACTTTATTTTCGGAAGCGACTGGAGATAAAAAGGCAGCAACATCCACACCTTCAGACTGCTGTGCGGATGCCGGCAATGGTGTCGGAATCACGGCTGGTGTACGTGTAGGTGTTTGCGAGACCTGAATGTATGGGCTGTTTCTGCCTCCCATACCGACATTCTTATGTTGTTGCATCATCACGAACTCGGGAGTAGAGTCGGCGTAGTTGTTGTAGTCTTTATTGGCGACATTGCTTTCTCTGGTCCTGTTTCGTCTCGTGAACAGGAGGAACGCAGCAACAAAAGCAATTGCCGCACCAGCTATCAGTGTTGCAATGGCGATACCTGCTACAGCACCGGAACTTAGACCACTGCTGCTGTTCCCAGATCCAGCTCCATCGGTTTGAAGAGAAATTGCGCCAGTCGACGAGGACTCTACTGTAGGTACAAAAATTGTAGACTGGGACGGTGTTGGATACGATTTTAAGGATTCGCTCACTATAGTTGTGGTCCCTCCTTGTGTGTTCTCGCCGAATGGATTTCGTGTCTGCTCGTTTGATCCATTGGTGCTCACGGACTCCGCAGCGCCCGACTCTGTCGTGGAAGACGCTCGTTCAGATGGATCTGAGCTCGTACGATCTGCACCCGACACTGGTGTTGGATTCACAGGACAATTTTCTCCACATGACGTCGTTGCGAACGAACTTTGACGTGTGCTAACTGCTTCGCTGGTAACTGGACCTCCAGGCAGGCCCGGGTGAGTTGACATCTCGACCAGAACCAGAAAAAGAGAGAAAAGAAAGATCGGAAATTTTGCTCAAGGCTGCTGGGGGACTTCTTAAAATAAATCATCCTGCAGCCGCTGCAAACGTCTCGACATATCAGGCTGCCAGCTCAGCCGCAGCCGTGCTGCATATCATGCATTGTTTTTGTCGCTGCGCCTCGTGTAGGCCAGCCACGTCAGTACTCGTACTCGTTTATCATTGCTCACTTTCAGGCTTACGGTCGCACCTGCACCGGGTTTTATATGCAGATGCACTATTGATCTAGTGCTGATGAGAAGATATGGGGGTGAGCGAGGAGTTGCCAGTGTAGATGCAAGGTTGTACAGATCGCGCATGCACTAGTGAAGGTCTGAGTTAGTGTGTGTGGTTTATATGTACACAGTAAGCGCAGCCTTGGTGCACAGCCTTGTAAGGATCACCATCATTTGACCATCTTTGTGGGGTCCAAATCATGACTTTTTGATGACTGAGCATGAATTCAAACTATTGCAATGAGATCAATTGAATCGAAGCTGGTGATCGACGGAGAGACTTGCGCTACATGTGCGACAGAAGTGGATGTAGGTGGCTTGCGTCGAGAATGTAGACCTATGACATCCGACATGCTACGTGAACTGAAAGGAGTCCATAGAGTGCAAGTTACACTACATTGGCATTGATAACATCGATAGATTGATTGATGGTGTGAAAAGTAACCGTAAGAAAACAACGGTGAAATGAAGAATGCATTCGATTTACTGTTATTGTGTCTAGTGCAGACCTGTATATTGAGTAAACGTGGATTGATCACACATCGTCTCAAGCATACAGACGAGTCCAGCCATCGGAAATTCTTATTTATTCCGCTAACCTATCTGCTGGGCACACACTTTGAGTACCCTTTTCGTGCTGTAGTACTAGGATATGTACAAAGAAACTCCATCATTTCTACCCCAGTTTCAATACGATCGGCCCTGGTATTTGTATTTGTATTCATTGTCGCGAGTGACAATTGATGTGCCTATAATCGCTATTCATTTTCCAAGTCCACCCACCATCTCCTAATGATTAATCGTCTTACTACATCTAGTGAGGAATACCATCATACTCTCCATAGCCGAGCGCAAGGTTCATGTTCTGCAGACACTGTGTTGCAGCGCCCTTGAGCAGGTTGTCGATAGTTGCGTTGACGACTACACGCTTGCCTGAGCTGTGCACGGCAAAACCGCCAATCTCAACACCGTGCTTGCCCGAGATGTTCTTGACAAGTGGTGATTCACCGACAATCTTGACAAGCTTCTCGCCGGCGTAGCGGTCTTGGTAGAGGTTGCGGATGTCGCGCGAGGTCATGGTGCGGTTGAGAGGAATGGAGATGGTGTGCTGATTGAGTCAGCTGGGATGTTCAACAATGAGACGACTCGATGGTGGAATACTTACAGAGATACCCTGGAACCAAACAGCAACATGAGGAATGAAAGCTACGTCAATGCCCAATTGCCGCGAAATTTCCTTCTCGTGGACATGGTCCACCAGACTGTATGGGATGAGGTTGTCTGTGAGGTTCTTGACATCGTTCTTTGGGCTGGGCTTGGTTCCAGCACCTGAGTAGCCAGATACACCAAAGACAGTGGGTTGACCGCCAACGAACTCAAGCAGAGGGGCGATACCGAGTTGGGCAGCCGTGGCGTAGCAACCTGGGTTTGCTATCCGCGAAGTGTTGGCAAGCTTGCGACGGTCAACAGTCTCGGGCAAACCATATGTCCAGCTGTCGTCGAATCGGTAGTCGGCGCTCAAATCAACGATGAGGGCATCTGGCTTCGCTGAATCATTGATTGCGTCCACAAAAGGCTTACAGACACCGTTGGGAAGGGCCATCACCCAGCAGTCGACCTCTCCTTTGTCGGCCATCCTCTTGACATCCTCAGGCGAGAGGTTCTCGTAGGTAATGTTGCGCTTGGTGTAGCCCTCAAGCTTCTTGCCGTTGAGCTCACGCGAAGACACGTGCCGTAAATCCATGTTGGGATGCTTGTTGAGGAGCTCGATGAGAGCCTGCCCTGTATATCCTCGGGCGCCAATCAAGGCGATTTTGGAAGGCCAGTCCTTGCTCTTGAATTTGACTCCATAAGGAGGGTTAGGATTCGTGGTCTCGGATGACCGCGATGCGGTGGTCGCGAAGCCACGATGTGTTGCGGCGACGCGTTGGCCCATCCTGGATCTATTGTTAGCAAATCTCTCACAATTTATGATTTCTCCGAATATCACATTGGCAGCAAGTCCGAACTCAAGCAATGGAAATGCAAAATGACATACCTCACGGTTGGTCGAGTGGAAGAGCCAAATGTGCTTGATCCAGCTACAGTGGAGTAACTGCGCGTTTGCTGGCCCTGCTTCAGACTAGCGACAAAGTCTGCTGCCCTCCGGAATTGAGATTCGAGACTGTCCTTAAGGATGCTGCGGCCTTCTTTCTGGTAATCCTCCAAAAGCGCAAAGATTTCAGAAGACTCTGCGGATCCCCACCAGCAAAAGATCTCCTTTTCACGGCGAAGGAAACCGTCTGTCCTTTCCAGATGGAATTTGACATGACTGGGTTCTTGGCTGTCTACGATCCAGTAAAGCTTAGGGTACTTCTGCTTCACGCGCTTGAAGACCAAGTCGCTGACGTTGGTTAGGAATCCCTCCTTGGTCATAGTAAGGGTGGAGAGTTGAGCAAACTCGCCCTCAGCAGCTGGTGGGTATACGATAGCTACCACGCTTTTGGCGTCGTCATAGAAAGCTTCGAATGGGCGATTCTTGAGGTTCTGGACGTATTTGGTAACGGCCTCGGTTGAGTCGGCACCTCCCCGCTCCTTTGAAATAGCTTCTTGAATAGCTTTTATGTCTAGCTCCTCGAACCTGCTGACTTCCTTCACGCTTCCACCGTTGCGGATCAGGGTACCACGCCCAGTGTGTGTGAAGAGTTCCTTTCCAAGATCCTGTGGATGCGTGATAGCAACACTCGAGGTCCGTGGTAGTCCGTCTAGGAGCTTCTTCGCCTCCACAATCTTCAATTTTGTGCCGTATCGGACCCAGGGCTGCTTCATGTAGTTGTCGTATTCAGCTTCCAGGTTAATCTGTGAGATTAATTTTCCAGTTTCTGAGTTGAACAATCCTCCCTTCTCCGACAAGTAGATGACCTTCAGGGGCTGAAATTCGCGTGCCAGTGCCGCAGCGACCACATCGGCGTTGACGTTCAAGATCTGGCCGTCCTCCGTCTCAGCCATGGAGCAGAGAATTGGCAATTCCTTGTTCTCGAGCGCATCCATGATGGCCCTGGTGTTGATGTTTGTAATCTTCCCTACGTACTTCCACTTGTCCTTGTCCAGGTAGTCTGCCTGAAGTGCGCCTGCGGTGATGGGCCGCGAAGGGACGCCCCAGTTCCTCTTGAGTGTCATGACCAAGTCCATGTTGGCTTCAAGGAAAAGCTTGCGAGCAATGCCCAGCGTCTTCTTGTCGGTCACGCGTATACCATCGATAAAGTCGGGCTCCACGCCTGAATCCAGGAGTGTCTGGTTCATCTGGGGTCCCGCACCGTGGACAATGATGGGGTACAGCCCAATGGCGTGCAGCTGCTGCAGGGCAAAGCATAGCTCGTCGAGGTGCTCGGTGAGGATTGCTCCGCCCACCTTCACAACGGCGAATTGGTGGGGTGAGACGGAGCGGAACTGGCCCAGGTACTGGTCCACCTCGCGCCGTGAGCTGGCACTGGCCAGCAGGTTGAGGAAGGCGGCGTATATGGACGACTTGGTGCCATCGCTCGACGCGGCGTACTGACGGCTCGGGGTGGAGCTAGCGACGAGGGCTCGTGGGAGGGCTGGGAGGGCGCGGGAGGCTCTTGAAGCCGCGAGGAATTGGCGGGACGATCGTGCTGCCACGCGAGCACCAGCCCGTACGACGCCCTGCATTGCGGCGACACGTTTAGAAACAGCTCGAGAGACTGCAGGCGTTTGGCGGCGCAATTGGCGGGCGTGGCTATATAGTGGGAATTCGCAGAGTCAGGCGCGATATGACGCTGGGCTACAATTTTCGCTCGCCGATAACGGTTCCCCAGCAGTTGGCAAGGTTCATGCGGGACATGAGCTTGAGCCCTTTGAGCCCACCACCGCATGATTGGCCGGGGATGCTGCATCTCCAGAAAACTCTACTGTGATAAGCTGCGGGTCCGTTGATAGAGCATGCAACACCTGTCTGTCACTGCGTGCTGTCGGCGCGTCTCTACTAGTACCACAGCACACTACAGCTGTCTGACGTTGCGTGTTGCCATGGCCTGCACCCATTTGGTTGCTAGTCCGATTCCGATTCCAGCCAGCACCGTATACTTAAGTTGCATCTGCATACCCGAGCAGTGTGCATTCAGCCAGAACTCAATTCATCGTGGCCCAAAGAACTACTCCACACGAGGCTGACTGGCTGACTGGCTGACTGTCTGACTGTTGACATTACCATCGAATACATCGGTACCTGCACAAGGCCCGAATCTGATGCGTTTCGCTCCATTTGACCCTAGAGGTTCCACCGCAACTCAACATCTTCTGATACATACTTCTCGGCATCGTGGAGGGCGGCTGATAGCCCAAGACTGCTGAACTAAGACTCTGAACAATACGACGGCACCGACCGGGCATCGGCAATCAGACTAAAAACTCCATTTGATCGTCTATCGGTCGTGCTTGAGAGTAAGCTCCCAAGGTAGTGTAGCGAAAATGTGACAGCGTTACAGGAGGGTACAGGACTGCTGCTGCCATAGACCGATCATAAGGATACAGAGAAATCAACAAAAAAGGACCTGGCCCATCGCTTTCATATCCGCCATGGACTGAGATCCTGAACAGCGCAGTTCATTGGATACAGCATAATTCGTAGCCACCTCGCCATGCCCCGTATGGCCATGCAACTCTATCCCCCGCAATTATTAATGAGTTATGATTCGTGGTATCAGGCGTGTAAACATTTATTTGTTCTTCGTGGCAACGACTATAAAGTATTAGCAACCAGTCTACTGGGCTGTGGCGCGGAAGGGCGTACCAGAAGGAACAATAATGACAATCAACAGGATGATGATGCCAACAATCAGACACATGCGCATCTTCATGTCCTTCCACCACATCTGCTTGCGCACGCGGTTGGCACCTCTTCGGAAGCCCTGGGCGGACACGGCAAGGTTGTCGGTCTTGTCCTGCAGCGAGTCTAGGCGTGCTCCTCGCTCTGAGACCTTGTTGATGTTGTCGCGCATGATTCCGACGGTGCTGTCGATTTCCTGTCCTACGAGTCAGTATATGAGGTCATGTTGTCGAGAGCCGATGGATTTCGAGCTGCGCAGGTTGCGCATATGCACGCTGATACGGGACCAACGGTAGGAGCGACATGCAAAAGGCAGCGCAGGGCTTTTTGTTGGGTCGCATCGCTGCTGGCAGCTCTCCACAAACTTCGGTGGCTGCCTGTCGACCGCAACTGCGCTACACTTGCGCAAAAGCTGCTGGAGAATCTCGCATTTGCGATGGAAGATGATTGTAACATACCGCTTGGAGAGCTGCAGTGCGGTGGTTGCCATTCTGGCCCTGGCCGCCCTGCTGTCCGCCGGCGCCGCCCGACGGAATATATGGGTCATACGGGGGCTCCTCGCGGGTAGACATGTTTGGAGTGACTGCGTAGGTAAAGGTCGACGTTTAAAGGCGATAGCGGTGGGTTCCGAGGGAGGTTGTTGTTGTGTGGAGCGAGGAGGGTGTGGGTGTGTGGGTGACGGAGATGGTGTGGATGAGAAGTCCGCTCAGCCCGGATGGCGAACGAGCGTCGAATGTGTCAGCTTCGTTTGAGCTGTGAGGCTGGGTGTCTGCGTGAAACCTGGCGCAACAGCACAAAAAGGCCGACTGTGAATGTATCGACGGTTTGCAGCGCTTGGAGGCAATAGATTGAATATCAACGTGAGGCTCTTGATGGGTGTGACGGCATTAATCTAGCTCATGCGATCGAACAGCTGTCGCTCCCTTCCACGCCTGCGCCACGGCACGTGACTGCCACCGCCCCATCATTACGAGCGTTACGACGTCGCTTGCAGGGGTGCGGGCAGCTGGCGTGGCAACACAACCTGAACAAAGACGCCGAGATTGGCACGGTTGGCGCTCAAGACTGTCCAGAAGGCCTCGTAATCGCCCAGCCCTAGCTTCGCATGGCAAAACTCGTCGCGCGACGGGCACCCCATTGGAGTGGCAGTCCACGGCCATGAGACGCAAGATGTACCAGATCTTGCGTGGAGAAGGACAGGGTCATGGCGATGCAGCATCACGACCTGTGCCTGGCTTAGCAGCTGCGTCGAGGCTTTATGCAACGCACCCAATACCCGTTTGCAGTGGGTCCTGGAGATCTGCCAAGGGGGCACACTAGAGCCATGTCTTGACGACCTGGGGATCTGCTACCCACTGGCTTCCGCCGAACTCCTGAAGTGCCCCGGAAGCCCACTCTCCCTCCGACCTCCATTCACCCCTCTGACAGCCCTCTTCACACGCTCGCTGATCCGGATCGCTGCTTGGTAGTCATCTTGCGACTCACATATTCTTACATACTGGCCGCCTCCGTTGAGCGCTCGCAAGCCCGCATTGCGTCACTCGTTCATAGCATACGTCAAAGGACATCACATACGTCAATTGACTAATACAACTCCCAAGCCGGAAGCGCGAAGCAAGATTGTTACGGATCCGTATCTGGATTAACTCTCGAATCTCGACTCTCGAATCCCCATCTTCACCTCCGCTGCACGTGCCAAGAACCCTGTCGAGCCTGGTGCTTGATACCGATTGCGCCTGTCTCGCTTGAGCGAGCGCCAGTGTATCGTGTATTGGCTACACCACTCACACCATGAAGTTCACTTCCGCTTTTGGGCTCATTGGTGCCTCAAGCGTGTTGCTATCTGGCACCGCTGCTATCGATTTGGACATCACATCCCCAGGTCGGTCCTCCTTCATTGTGCAGTCTGGACAGCTCATTGACGTTTGTAGATTCAATCAAGACCGCCGCAAAGACTATTGCTGCCAATCTACGAACCTACTACACCGGTGATAGACCAGGCGATGTCCCCGGCAATTTGCCAGACCCGTACTACTGGTGGGAATGCGGTGCCATGTTCAATGCCTTTATCGATTACTGGTACTACACCGGCGACGACCAGTACAACGCTATAACATCGCAGGCTATGCAACATCAAATTGGAGACTTTAATGCCTTCATGCCTGAAAATCAGACCAAGACACTCGGAAACGATGACCAGGCTTTCTGGGGATTGGCTGCCATGTCTGCTACGGAAAATAAGTTACCGGATCTTGGAGGCGGGCAGCCATCTTGGCTCGCTCTAGCCCAGGCTGTCTTCAACACTCAGAAAGACCGTTGGGACAATGCAACGTGTGGTGGAGGATTGAAGTGGCAAATTTTCCCGTTCAACAATGGTTACAACTACAAGAACACTATTTCCAACGGTTGCTTCTTCAACATCGCCTCACGTCTTTACAAGTACCTCGGAAATGACACTTATGCCGACTGGGCTGAGAGGGCATGGGAGTGGGAGCTTTCCGTAGGATTGATGAGTCCCGATTTCCACTTCTTCGATGGAACCGACGACAAGCTCAACTGCTCATCGTTGAACCGTATCCAGTGGACTTACAATGCCGGCGTGCACATGGCCGGGGCTGCAGCCATGTGGAACGTGGTAAGTAGCTGCATATACTAGTTGTGGTTACAGCATGTACTAACAAGTATTAGACCCAGAACGACTTGTGGCGTACAAGGTTGAAGGGTCTCATTGATGGAGCTGGAGTCTTCTTCAAAGATAATGTCATGACCGAAGTTGCGTGCGAGAACAACGGCAAGTGCGACGTTGATCAGCGTTCCTTCAAAGCATATCTCTCCCGCTGGATGGGATACACCGCCATCGTCGCACCCTGGACAGCACAATACATCGATCCTCTCATGAAAGCCTCAGCTCAGGCGGCTGCTAAGCAATGTACTGGAGGTCCTAATCAGACATCGTGCGGACTTCGATGGATCGACAACGGTAAAAATGACGGCAGCTTCGGTGTCGGTGAACAGATGGCTGCTTTGGAGATTGTTCAAGCTCTGCTATACCCTACGGTTGGCGGCCCGGCAACAGCGAAAGCTGGTGGAATATCCGTTAGCGACCCCACGGCCGGCAACAACGTCCCGCAGACACCCATTACTTTCAACAATGTCACAACAGGCGACAAGGCAGGCGCCAGTATCTTGACCATGTTGGTCTTAGTTGGTATTCTTGTTGGTGCCTGGTGGATGGTGGCATAGTAACTTGGTTGTATAAAGAAAGATGTAACCCTATTTCTTATGGGTGTATTTGGCTTGTTACGGCCCTTGCTATATAACCTACGTTCGAGCGTCTATTTTCAGCATACAACACGGTAATTTCTACTGCATCTGCACAACAGCTGCTGCAATCTCACGGAAGCGCTTTGGCGTTTATAAACTTTTCAAGCGTTAGAACTTGCTTCGTAGATTCAAAGTACGATCATACTTACCTCAATGTCAGAAGTCCGAAATGGCAAACACCTGCTCTTTCCCGTATGCGAGATTTTTGTCAGGCCTGTTTGAAATGTAACAAGTTGCAGAATGTGGGACACCGGAACCATGTCCTCGATCAGTTGTAAAATCATATCTCATAATTTGCGGCGCTGCAAGGGTCAACCGCTCAGGATCGAGGGCAGAGACTGAAACCGGCAATGCCAGTGAAGCACTAGAGCTCGCTTATCTTATCGTGGCCCCTGCAGGAAAAAAAACATGTCCCTCCAAAACCCACACACGCCGTGCACAAAGTTTGCACAGTCAAACACCAATTGAAATATGGCGGGACAAGCAACAGAAGAAGATATCCTGCTCGCCAAACGCATCATCTCCGCTGCGGAACGTCATGATGTTCCCGCGTTGAAGATTTTACTCAAGGAGGGCTCTGCCAATGTTCAAGACCCCACCGCAACAGTCGCAACTTCACCACTTCACGCTGCGATTGCTAGCTGCGGAAAGGCTGAGGAGGGAAAGGAGTCTAGTGATGATGCTGTTCAAACTGTCGAACTGTTGCTACAGAACGGTGCCATTTGGAATGACCTGAACAAGGAGGATGAGACCCCAGGATGCGTTGCGCTACGTCTAGGCCAGAAGAAAATCTACAATATCATGGTCGAGGCTGGTGTCCGTGCTGAGATTTTGTTTGCGAAGATGGAGGCATTGGGCCTTGGAGGTAATGATGTTGAAGAAGAAGAGGAGGAGGAGGAGGAGGAAGACGAAATCACCGAAGAGCAACCCGCTGCGAAGAAACAAAAGGTTTCCGAAGATGAGGCGAAGCCTGTCCAGGAGACTGAAAATAAACAAGTCCTCGACGATGTCTCTCTAGACAACCATGCTTACCTGAAGAGTCAATTGCGATACAAGCCTGGTATCCTTCTGGACGAGAGCGACAACGCAGTCATGATGGACTGGGAAACGCAAATCATGCAGCGCCACGCCGAGACTCTTATTCCCAAGAAGGGTCTTCGAACTATGAATGTCGGTCACGGTATGGGTATCGTAGACACAGCCATTTTAACACATGACCCATCCGAGCACCATATTGTGGAAGCCCATCCTCAAGTCCACCAAAGACTTCGGGAGCAAGGGTGGTACGACAAGCCCAACGTCCACATCCACGAAGGTCGGTGGCAGGATGTGCTGCCCAAGTTGGTCGAACAGGGTGTTGTTCTTGATGCCATCTACTACGACACGTTTGCCGAGGACTACAAAGCGCTCAAGGAGTTCTTTGCCGAATATGTGATCCAGTTGCTTGCGAAGGATGGCAAGTTTGGCTGGTACAATGGTCTCGGTGCGGATAGGCAGATTTGCTACGATGTCTACACCAAGGTGAGTTCCTACTGAAACGGAGCATACGACGCAAGCTGACAGCCACTTAGGTCGCGGAGATGGATCTCTACGAAGCAGGCTTCGATACCACCTGGGAGGACATCCAGGTTCCTTCGGGTCTGCATGGAAGCAAAGAATGGGAGGGGACGAGGAGACCGTACTGGACCATCGACATTTACCGTCTTCCTGTCAATACGTTTGTCAAATGAGCAGTGGTGTTGCAGTAGGACGTTGACGAATGCTAATCGAGGGATGACCTTGCAGGCGTTCCAGAGATCAATCACGTGAATTGGCGTTTACGCGATTCTCGCTTGCAATGCGAGATAATGCACCTGCGTCGTTGGGTTCTGGTTGGCGCGGTGTTTGGCGGCAGGATTACAATGCGGTCAGATGGAAAAGAGTATCATCAAGTTCAAGGGATCATGACGCCATGTTGAATCTTAAAGTACGAGAATCTGACAGTCAGCAAGAACCAAAGGTATCTACCAGATCTCGGCAGATTCAGAATGATAGTTCTCCCCAGAGCCAAATCAAATACAGACTTGCGGTGTGTCAATGGGAATCCCATGCCTTTGCAATATGCACATGTGAATTGCATGGGTCCGCTGTCAATTCTCCATACCCCAGGGGCGCTTTCCGTGGGCAACCGCGGTAGATCGACGATGTCTATTCCATACGGAGAAAAGTGTGGGTCGTTATCGCGTTGCTGAAAGTGGCAGCGCCGGTGGCAAGCGCGTTCAACAGTCAACAGTCGCGCAGAGATTTTGTGGATTGTGCCCCCAACAGCTATCCAGAATCTATGCCACACACCGGCAGGTTGCAACAAATGGATCCCTGTATAGCGAGTCTGGCCATTGCCATGCGGCTCAAGTGGCAGGGTAGCGAAACCGGGCAAAAAGAGCATTAGGCCATAGTGGGGAAGGTGAACCGCTTGCTGATAGCGCACGGTCGCGCCGCCTATGACATGCACTGCAGGAACTCGCGATGGGGGTGCTGAAGAATCGCGGGAGCTACAACCAGACCTCGCCGCTGCGCCCAAAACTTCCCGACATCCTTCCAAGGGTCTCGTCTCTTCTTCTGCATGCATTGACGAACCTCCTCTCCCAAGCTCCACCTGTAGACACGCATAGGAATACACATACTCCGGTCCTATCCTTCCTTCTTGGCTTGCGTGTCTGATTACTTCATTGTTTTTTGCGTCCTATACCCTCGACACCGCCACTTGCATCGCGCAGCGAATCTCACTCATTGCTTGTGCATAGTTGCTCGCCCACATTACATCAACACACATCTGAGCCATGGTTCTCATTGAGAATCAAGAGTACCTCTGCGAGGAAGAGAAGCGCCTCAAGCAGGACCGCGAGCGCACCGCTTATTGGAAGCGATGGGGACCCTACGTCGCTGAGAGGCAGTGGGCCACAGGTTAGACTTGATTGCAAATACCTCCTGAACACATGCTAATAGACCACAGTTCGCGAGGATTACTCGTAGGTTGGCTTCTCTGCTGTTGAGAATATACACTGCTAACAAACTTCCTCAGTGCTGATGGAGATGCCTGGAGTCGTATGTCACCCCCAATTGGTCCTCTTGTGATGTCATTGCTAACATGGTCCCAGACTTCACCCACGACATGGCTCGATCGCGCGCCTTTCGATGGGGAGAGGATGGTATCGCTGGTGTGTCCGACTCACATGGCTTCCAGAACATTGCCTTTGCATTCTGGAACGAGAAGGAGTATATACACACCGCTATAAGCTATTGTGACAAGCACTGACAGCTTGCAGTGATTTCTTGAAGGAACGGCTATTTGGCTTGTCAAATCCACAGGGCAACCACGGCGAGTCGCTCAAGGAATGCCATTTCCACTTGGACAATACACCCACTGTATGTAAGCTTTGAAATCCTGCGTGGCACTGCTGACTATCTTTGCAGCATTCGTACATGAAGTTTCTCTACAAGCTTCCCCAGCGACAATTCCCATACGAAGACCTCATCAAGACCAACGCGAAGCGAACGAGACTCGAGAAGGAGTACAATTTGATTGACACAGGCATCTTCGATGACGACCGATATTGGGATATCTTCATTGAGACTGCCAAGGAGGCTGACGACCCTGACGAGCTTCTCTTCCGAGTAACGGCCTACAACCGCGGTCCTGAGCCTGCACCACTACACATTGTACCTCACGTCTGGTTCCGGAATACTTGGGCATGGGGTCGCGAGGACGCGAAGTTAAAGCCTTCCATCTCGAAGGTTGGCCCAACCACGGCACAGTCGAAACACCACAAACTTGGAGACCGATACTTCCAGCTCTCGCCTTCGCCCGGTGCTGGCTCGAGCGGCGACGATGTCCAGCCCGAATTACTATTTACCGACAACGACACAAACTATGAGGGACTATGGAATGTGAAGAACAAGACTCCATACGTCAAGGACGGTATTCACCGTCGTATTGTCGACGACCAGAAGGATGCCGTTAACCCCAACAACACTGGTACCAAGTGTGCAGCCTGGTATGCTTTTGATGAAGATGAGGGTGTTCCACCTGGCGAGTGCGCCGTAGTCCGTTTCAGATTGTCCCGGAGAAACGAAGGCTTCCTCGACGAAGAATTATTCGATGACATTGTTGAGCAACGACGTGCCGAGGCTGACGAATTCTACCACCGCATCAGCCCTCTCCCCATGGCCGATGATCTACGAAACATTCAGCGTCAAGCTTTCTCTGGCATGATGTGGTGCAAACAATACTATCACTTTGTGTGGGATCAGTGGGCTAACGGCGACCCTGGAATGCCTCCTCCACCACCGGGTCGCAAGGCCATTCGAAACAAAGAGTGGAAACACATGTACCTAGACGACATATTATCTATGCCTGACTCTTGGGAATACCCCTTCTTCGCTGCCTGGGACAGCGCCTTTCATTGCATCACGCTCGCCATGATCGATCCGGACTTCTCCAAGAAGCAGCTCGATCTCTTCACCCGCGAATGGTACATGCATCCCAACGGTCAACTCCCGGCGTACGAGTGGAACTTTGGAGATGTCAACCCTCCAGTCCATGCGTGGTCGCTTTTTAGGGTCTTCAAGATTGAACGCAAGATGTATGGCCGCGAGGACTTTGACTGCCTCGAGCGTGTCTTCCAGAAGCTACTGTTAAACTTCACATGGTGGGTGAATCGTAAGGATGCAGACGGCAAGAACATCTTCGAGGGTGGCTTCCTCGGTTTGGACAACATTGGTGTTTTCAACCGATCCGATCCTTTGCCTACCGGGGGTGTTCTTGAGCAAGCTGACAGTACGGGTTGGATGGGTTTCTACTGCCTGAACATGCTAAACATTTGTCTCGAGCTTGCCAAGCGTCGTCGCATCTACGAAGACATGGCGTCCAAGTTCTTTGAGCATTTCCTCATGATCAGCGACGCTATGCAGTACCGAAGCGAAGGCGAATCGAAGCCGTTGTGGAACGAAGAGGACGGCTTCTACTACGACGCGATCTCATGGGGTGGCCCGTGGAGTCACCAGATGCCCGTTCGATCGCTAGTCGGCCTCATCCCGCTTTATTCGACCTTGACTCTTGAGCCGGAAGTCATCAACAGACTACCCGCCTTCAAAAAGCGAGTTGAATGGTTCATCAAGAACCGCAAAGCCACAGCAGAGCGCAACATTGCTTCCATTTCAAAGCGGGGTCAAGGCGACCGTCTGCTCCTGTCCCTCGTCAACGAGGACCGATTGAAGCGGATTATGACGAAGATGCTGGATGAGGATGAGTTTTTGGCTGATCACGGTATTCGGTCGTTGTCGAAGTATCACAAAGATCATCCCTACTCTATGGATGTCAATGGCCAAAAGTACGAAGTTGCTTACCTCCCCGGCGACTCAGATAGTGGTCTCTTTGGCGGCAATAGCAACTGGCGTGGTCCTATCTGGCTAGCTGTCAACTTCTTGCTCATTGAATCTTGCCAGAGGTTCCATCTCTACTATGGCAACGACTTGAAGGTGGAGTGCCCTACAAACTCGGGCGACTACATGCATCTCGGTCATGTAGCCGAAGAGTTACAACATCGTCTCCAGCATTTGTTTGCCCGCGGAGATGACGGTAGAAGGGCCATCAACGATGGCAATCAGATGCTCGACTTCGATCCGAACTGGAAGGATTACATGTGGTACCACGAGTTCTTTGATGGCGACACTGGCCGCGGTCTTGGAGCCACCCATCAGTGCGGTTGGACTGGTCTGATCGCGAAGATGATCCACGACACTGGGTAAGTTACATATCACTCTGGTTATGACATACCACTGACTTTGCGTAGTATGACATGCCGCCTGCCACAAACGCCACGCACACCGACTGGAGCTGCAGACCACTACTTTGACGATGTCTTTGCTACCTCGAGCAAGCCAAAGAAGCCTCACCACCTTCGTCGCTCTTCCACTAGCCGTAGCATTGGCCACCGAAGCGACTGGGGCGAGTCTACCAACGGTGACGACGACGATGTCACTAGCCCTGTCAGACGCAAGAACTCTGTTGGTGTTGCAGATTCTGAACAGATGGAGCAACGGGCAGCCATGGAGGCGCGTCTCAATCACTATGTCAGTGGCCAACTCCAGCGCATCAAGACTGGCATGCAAGACTACGAGCCGGATGAGTTCGAGACTATGACAGATGGCGCGGCGGATGCGAAGCCCTCGCACAGCCGCCGAGACGGGCACCGTGAACGTGGTGACTACTTTGAGCAGGATCCTTACTTTAGCAAATAAAGTTGGGCTGAGGTGCGATTCGAAGTGGACCGACTGAGACATAGCCAGCGTGTGCCCTAGTTGAAGCGGTTGCGAGAGGTCAAGCCTAGCACCTATATACCTTGAATAGACCTATGAGAAGACGGCAATGATATGAATTGATGTGGCCAAGCAATTTCCCATGGTAACTTTGGGTGACATTGCAGGTGGTGTAAAATTGTCGGGAGCATCACGTGTTAGCGCGGTCGCAGTTGGCGGCCCCGGGGTGGTCGCGGCGGTGCCCAGGTGGTTGCGATTGTTGATGCGGGGCCCAAACACCGTCTCCATGCCCATCCAACACAACGTCACCGACGTCTGAATACCAGCCATCACGCACTCGTTCTTGACTACACCTCTTTCGAAATCGCTTTCTATCTTGCCTCGTATATTCGAGCCCAGTATATCAGGTCCGTACATTCCACACCCCCCGCACCATTGCCCTGCTAACCACAGGAATGCGCTCAGGACGTCGCGCAAGACGACACACTTGATAAGGCCCAGTGCACCGGTCACGCAGCCATGTCAGGCTTCATAACCACAATGTTTGTCTCTCCCCCGTCTAGTTTCTACCCTGCGTTCCCCGCAAAGCCCAAGCCGCTCCACCCTGTCTTCACCTTCGCCCAAAGCCAGAGCTGCATGAATCTACGAATCAATATGGAAGTCCTCGACTGTCAAGAGCGGGGTATGGCGGGTGATCTGTGGTCTGGGAGACGTGGATCCGGGTCGGAGCTTGCCAAACCGAAGGAAACATATCAGAGTCCATTGCAGAGGATTGGGCAGGCGCTCAGGATGCCACAATTGACGCTGGATACATCGGCTGTTACGCTGCCTCCGATGACAGAATTGGAGGCGGAGGTACCGTCTACTTCGAGCAGTCCTACGCGCGAGCCTCCCAATTACTCGTACAAGCTCCTTCCCGGTGGCATAACGTCTCCCACACTCTACGAAACAGAAGATCATGCAGCGCTGGGATCAAGGAAAGAAGATCGCGGCTCAGTCGATACCGGCAGCATCATCAGCCCAGCGACCAGGGCGGAAGCTCAAGCACAGCGCAACAAAGGCTACTTTTCGGGCCCAAGCTTACTCTCTTCTCTCTTTAGTAACCCGCGAACTCGCGCACCGTTCAAGCCGCAGAAAGCGAATCGAGGCACGAGTAGTTGGCAACTCAAGCAGTATGCAGAGGCGACACTGGGTAGTGGGAGCTTGAGGAAGGCGGTCAAGCTGCCTGAGGGCGAGGACAAGGATGAATGGTTAGCTGTCAATGGTATGGTTTGCAATAGGGATTGATTGGGGGCCGTGCTGATATGCGATAGTCGTCGACTTCTACAACCAGATCAACCTCCTCTACGGATCCATTACCGAGTTTTGCTCACCACAGAGCTGTCCTGAGATGAAAGCGACCGACGAGTGAGACATCTTTCCGCACACGCGACAACATCAGCTAACAATCACTAGATTCGAATACCTCTGGCAAGACTCCGAGTCCTTCAAGAAACCCACCAAGATGCCCGCCCCAGAGTACATTGAACACCTCATGGCCTGGGTCCAGGCAAACGTCGACAACGAGTCCATGTTCCCATCGCGCATCGGCGTGCCTTTCCCCAAAACCTTCCCCGCCCTTATTCGCAACATGTTCAAGCGCCTCTACCGCGTTTACGCACACATATACTGCCACCACTACCCCGTCATCATCGAATTGGGGTTGGAACCGCATCTGAACACGAGTTTCAAGCACTATGTGTTGTTCATTGACGAGCATGGATTGGCGAATGGCAGCAAGGACTTTTGGGGGCCTTTGGGGGACCTGGTAGAGAGTATGTTGAGGAGTGATTAGACTGTAGCTAGAAATGTCGAAGATGATCGGCCTAGCATGTAGGTCCTAAGGCTATAAACGGGTGGGGGTTTGTTTGACATGGCATCATGGCGTTTAGTGGGGATTACGACGGCGTTTAGCATGTCTATGGGAGGGAAGTGGGGTGGATGCTTCATCTTGACAGCTTTGATAACGATGTATGAGTAGCAATGACAACGATGATGTGGATTCACCTGTTTTTCTGTAATGTATCCGGTATGTCTGTTTGCTGGACCATGAACCTTGTACGTTGGGAAATTGTGCGCAATCTGCCATAATTATTAACTATGGTGTCCTCCAGGATCATCTGGGTAAATCTGCTTATGGGACGATTGAGCCGGACGGTGAGCTAGCAATTATGGCAGTATATGCTTGATTCAATATCAAATGATACCATTATATACAAATATTGATAGACCTAGGCTACGACGGGCAGCCAAAGTAGCGAGATGTATATTCTACTCTTGAATATTTCCCTAAATCAGAATTCAAGAGTGGCGAGGGACACTACCAGTGTGAGCGAGACTGTCTGGGTAGTTGTTTTGCCAAAGCGTAAAGTGAAGGTCCCTCGGTGAAGTGATGGTTGATATGGACGTAAAAGAATGTTATGACTGGCAGGTATGGTAAGCTAAGTTGTTTTTCAGAATTAAATCTCGTGAACATTGTTGAACAGTATGATGAAAATAGTAAAAGCTACGAAAAAACTGGACTGGGTAAGCAGACAAGCAGCGAGTATGCAAGTATAGTAGTAGACTGTAATGTCACCCAAGACTAACAGCTGTAAATATCGTTGCAGGATATTGTTAGTCAGGTTACAACAAGCTGGACAGAAAGCTTGTGAGCAGCAAGTAGAGTGTATCATGTATTTATCCAAGATTGGCTGGTGTGGACACGAAAACGTGATGATATAGCTGGGCTACGACAGGCTGGTTAAAGACACTCAATGGAGGGTTCATGTTATGTACCAGACAATTATGGGTACATAGGGGGTAAATCAACCAGACTTGTTTCCGCTGGCATTTTAAGAAACTTCTTGCCGTCGCTTGATTCTGCGCATATTGTGACAATGAAGACATGCATCCAGACGCGCTAGTCCTCGGACACCTTCTCGACACCCAGGCACTCCTTTTCCGGTAGGGCATTCCGCCCCGTCGTTCCCCTCGCTGTTGCGCTCTTGTGCTCGCGAAAGTGGCTGATGATTTCCCATCAGCTTCTTGACATCGCCCGTTGGCGAGTCTTCCCCACTGGGGTGGTAGTCCAAGAGCTCCTCAGCGGTGGACTCAGTCACACTGCCAAGGCCTTTGAAGGGTATCATCCTATGATGGAGCAACGATTCTGTGTACAAGAGGATCTGGAAGACGATCTGGGCGCGAAGTTGGCAGTCCGTGACCACAAAGGCAATGAACGAGAAGAACGATTGATCGTTCAATGTCAGACCATCGATGGTGCGAATGCAGATGGTAAGTTGGCTATCCGCTGGACATCCACTCAGGAAGGTCTTGATGTCTGTGATAATTCGTGCTTGGTTGCCTTGGTCTTCTATCCAGTTCACTTCATCTGACGTACTACAGCAATATCATGCATATTTATACTATATACTAGCTGATCACAGCATCTGCTCGCAGCTTGGTAATAAATGATCTTCTAAACATGAACACTGTGTAACGACCTCTAAATCCTTTCACTCCTTCAAGAAATCCAATCTCCTGAGCCTTGCCCTTCGAGTTTGACCTTTGCGAGCTGGACGAGATGATCGGAATCAACATTTTGACCTTGCGCTTTTGGTCTTCGCACCAACCCCCATGTACAGCGCATCTAAGCAGTGGGTGGTGCCAGGCTCTGCACACCTTGAACGGCACCATTGAGTTATTCAATATTAGAAGCAAAATGACACAAAGCCTATATACAAGTTGTCGGGCGCACACAAAGATTCGCGACATGCATCTCGCTCATCAGGGTGACTGCGCATGTACTTATCTAGACAACCCAAAACAAAAAGAAGCAAATACCAATAACTAGTCACCTAACTAACTCCGAGACCAAGAGCTATCTCAAAACACCGTGCAAAAAAGCGTGGTCGCCAATCATAGCATGTGTGTGCTAGCTACATCACTGCGCACAGACCACCATTCACCTTTCCAAGCCCCAACTTCAACCGAGGATATCTCCACCCCCCAACGTCGTACCAGGAATCTGGATACGCAAAAAGATAGAGCCCGACGTGGGGCTCGAACCCACAACCTTGAGATTAAGAGTCTCACGCGCTACCGATTGTGCCAGCCGGGCTTGCTGTTGCTTTGATGGAAGAATGGGAATGATTATGTATAATATCGTCGTTCTGGTTTTCCAATGATGAAATTCTAATAAGGATGGTGATATAGATGCCCAGGAAGATATTTAGAAGGGTAAGGCAGAGTCTGGTTGGTGGTGATGGTAAAGTGGGGGTGCAATGTGAAAATTTCTGCGGTGGTAGTGCGGGGATTTTGTTGTATGCAGTATTGCCGAGGGGGGGCTGTGGACTATAGTGATGTTTGCATATGAACGGATTTCTAGTCTCGTAACGTACTCCTACGGCTGGATATGTTGAAATTATATTGTCACAAAAACAACCCCTAAATGGTGAGCGTGTCGAGTGTACTTTCTCCATAACGGTTGTATTCTTTTAAGAAACGGCGATATATCCCTACACTTTCAAAAGTATCACGTTAAATCGCCAACCACACTTATCGCTAGAAGCCTATGAAACCGTACAATTTTGCACAAAAAAATCCCGTCCATCGTGCTTCACCGATTTTACTCAAAACCAAGTACTCTATTGAATTTACGCCATCAGGTACCAAATAAACAACCATTGCCAACACCTACCCCCAGTAAGCAACTATGCACGCCCTGATGCCAACAGAACCACATTGCGGCACCATCCAACAACCAACAACCGATCCCCTTTTACCACATGTACCCCTCGCAAACCCCATCCCCCAAAGTCAAGTGACCGCCACGCAATGCAGGTAGATGCACTACAAAACGCAACGCAACGCGATGCAATGCAAGGCATCCAACCAGCCATGGATTAGGTATATTTTGCATGCAAGAACAATA
This sequence comes from Plenodomus tracheiphilus IPT5, assembly GCA_010093695.1. NCBI lineage: Eukaryota > Fungi > Ascomycota > Dothideomycetes > Pleosporales > Leptosphaeriaceae > Plenodomus > Plenodomus tracheiphilus. The sequence goes on from MU006315.1 coordinate 241,569, forward strand.
TGAAACAAACTCCTCCCACCCTCCTTTGGGCGATTTGAAATGCAGCTGATGCTGTTTAGGTTCTTGAGCTACTATGAATTGAGTTGTCGCTGCTAGGCTGTTGATTGGGTTGTTTTTGATTCGTCTAGTCTGCTAGACTTTGTCTGTGAAGTGGAATGGAGTGGTGTGTAGCTTGCTACGCCACATTGTAATACGCGCATTTGGTGTTGATGGTATGCAAAGCGGCCTGATGGGATACAGGGAAAAAGGTGGTCCACGTTACACTAGCTAGTTGTAACTTGTTGGTGCAAGAGAACGTAAGTAGATTTGTTGTGATGTTGTTGGTCTTTGTTTATTAGATCTTACTTGACAGTGACGCAAGTCTCTCAGAAAGTTTGTACCTATTTCATATTAATCGTTTTCACAGTGTGCGACTCTGTGAGAAGCCGAGGCTTGAAAGTGTACTCTAGAGTTTACTCTTCATCGTCCACGGAAGTTGCCACAGGAAGGAAGATAATCAGACGCAGCACCAATGACACTGCGGGCCGCCGCTCACATGCTCGGCACTTCGTCAGTGGAACATCTTCGGCATCAGACGCTAGACACACCACTACTATGATCCCAGACCTACGGTCGCATCAGCGCGCAAACATCGCTTGCCGCGGAAAGTCGCGTATGCGCTGCATGCTTCCAAGAGAAGAAGACTCGCGCCACAAGGCAGGCGTGTAGACTACAACACCCTCAGCGCAAGAAGCCAGCCCTGCAGAAACACGCAAGACATATGCGAGTGATTTGTGATGAGAAGTATCTGCAGTGCATGCTGCACCGTGTACATCCGGATGTGGATGGCTGCATCATGTATCTGCACTATAGCAGAAGCACGACAGCGCTGACAGATTGCAACTTCAGTCTTTTTCCGCTGCAGATGTACGGTTGCGGCGTGGTAAAGTCGGACCGGATCTAAGGAAGTTGGATAGCTTATAAGAGGGCTGTGCTTGCGTGGAGAAGGTTTTGACAGCCGGTGGTGATGGCAGTTGCGGCGCAGTACGGTAAAAATCAAATTGGGTATATTGGAGACTGAGCCTGATGGTGTGTCGTCAACGGTAGTCCCGGACGCACGGATATCTGGATGAGGAATTAAGGTGATTGGCTTTTAGTCGGATATCATCTGTCTGTGCTGGCTTCCGACTCGCTGTCCTTTTTGTCATTGCTCAAAAGTATAGTCGTGACCTGCAAGGGTACATTGCGTTGATGCTCTCCATGCGGAGGTCTCGGTCATCTAGAAACACGGCACATCTTCCACACACCACGGAGCGAGGTCGATGCGGACCGGGTCGTCACGGTGCGCTGGGTGACAAGGCAGAAGCACGGGGAGTACGGGGAAAGGATAGTGTCGATCTATGCGGAACCAGACCGAGTTTTTCCGTGAGTGACAGTGCCTGGAAGCTTGGCCGATGGTTTGCAACGCTGAGACTTGTTGAGTTGGTCGCTTTTTTCACGTGCTGTTGTATTTGCTCGGAGGATTCAGTAACGGTGACGGGGACTGTGCTTTGGTGTGGCGGAGCGGAGCCCCGAAGCTAAGCATGGCTGCATGGGAAGGAATGCGTTGACAGTCAAAGGATCAGCTGTCGGAGTTGTCCGTTGTGATTGTGAGGGTGGTGTGTAAGAGTAGCATGGTGTAGGGATGCTACTAGGCGGAGGATGACATTTGAATGGAGTCTAACCGAAATAGGCATCATCATCGTAGAGTTGAAATTTTGCGATTGGACACGCTCCACCATCCTTCGACGAACTCTGACCGACATGTTGTGTCACCACATGATGTAACACGGTGTACGTGAGTGTGGTGTAGCGAGCACATCATTCGCGCATAGGGCTGCATGGTTGCGTTGCGCAGAGGACGTGGTACTGTGGTACTGTGACGATTCATGGACAACAAGGTGAATTCAGGTCCATGGTAAAGCACATTAACGAGTCAGATGTACGTCGGACTCGCTCTTGCTTGATGCCATACGCTATGATACGTACGAGCTATCTCGATAGCTATCCTCGATACGATCAGCGTATCCACCATGCACTCTGTGCGAACTAGTGAAGTGACGCACGTTCTCCACGCAGACCCTTGGAGAGGGATCCGCTTTCTAAACTAGGGCAGGATCCTTCAACAACCAGTGCTCATGGGAATAAAGCAATACCAGGCTAACAAGCTGTTCAGCATTCGTTTTTTGGTAGCTACTCTGCTCGGAAGCAGTTTGGCCGCAGGAGCTCCAAGTCCGTGGCAATTTGCCGAGAGGATCGATGATTCCCCAAGTGCTCCATGAATCATGCGAGCGATCAAGTGCCGTCACTGACTATCTGCGATGGAGGGCCTTACTCGGAAGGATCTTACTTCTTCCGACACATTGTCAACGGGCCTGTGTTCCCGGCTGTGTGGTAGCGGGATGTAAAAACCGGGTGAACGTCTGAAGAAGTGATGGAAAATTACGTCGTTGCTGCGACCCGATATCACGACGCCCCGTCAGACGCGATCAAGGCCAACGACATTAGAATAAGCGCACGTTTGGTGTGTCGTTGGACAACCGTTGGGAAAAAGTGGGACAGCCACAAAAGTCCACCTCTTGTCCGTCGCTCGGATTTCGGCGCATCGAGGTCTTCTCGAGTCTGGATTGCGCAATCTTGGAGTAATCATTCAAGGACATTCCATTATCGGCTGCGCAGTAGTTCAAACATCGAGGAAAGTTTGCTGATGGTTGAATAAAATTGCGAGGCGCGCAGTATCCGCAAAGGGGCTACTGAGCCGAGGTAGAGACGCACAACGACCCTCTAGCCAGTTTTCGTACAAATATACGAAAATAGATCGCACATAGCTCCCCAATTTCATTGTGTAATGGTTCGTGTTCGGCGACCAATGCAGGATTCGGTGCACATGTTCGCTGCCAGTCGGTCCATTATGGTCACTTGCATTGCATGATTAGCATGCAGGAGACCGAGTATCAATCTTGCGACCTTGGTGGTACCTTGCACCAGCCAAAAGAGACCAGATCCTTGGGGGGTCAGTGCCTCAGGCATACATCTGTTGCCAAGTGAATGTGTATAACGACGAATAGGGTACCATCTCCGCCTGCACATCTGCAATTCCCAACATGAGATCATTGTAAAAGTGCTGTCAAGTTGCACCGGCTGCTGGCGGAAGCCCAGACTGGTTGATTGGCACAGTGTCTCATTTCTTATGCAATAAGTTGGGCTGCAGGGAGTAGCGAGAAATTGCCTCAACTGCCATGCTTTGTACAGCCTCTGCCTTGTCCTTTTAGAGATACTAGATCGCCCGGAGTTTAGTAATTTCAATATCTTGTCTCGGTGTTACAGATCGGAAGGAGTTAAAATATGTGCCTGAAGTTGCGACTGCGCGGTGACCAAATCGGGACCATGAATCAGCGCATTTTTGGTCAGCGTGTAAAGCCATTATGAGACTGGCCGATTTGCATGCGATGCGCCAGGTCAATGTCGTCCATTATGTTACTAATGCGGTCAGGATGTACGAGCCCTTATCCTCTAACATAGTGTCCGAATTCGACATTACTATTCATACAAACGCGCAAGAAATGGGAATAACCAGCGGACGAAGCGCTGTAATATCTCCGGAACTGTTCCATGGTTATCCGAGAGCAAGAAAGTAAGGTAAGGAAAATCGCTGTCCCCAGCCATCAGAACCAATGCCCGATGACTTGATGTGAAGAAACCAGAAAGGCGCGTGTTCGTAATCCCGTAGACCGCTACCGAGTATTGTTCAGATGACCGACTTGATGATCCGAAGTGTTGAAACCTGAAACTCCGGATGAAAGACGTTTTGTGTGGTAATTTGCGCCAAAAGTGAATCCCCATAACCGCCCCCCGTAACTGCTTTCGTACTTATTCCCTCAAATGGTCTCCCTGGCGAAGCCTGTCGCAATACATGTTGTGAGTTTCCTCACTCTTCCTGTACTTCCCATGCCACTCTTCCTGTCCTTTCCATGCCACCATTTTTTAAACACCTAGGTGCCTGAATAAAATTGCGGTATACTGTCATGATTGTAGGTCATGGGTAGCGCGCCCTCCTCTTACACACGATCCAAATGTCCAGGCTCCGCATACCATTGCCCACTCATCGATCGTCCCGATATGTGCATTGGAGGGCCGTGGCCCGGTACCGCATCGTATGAATTCCAAGATGGCGGGTAATAGGAGTGACTTGGTACAATTGGCGCTGAAAGAGGGGCGGTTGTTGCACCTCCCATTGTAGTGGCGTGTATGGTCGCTGGATTCGTATCTATACTGGTGGGATACGGGTAGGGCGAGGTCCGACGAGGATACTCGTGCTGGATGCCCAGCCCTTGACCTGGGTACTGCTGTGGGAGGCTTTCGATGTTTCCATAAGACATTGAACGCGCTGGAGGCTGGAATGATGGCTGTTGGCCCCAATGGCCGTCTTGCTGACCGTATGACATTGTCGAACTGGTGCTCATAGCAGCTGGTGTATGTCCGCCTGAGACATTGGACTCACTACCGTACACGGAGTTTGTGGTTGAAGGCGATTGTCTCCAGTAACTCGTGCTGGACTGAGGGCTCTCGCCAACAGTTGAAGATGGCAGGAAGTTGTTTGTAGGTGGCCATTGTGTTTCTATAGGGTGAGGGTAAGGATAGGAGGGTTGTTGTACGGGCACTAGGATTGTCAGCATATGGTTTGAGCATAATACAACTCAACTTACTGCCTCGCTGCCCCGGGGGGTGACGAAGGTCGATGTCCGAGTCCTCCTGAAATCCAAACCCAGTGGGTGGCGCAGTGGATGGCAGTCCAGGATAGGGCGCGCGAAAGTCGCCCACTCTTTCGCCGGGGATGGAGGAATTATGCCGTGGTGGGGAATTCGTCGGTGTTGCTGGCTGTCCTGCACTTCCGTCTTTTGAACCGCCTGTCTGAGACTGTGGCATGTCTGGATTGTGCTCGACTGGAAAGAAGTTGCACTCTTTCTTCAGACGAATGCAATTAGCACAGCGCCCGGTTGGATCGTCTGGTGCAAGCAGACATCGGATTTTCCTTCTTCGACAGTGTCCTGGGACTGGGTCAGCCATGTAGTTCTCTGCTGGGTAGAGAGACCATTCGACATTGCTTACCGCATGCGACAGAAGTTCTATGGTAGCCGAGCTTGTTACGAGGTTTGTTACTTGTTGGCGATAGCTCGCCTGAAGTTCCAAGGGCTAAGTGGCGCATGTGTGGTGTTGACGAGGATCGTCGAAGTTCCGAGGGCACCTTGCTTTTTGAAGAACGTCTCTTTTTACTTGCGTGCAGATGGTCTTGTGTGATAGGCTCCTGGGTTGGCAAGGCAGTCTGGAGGGTTTCGTTGCGATCTGTGGGACTTGGAGTGGTGGTGGCATCCGCGACGAAGGCACCGACTCCAGAAGTGTGGTTCGGGGGATCAAAGGACATTGCGTTATTGATGGGCTGCAAAAGCAACGCGTGGTCTAGTCTAGCTGCCGTCTTCTTCGCACGGCGATCTGTTCCCACTGCCATGTGAGGTGCGATGTTGTCGCAAAACCCGAATATCAACGCACGAAACCAAGTAGTGCATTGAAGAAGCCTGGGAGTATGAGCATTGAATGTTTAGAGTTGGGGAGGCCCCACCGTGGGCCACAGTGAAGACGGGCCTACGTACCTAGACTGTCAGGCAGGGTGACTTCCAAACGTTGGAGCCGGCACTACCAGATGGTGTCTACACAGTAGGACGGGAGCAGGTGGTGAATAAGGTTATGGATCGACCATACCATGTAGCCGGGGCTGTGATCAAGGCGGCGTTTGGACAGCAAACGGCAGGGCCAAGGATGTTGACGGTGCAGAGACGGTGTCCAATGGTGAACGTGTGGTGAAGCAGTGCTCAATGCTTGGTCGGTGACGGCTTTCTGTCAGCTAATTGTTACGTGGACTAGCGGGGGCGCATTGCAATCAGCAAAGTACCAGGCGCCAAAAGCAAAGGGTGCATAAGACGAAAAGAAGTAGGGACCGAATATAGAAATGCAGAACGCGGTCCCTGGTAGCAGTGAGTGGATGATTAAAAGTGGCGAGGCAGGCCCACGCTACTACGCAACAGGCTGGGCTTGGGATGCCAAAAGTCACCAAAAGATTGCACAGGGTTCATTAATGCTCCTTCCAAACAGGCACAAGATCACCTTTGCAAGGCCAAGCCACCAGGTTGCTGTTGGTGGGCCCGCTCGGGCCAAGTGATTTGCGGGATGGGTGTGAAAGGCGCGCCCACAGACCAGGGCGTCCGAGCGTCATCACTCGGTGGGCCGCCGTGGCCGTGGCCGTGGCCCCCAGACGCCTCGCACTGTCGCTGTTTGGGATCCATGATGCATCCTGGGAGGCCTGTCAATGGACAAGGTCGACGGTGTGATGCGATGACAGCCAGCGGTAGCCGCCTAGCGTCAGCGGCGGGCGCTAGCCAGGCGCAGAACCAAAGGCTTTGTGTCGTGGGTGGGTGTGTGTGTGAGTAAGAGAGAGAATGAGAGAAAAAGAGAGAGAGTGTGTGTGTGTGAGTGTGAAAAGCCTCGTACTGTATGCCGGGCCTGGCTGATTGGCCCGACGGGCAATCCCTATGTACCTGTTACATACATCAGGCCCCCATGCAACAAGGACCACGGCCACCCATCCATCCATATGGTACTGAGAATTATATATGTAAGTATGTATGTATGTAAGTAAGGGGCCTCCCTGTGCCAGCCAGACAAAAGAAGCATGCTGCAGGCCGCAGGAGCTTGGCCCCAGGTGGGATCAATATCGCATGGGCTCCGCGTGTGCAAACGACGACCGGGGGAGCAGGGAGCGTGGAAGTGCCAGGCCCAGGGCATATACTGTAGTCGTTCAACACACACGCTGGCTCTGAGATGACGAGGACAAAGCTTGCAGGCGCGACGCCGTGGTCCCTAGGTGTTACAACCTGTGATCGGGCATGCTGGTGGCGGATGAGCTATCGACGGCGAGGACAGGGATACACCGATGGGATGTCGTCGCTAGCACCCAGAGATTGCTGCGACAGGCGTGCTGCACAGACGAGTCCTTCTCCACCGCAGTCATCTCGCTACGCGGCGACGGCCCTGGCAAAGGCCTCGATTCATCTCCACGCGCGTCATCGTGATTGAGGCCATCAGCCAGCTCTCGCAGCAGCTAGCATAGCACAGCAGCTGTCAACGGTCGGTGTCTCACCAGTAGCGGCGATTGCAGGACCGCACCGGTGCGCAACAGACCGTGCCACACTACTGTATGTGCCTACAGTACTGCCAGCCTGGGTACTAGACACTAGACACTAGACACTAGACAGACCGTGATGGAGTCGCGTCGGTTAATGCGCCTGAGGGCCTGACCCAGGGCGCTGGTTCGACTACGAGTCTTTGCATCACTTCCACCAATCCACCAATCCACCAATCCACCAATGGCCCAATCCCATGCCCACCGCCGGCGAGCACGTGTGCGTGTGCGATGCGATCCGACATGAAGTCCCTTTCGGCCCTATGCTTGGGGGAGGGGCGGACCTTCTGTCGTCAGCGTCTGGGGCCCGCCAGATCCAATGATGCTCCTCATGGTCGTTGCGGGCGCCGAGGCCTCTCCCCACACTGGGCCATGGCGGTGCGTGGTGGTTGTGCACGACCTGGCTTGACTGCGACTTGCTGTTGCGCCTCACTTGTGTGTGTCCAAGTAGGTTGCTTTTGCTCCCTCAACCCACTCCTCTCCACTCCTCTCCACTCCACCCACTCCACCCACTCCCCCTGCATCCACGCCGCAGCCAGAGGTGACCAAGGACATCCCACGTCCCCCGATGGCATCATCTGCGTCCGACTGCATCTCGACCTTGACCACGTCCTGAATCGCGAACAAGCACGCCGGCTCCCCTGTCTGCTTGGGCCTGTTTGGCCTCGACCTACAGTACGTTATAAGTACGTATGCACGTTATATCCATGTCCTCTATAATACAGCAGCAGTCGCCCAGAATGTCTTCGTCTCTCGGCTTTGGAGAGCGAGCGCCATGGCGTGGTTCCACGCTTCCGTGTGCTCTCTGCTCCTCGTATTGTCTCCAACCGTCAGCGTCGGTCGCTATCCCCTCTCCAACCCTGCAGAGTTGTATCGTAGTAGCTTTCCTCGCAGCAACACGGTAGACTACTCTATTGGTTCCCACACGGCTTGATACCAGGTCTCCGGTTCCCACGTCCGCCTTCCAGCAGAGGGGCTCGAGCAGCCGACTGACGATCGCTCGCGTCTCTCGGACCGTGTGCAGTGCATTTTGGCTAAATGGTCCCCAAATCTGAAACGTACTCATGGCACCAGATCAACCGATCGGTCCACATTGCGTATACGTAGCGCGGTGGTGAATTCACACTCAGGACAGACGTCCTCTGCATTGATCGTTTGCACGTGTAGGCGCCGGGCCGGGGCTTCCCCCTTCAAGGTTGCGAGCGGGAGGGATCAAGAGGCGCCCCTTCCCCGTGGTTGCCCGTGAGGCCGCATCGCACCAAGGCTGCGCAATCACATGTCTTGGCCCGCTAGTCGCCGCTTCCCTTGACCCTTGCACCGTGTAATTCACACACATATCAAGATCTGTTATAACCTCCCTGGCTGCCGATGCTTCAGCCTCCGGTTTACCGAATCCTCCCACACAAACCTAGCAACCCTCTGCAAAGTTCGCCGGCGGCGTGCCTGAAGCTTGAGCCACACGCCTAACTTGCCTCTAGGGCGCAACGTCCTTGTCTCGAGACTACTCATGAACAAGGCATGGATGGGTCAGCCGCGAGCGTTCCTTTGAGCGTCGTGCGTCATGGTTCACGAGGCACCTCCCGCGGAGCAGTCTTCATCCAACAATTTTGTTACTGTCAACTCCAGTTGGAACACGAGCCTCCTTTCTTAATCTTATCAACAGTACCTAACACTTTCCCAATCTGTGCCCGAGTGCGTGGCCTATCTCTCCCCAATCTCACCATCTCACAACAATCACCCCACGCCAGAGATTCGAGCATGTCACTCTTCCTCTGCAGTTCCACGTTGGCGCACGTGTCAGCGTGCAGCGCAGCGTGCGACTCTGTAGGCTATCGAGTCAACCCAGCGGTGCATGTGTGCGACCCCGACCGTGTCACGATCCATGTACGCAAATGATCCTTGTCGGTGCATGTCCACATTGACCGAGAATGCTTCAGTAGCCTCCAATATCCTTTGGGGAGACAGCCACTGAGAGGCTTCCGTAGAGCGGTATGCAAGGGGCGCGCGGGGATAAGCTTACTGCACTGACACCCTTTCAAACAATGCTGCGCTCTGTACACCGGAAGCTGACAGTGCAGGCTGATCACATCTTACGATACGACTGTCACTATTCACGCCTAAAGTGACGAGATCTTTGACCTCACTCATGAAAGTCTCTGTCACTTGACACTATCGATCGGACATTCCAGTCGTATCGCGATATTGTGGCGTTTACCTTTACCATCCCGAATATATTACTCACACAGTTCCGTTCAGACCCATATAGAGTTCCAATTAAACTCCAACGCCAGCCTTTTCCACAGCAGAGGCTTATCCCGGCACCTTAGCACTCACTGGTATACCTGAGAAGTAACTTCTGAGAACGGTTGTGGTAAAACATCTCGAACTATGGATCCGTTGGAAAAGGTGTTTGCTCAATCAGTTGCTTCATACGCGAAGTGTCGCTCCTCCACAAGGATTCAATGACATACACTTCGATGTTGGTCTCACTGAAAGTCCAACCTTCCCAATACATTCTGCTCGGTCTTATATGTTGTTTCTACGCTACGATTTCGACTCAGTCTTGATACAAGACTTTACCTTTGGGCGCTATCGCAGGACACAACATAGCGCATCTGGTGGATATCTCAATCTATGTTTGTTCCTGAGTCAGTACCAGCCCGGTAAACGCTGAAGGTACCTTCAGAAGAACAACCCTTCGTCTCCACGATGGTCACATACAACTTGGAATTGGTTGCTTAGCATGACAAGCTCTGTTCACGATGAGCTAACAAAGCCATAGGAGAGTGGTCGTACCTACCAGCGATGGACATGACTACTATGGCTCTAGCCCTGCGTTGTCGATCAATAGTAGGTTGTCGCTACCGTCAACAGAAGGAGCCCTCCACGTTCTACGGTTTAAGGTCGTGCTGACAATGATCTTCCGGGTGGCTGCCTCAGTCCCACCAGTCGGTTACGAAGAGCATCCCAACTGAGATCGTGGGCATGCGCCTACATGCGGTAATCCTCTTCGCCGGGACACAACCAAACAACTGGGCTTGCTATACTAATGGGTAGGTGATGTCTAGCCACTATGCTGATCACCTCCTTGGTCACCCTCGCAAACTTCGGCACCAATGTCGTTTTGCTCAAACAACGATTTCCAGGTACTGACCTGACATGAGTAACAAAGTTTGTAGGAGCTACGCGCCTGAGGCGTCACTGCAGAAGCCACTCATGCTTGGTGTGGCTTGAAAATTTTGAGCGTTCAGGGTCTGCAACATGCATGATGGGCTACTGACTGGAGAGATTGGACGAAGTCTTTGCTCACAGGTTCCCATGTGCTTGGCAACTATGCTCGTGTACTGATGACTGATGACAGACTTGTTCTGGGACAAGTTACAACGCACAGCCTTGCCATGTTGTGCCTCGGCGCTTCGATAGCGCGTCGCCAAAGTCTGCGATGATGATCCCCATTGCAAAAGAAACAAGTCATCGAGCTTCGACACGCACAAGTTTGTGACATGAGCGTTACTTGTTACACTTTGCTTTCCCAGCAAAAAGTAGCTATCCATGAAGATCAAGCCCGTATACGGCTTAGCGTTTCGCCTCACACAGCTTGGAAACTCACCGACAGCCAAACCTTAGCACAGCGATCGCATAAACCTAGGCAATCGTTCTATGGCAGGTCCTATGAAACACACAAAGTGCGCGGACATTGTTCCGGCGATATTTTGCAGCGCCACAGCCGCTCGTATCGCAGCGGAATGAACATGCACAACCACTTGCCTTGTGAATAGAGTTTTGATGCCGGACGGCACGCCGAAGTTGATATTGAATTGGTTTCGGACCATGTAATTGGGGCCCAAGTGTCAAGCATCGGAGGCTGCCAAGGACGTGCGGGCTCGAGACGATGCGCTTTGGATGATTGGGGCTCCCGTGGCTTGCTGGTTAGAGTTGTAGTATGCGCGGAGAGTTCACATCGTATGCACTACAATCTGGTGGCTACACTGACGCGCCGCGGCGTCGTCCACCATGGATCACGTGTGGATGTACCCACTTGAGGCAAAGTTCACTTACAGCACTGCACAGAACAGGACAGCCCTCGAGGCCATATCAAAACCCATCATGCTGACAATTGAGCTGATAGGCGGGAAAGTTCCGTCAGCCAGCAGTCAGCACTGCTGTGGCTTGCAGTGCTTGACTCGGCATGTGCAATTGAGCATCTGAGTCGCCCAAGACCTTCAACAGCAGTCTCCACTGTCTCATCGACGCAAGCTCTCAGACCAGCTCCTCCCGATTACTGATTCGCTCTGCCTTGACCACGACCCTCGATCCCCACTCCCCAGGCACAACCAGGGTTAAAGGGCGACGACGGCCACGCATCCACACAGTCTTTGGGCGCGCGCCCCCAGCAAGCTCGTTCCCACGGTGAATTACACCAGATCTGTGCTGATCACCTCTAGCACCGCTAACCTCACAGCGGATCGCGCTTATCAGGCCCCACCAGCGACGATCGCTGCCGTTTGGGGCTATCATGGCGATTCAACTTTTTCTCCCTTAACACCGGAGCCAAACTGGCCTGGTATCCACCGGTGCGCGCCAGACCAGCCCACTAGCAAGCATTCGTATCGCCAGATCATGACACCACTTCTCCCCAAGCACCCGGTGCATTGCAGCCCCTAAACTGACCCAGCGGCCACTTGCCGACAACACACGGCCACACCCACGGTCGGGGTAATGGACAAGGCTAGTTGCGGGGTTTGGCGAGTGTGTGCCAGCCCTGGCGCTCCGGGCTTTTGTTGGAGCCTGAGGACAGCAAGACTCCAAAGCAACACTAGGACATCTTCGGCATCTTGCAATCGGCAGTATCGTTCCGCGCAGAGATCTACGAGCTCCCGGCCCACCCGCGTAAAGTCAGATCCAGGGACAGAGACGACACGCGACGCAAGTGCCGTGGTGGTGTGTCGACCAAGGGCTTTTTCCTCTTGTCACGTGGCTAGCAATCTGTCTTTCGCATGAATGTGCATCGCCCGACCACTGTGAATGGGGAGGCGGGGTGTTTTGAGTTCTGTACTCTAGATTGTTCACCGGTCAGTGTCAAGGAAAAAAACTCGGCTTGGATCGTCAGACGCAGGGCGATTGGGGATTTGGGGTATGTGGCCTCGGTGTTCACACTGATTTCGTGCAGTTGCTCCGTGTTGTCGTGCATGTTGGAACCACCCCCAGGCTTCAGGGTTTGGGGGAGGACCGACTTAGGACCGATGATTTGGGTCAGGAACAAAACTCTACCTTTGGAAGACGAACATGATGACGCAACATGGGCGAAACAATCAAAAATGATCTTCACGGCGGCGACGAGGAGATTCCGAGCCGGGAATGTACATGTGAGGAGGATTATATTGCCATGTATCTATGTACGGTGTTGAATGGTTACCCTCCACATTCCGAACCGAAGCAAATAAAAGACGATATGCATGGTACACACAGTACGCATTGTACATCATCTCCGACACAAAAAGAACTAACAGCAATAAGCTACGTATCAAGAAGCGAAAAAACAATGGGGTCTCGCTTTTGGATTAATTTTTTTTACCCCAGACTATACCTGAGGCTCTAGCTGAAGGTCTCTTTTCTTGGCCCCCCCTAAACAGTAGCATCCTTGTATAGTTACGGAGCATTACATACGTACTTTCCTCGTATGTACCTGGGGACGACACAACGATGACAATAGTACATTCTCGCCGTCTGGAATTGTGCAAAAGTCACGCCACTTGATTTCTTTTCTTCTGGCATTGCATCTAGATTGGGTCACCATGGCATTTTGCAACATGTATGTATTCCAAACGAATATACCGATAGCAAACTATCATGGTACTTGGATTGTCATCAACATAGATAGTATAAACATGAACTGTCACAGTATACGAACCACCGGACCCACCCACCCCCTTCGATCCCAGGGACCAGGAGAAGTAAAGAAAAGAGAGGGAACCCCCCCCCCCCCACACACACACACGTTTTCTTCACGTTACAAAGAATTCCCCAACCACTCACAATTTTCCCTTTGAAATACTATCCCAATACTCCCTACCCCTTTGAGTCGGCGTTTTAATTTTCAGTTTAGTCTTCCATTAGCACCACACCCAGGGACGGGGGGGTGGGGGTGTTCGCACTCGGATTTATAATATTCACATAAGCACTTCGCCGTCTTGAAAACATGACGCACGCACGCACGCATGCACGCTGTGCGCTTCGCGATCTTCATTTCCATCGGGCAAGGGGGAGTTAATTCTCTCGGTCTTGTTTCCCTTGCGAATTATGAGGGGGGAGGGGCGAGGTTTGGCGGCGCATGTCGATCAAGAAAAGCGTGGGGTTCAGACGTCGTATACATGGTATGATGTAACGCCGATTCCGATTCCGATTCCAATTTTGTTTTTCATTGGGTGTAGTAGAGACAATATAGCCCGCATCTCCGTTCTCCCCCATGCTGATGCTATTGGTTGTATTACGGATGGAGGGCTGTTTTGGTATTTATTGAAGTGGAAAAGCTGGGGAGGTTTTTTCTTGGGGGTGAACTTGTTGTATGTACATGGTATAGTTGGATAATCATTACAGGCTGGGTGGATTGAACTGACCCGGCTTGGCTCCGTGCATGTGTCTGTGTCAGACTTTAGCGCATACCGTATCTACTGGTATGATATAGGTAGATGGTTCACGTTGATATGGACAACGATTAATGTCGAGTTAGGTACATCGACTGGCTGGATAGAATGGTTGCTATGTCGCGTGCAAAGCCTACCGTTCACATTTATGACAGAGATTAAGCCTTGAGACTGCGATGCGCGGCCCTAGTCGTACATAGTAAACCCGCGCGTGTAGTATACCCAAAACATTCCAATCACAGTTGAATATATGGTATGGGTAGAGAGATGAAATGGTAGGCAAAGGGCCCGATTCACCGTAAATGATTCTTTTATTTTATTTTATTTGCTTCGTCGCTCCGATTGCGACAGTCATGTACAATAATACAAGCTATATCGCGTTATTTTATCATTATTTTTTGGCCGAGAAGGTCTCCTAATGGTTTGGAAGAAGGTACCGCGAATAGGGTGAATGGGGTTGTATTGCTTGTCGGGCTGCTTTGCATTTTTCCTTTTCGCGTTGGGCAAAAACAAGACGACGATGTTTTACTTGGTTTGGGTGAGGCGGTCCGATATCTCTGCTGACTTGGGTTAGGCCTTGGATGGTGTAACTCGTATATCAATTGACATTGGGGTTGTTGTTAGGGTGTAGCAATCGGACAGAATACTATGGTTCCTACCAACCGCGCAGTGGTTGTTCTCATCAGGGGCTTGATACCAGGTATGTATGTCTTTTGTATGTGTGCTGGGATACGAGAAGCATTAAGAATGGTCGTCGAAATTGATGCAGAGTTTGTCCGCTCACACATTAAGAGTCCAAGATTCCACAATCCTTGAATGGACAGATATGGGTTGTTCAAGGACATATCCAGCCCATGGGTTAGTTGCGAAGGGGTGAAAACAACGCCTGTTCAAAACGAGCATTATTCTAAGAATATGCCACCACTCTTCTTCCTCTTGTGCTTGGAGGAAGTGTAATCCTTCTTGTCTCGAGTTTAAAGACCTCTTTTATGCACCGCCGTGTCAGACAGAAACCTCGCCATTCTTCTCTCCTCCCTCAGAAGCGCAGGGGTTTGGTTTTATAAGTGTGTTTGCTTAGAATGACTTGAAATAACATGGTAATTATCACATTAGCTTGCGTCAGAGTGATGAAGTTGGAGTAAAGGAGGGCTGTGAGTAGATGTAGTAGAGTTGGATGTGATTTTGATAAAGGATGGTGGGGGTAGGACACTATCATATATGTAAATATATACAAAGTTCTAGTAGAGCCAGTTATGTATCTACACCAGAATGTCTTTTTTTGCATCCATGACGGGACTCCAAGATAATCTCTTATAGAAAAAGGGGATCACGAATGGGATTTGCATTTGTCTTCAGTACTTTAGGAATAATATCACTTGTCAAAACACATCTACAGTTCAATCCGCGCGCTCGAGTCATGAAATTCATTATCATTATAGTCACTTTACCTCTCCCATGTTCCCTAATACACCACACACCACCCATCACAGACTTTCACGACACTCGCACTGCATCACCATCAACATGCACCACAACGCCTCCCCCAGCGGTGCCAACACTGCTCACATCTTCAAAATACGCCTCACGTCTTCAAAACATCCGCCGCCACCAAAATCGCCTTCGCAGTCTTCCCGACCCACTCCTGCGCCAACTCCTCATCCTCATCAAAAGTAATGCTCTCCGTGATTCCAGGAAACGTAACAGGCGCATACCCTGTATCCCTCCCCGGCGCGAAAATTGTGTTCTGGTAGAATTCCCGCGTCGGCAAGCCACCCTGCGACGTGAAGCCCCTGGAGAAATCGCGCGCTTTGTGGTTTTGCACGGTGAGAAGGGCGGTGTCGTTGTTGGCGACAGCTTGGTCACGGAGGGCGGTGAATTGGGCGGCGGAGGAGGAGAAGGTGGCTATGGCGGAGGTGAGGGGGGACAGGTCGAGGGTGAAGTTTGAGGAGGTGAGGGTGGTGTTTAGTGCGGTGAGGTATTGTTCGAGTTCGGGGGTGTAGTCGGAGGGGAAGAGGGGGAGGACGGGGTCGGAGACCATGTGGTAGAGGAAGAGGGTTAGGTATTGGCCCATTGCCTTGTGCGTGTGGAAGCCGGGGTCACCGAAGGTAGCCTAGGACATGTTAGTTTTGGATGTGTAGGAGAGGTCAGATAGAAGATGCGTACCATCCAGTGGTAGGAGTCGTAGTTTGAGTGGTACGGGTACACGGGATCGTTTGGTCCACCACCTGCGCCCATATCGATGGCTGCAATACCTGGTATTGTTAGAAAAGTTTGGTTACAGTCATTATTGAAGATCGGCTTACCGCGGTGGAGGAAGGCAGTGTAATCACTACCACTGCCGAGCACACCAAATTCACCACCCTCGTGCTTCCACACATCGTACAGAGTGAGATCGGTGGCATTGCGGTATGGGTAGACAATCTTTTTCATCAAGCTTGCGCTGATAGCATGGAGATCAGGCGTGGCGGAGATGTCAGGGATGGGTCCAGAAACTGCAACATCGATGTTGAGGTAGGAGACAGCGGCATTCTTGAGCCAAGGAATGTACTCCTCCACCCATTCGGTGCTGTGCTGAATTAGCATGAATCGGTAACAATTTCAACGGGATGAATTACCTTCCAACCAGACCATATTCTTCAGCATCCCAGCTACAGAGCACAATAGTGCGCGCTGGCTTCCAGCCAGTTTCCGCGAGCTTGCCGAATGCTTTTGCCAACTCAATGAGCACAGCCGATCCAGAGTTTGGATCCGCAGCACCACCAATGATCCACGCATCTCTGTGGTTGCCTACAATGACGACTTCATCCTCGAGGGTTCCGTTGATAACGCCAATGGCGTTCCAGATGGTACCGTAAGTATCGTTCATGACGTTACTGAGGGAAAGGGTTGCACCAGACCCAGCTCCCGTACTGTATGTGACGCCTGGAATCGCACCAACCCAGCCTGTGCGGTTGACTCCAGTTCCGTTGGTGCCGAACCCATTGAGAGCCTGTAGAATGGGCTGGGCCTCAATCCATGAGATGGGGAGAGAGGGAATGCCCGGGAGAATCTCGCTGCGGTCTGCACGTGGCGAGTCCGGCTTGGAAACATAGCCTGGTGTAGTTGGATCACCAGGGTAAGTACTCAAGAATTGCACGGAACCTCGTTGAATGGTTGATGGGTTACGAGCAGGACCATTCGGGTAAGGAACAACGCCCTTGGCTTCAGTCATGTTACCATCATCACCAGGGTCAGTGAAGATGACGGTTCCAATCATGCCATGCTCCTGTGCGTTCTTGACCTTGAGACCTCGGAATGGCCCACCGTACTTGGCCAAAGCGATCTTGCCCTCGAGTTCGACACCAAGCGCAATCAAGCGATCAAAGTCGACCTGCTGACCTCTTCCAACGTAAACGTATTCTGCAGATGCGTTGCCGGTGAAAGAGTAGCCGTGAAAGCTCCTGATGGCATTGGGATAGCTTGTGGTCTCGTCTTCTTCAAGCACGTCTTCCCTAAGAGTCGGGGTGAAGGTGCTGCCATTGGGATATGTGAGGACTAGCGAGTTCGAGACGGGGTAGTTGAGGAAGACATCTGAGGGTTATCAGCTACTGTGAATTCTCACAAATGTTCCAATGCACTAGTGGGAGCAATTCTTGTCGACTTAGTGGGTCGCTTACAGTACTCGTCGAGTCTGGAGGTGAAGCCATACTCGGACCACTTGTCGGCAGTCCATTGAGCCATTGACTCATTCCTGCCTGCAATGTGATCTCCATGAGCTGCGGGTGGTTAGTTTAGCCTCTAATGGGGTCCTCTGGAGATGTACTGTAGTAATATGACCATGTAGCAATTGAGGTGTTGTCAAACGAGTCGAGCAGAATCTGCTCATTGGCATCCAACGCTGGGGGAAACGTCGAGTTGCTCTCTTGCCGCTTCACATGCTTGTGAGGGTGGTGTTGAAAGGCACGCTCTCTTTGACAAGCCTGAGCGCCAATGGCCGCGAGAAGAAGAATTGCAGTTCTCATGGTGAAACGCTTCAATAGCAAATCTCGTACCGCACAGCGGCAGAGCTGACGGGCACATGATGCTTAAGTAGCCCGGCGTCAACCGAGCCAGGATTTCAAGAAGATAACGCGGCGGTCGCGGAATGTATGCTTCTCCCGAAGCCGACATGTTCGTCATGTTCCCTGCTCTTGGTGGGTTACCAACCACACGTTGCCGGCTATGGTAAGTCGTGTAAGCAGACACTGCGTGACCATGTTGTATACAGGCAGGTGGCTAACGCGCTCAGGAAGGTGGAAGGTACTGGAGCGTGATGCAGAGGATTAATGTACTTGGCAATCAGCGATGACGATGTTGGTGTGGGGTACCTAGGTAACTCCTTGTCATCACCAGGTAGGCAGACGAAGACGTGCATGTGCGGCGGTATTAGGGTTCTCGGGCCCGGGCGAGATGACGCCTGGGAGCTGCCAAATCACGCGTCACGGCTCAGAGCTTTTGAGGTTCACGTGAGCCTACTCCGAGTTCACTGTCTGAATCTGTACGAGCGTTGCAGCCGCCATCACAATGTCGACTGTCGCTGTTGGAGGCGACATGGATCGATATGGCGGGTGAGTTGGGCGCGGGGGGCCGCAGGGATCATCTCCAGGGCCCGACTAGGGTAGGTGCTTTTGCACTCAGGCCGCGGCGTGCAGATGGCAGATGGATGGTTTGCGGCATTGCGGTCTTGACACGCGTGGTCAGCATGTTTGGTGTCCGTGTCTGATGTTTCCATGGCGTCGAGGGCGGCAGGATGGCACGGTGCACGTGTCTGCGAGCATGGACCAGGCGTTCTGATTTGCGTTGACGCGTGTGTGGGCTAGCACAATGGGCATGGCTGGGGTCGCCGCCAGACGCCTGGCAACAAATGTCCGCCCAGCGATGCGCCCGTAAACACCACCACGCTGCAGGCAGCGCCGCCATCCAGCCCCGGGCAGCACCACACTAACCACCAACCTCTACAGCGTAGAGCAGTAGCAACAGCTACAGCAGCAGCAGCAAACAGCTCCGCGACTGCCACGTCCAAGACAACCTCCTTGGTGCCTGCCTGCCTGTTGGGCGCAGATATCATTGTGCGCGCCTTCACTGGCTCTTGCCCCGTGGCCCCCCCCGTCGCCACAACCATGGACGCCTTTGCATCGCCTCTCCGCCTGGCCCCGCCCACGACCCCTCGACGAGCACCCTCGCCTACAATGTCGCCGGGCGGCCGAAGAGGCCGCGCATACGGCAGCGCGGATGAGGGACGCCTTCGCGACCTGTCCCCCGACACCACCCTCCGCGCCTTCACCCACCAGCCCGTGTCATTCGACACCACACGGGACGAATACAAGATCTTCGCATGCATCGACTCTCTCACCGCAGCCGAGAGGGATCTGGGCGTGCGCGTGGCCAAGGCAGCCCAACGGCTGAAGAGCTGGTGCGCCGAGATTGAGCAGTGGGGATGGACGGGCAGCTTCGAGCAGCCGAGCGAGCAGTACCGGGAGCAGCGGCGGAAGAGCATCGAGGCGCGGATTAGAGAGCATGTCGCCGACACTGACCCCACCGGCGCCCTGCCTCCGCTCGAATACTGGGGCTCGCTACTGTCAGTCGAGGTCGAGCAGCACGAAGCCCGCCTAGACGACATCGACGAGGAAATGCTCAAGCTAGACGTCGAAGAGCTGAAGGAGCACGTCCTGGACATGCACCCCTCAAGCAAATCAAGGCCCTCGTCTGCAGGCCTGGAGGCGGTCCGCCAGAGTTACCGGCCCATGGACGACTTCTCTTTCCTCATCACCCAGACGCTGCTCTCCGCGCTGCCGCATCACGCCCAGCTCAAAGACCGACTGAATACGTGGACCGCCCGTGTCTCCATCCTCCGCGCTGCTCCTCGATTTGTCAGCGAATTGGACACCGCCAAAAAGGCCATGCGACTGGGCTGGGACGCCATCGAGCCACCTGCAGATACCTCGGACAAAGCCTTCTTGGAGTGGAAAGATGCTGTGGACACGATTTCGAGAGTGCTCCAGGGCAAGGTCTCTGATCTGGGTCAGCGTCTGGACAGAATGCTCGACACACTCGAGGGCCGCCAGGACTGCCTGCCAGATTCCTGGATAGACACATTCGAGGAGACTGAGACAGATTATGGACGATGGGCACACGAGTCAAGAAGAAGAGTCATTGAGTTGGAAGTGCGAAGAAGGGAGGACAACGGCTCAAGGAATCAACGCGATCATATCGCCGAGCAGCCGGCACTACATTCCGATAGTCCCCTTCGGGATTCACCACGAGCACCTGCTGAGCCCACCCCAGTGGCTACAGCCAGCCCAAAGACACCACAATTGCAGTTACGATCAGCGCCAAATATTCTCTTAAATCCCTTGACGAGCCCCAAAAGTTTCCCAAAAGCGCAAGAGGTTGCATCTGCAGTCGCAGGAACAGAATCGGCAGTCGGAACAACCAACACGACTATCTCACCGAATGTATCCACAGAGTTCTCAGATCACCCCAATGACTTCACTCGATCCTACGACGACAACAAGGACATTACAGCCAATAACGGGCACACATCTACGGACAGCACCGCTATCTCGAATAGTCGCGGCTCATCTCCGGTTTGTGCTGGCCCTCGTCAACCGACCACACCAGGCTCACCGCTGCGAAATGAGTTTCCAATGGAGGAAACAAACCACTTCCAAAACGTGCATGGATTTAACCAGACTGTGTTCAACGGGGGGCAGGTACCACGTATCGCTCTAGACTCTGCGAGCTCTCCATCCGTGATGCAGTCGCCCACGTCAATGACCGACGCACCTCTGCAGAAAATTAATCTTGATGCGGAATTACTCCCCTATGATGATGAATCTGAGTTTGAAGAGGGCGATACAGTAGTGCACTACGAGACTGAGGAAAGCCCCGAGTATGCCGCTCCTGTGCAGTCGTTCGAGGACATTCTTCCTGGTACTCAAGATGAGCGTTATGACAACACGCCTGGTGTGCTACCGAGCCGACCTAGGCCACTCGCACTGTCCAATGCTTCAACCATCACCTCAACAGACGGCGATGACAGTGCATTGTTCGAGCCGCCACAGACACCACGATCGCGAACTGGTAGTGTTGGTTCGTTATCATCAGAGCTATCCTTTGATTCCGGGTCTCCTAGCAATGTCGAAGAATCTCCTTCGGTCCGGAATGCTGCCATTCGCGCAGGTAGAGCCCCTCGCCCAGAGCTCAACGCTGCTATGTCGAAGCGTCGACCAGCAAAATTGATCGCAGATGATGCTATGCCGAGTACACCATGGCCGCCTACTAGCTTCGCCCAAAAGCCTGCAAACAGTGCTGAGGAACTAGAGAGGAAGATCTCTGACATCCTGACCACCATTCCAGCCCACATCCGCCTAACCTCGGGCCCTGGTGCAGATGCTCCTGAAGTCAAACCAAGACGAGGTCTTGTTGCCAAGGGTAGCAGACAGTTTCTCCGTGCGAAGCGCTCAGTAAGCGGTCTCAAGTCCCCTGAGCTTACTTTGTCACCTGCGAAGAATGAAGAGACGGGTCACACCATCACAGGACGCAAGTCAGCCGCCAATCTGAGAGGCGACAACGACATCAAATTGTACCATCTCACCCAGCCCGGCAAAGAGCAACCAGTCAAACTCTTCATCCGCCGCGTCGGTGAAAACGGCGAGCGCGTCATGGTACGAGTAGGTGGTGGATGGGCCGACCTAGGCGAATATCTGCGCCAATACGCAGAACATCATGGCCGCCGGACCGCCAGCGACGGGAAATTCGAAATTCTCGGTCTCGAAGTCAAGAACCCAGATAGTTCACCCGCTCGACCCGATAGCGCTACCAGCAGACCCGGCCGACGCTTCAGCGGCGGTACATCAGCCAGTCCCCTGACCACACCCATCAAATCATCTGAAACAAGCTTCGCCAACAACGAGGCACCGCCTCGACTATCGAGTTTTTCATCGACACCAGGCACAGGCGAAGAAGCTTCCGTGCCGTCTACGAATTCCTCGCAGCGCTCGTGGCAGGGCAACGAAGTCGGACTCGCAGGCCCCAAGTCGAAAAAGCTCGACCTTAGTGGGCAGAAGCTGGAGTGGATTGAGGGCATGATGAAGCAAGCTCGTACCGTTAGCGGCAGCGTCATCGCTGCGAACAATACGCCTTTCCAACGTGACGAGCAGCGTGGTGGGGAAAGCAGAAGCGAGAGTCGCTCGGACAGTCGGGCGGGTACTCGGGCTGCCGGTGCTTCGAAAAAGCCCGAGTTTGGCGATTTGGGCAAGATTGGGGGCACAAAGAGGATTTTTTTGAAGGGGGGAAAGCCTGTGGTTGAGTAAAATGTTGGTAAAAGGTGTGATTCATTAAGTGTTTTGGGTAGGGAACTGTAATACTTGGGAACTGGAATATTGATACCCCGGGGATAGTTTTTTCATATGAATTGGACTTTCTTTTGTTTGATAGTTTGGCGCGCGGGCATAAGGATATAGATAGGTAGCTTCAGGCATGCCATGGTCAAGTTTAGGTTGCGTTCAGGGAGCGGTTTCATATGTACCTCAGATGAAAGACTTCCAGAGGGGACACCAT
Organism: Plenodomus tracheiphilus IPT5; assembly: GCA_010093695.1. Taxonomy (NCBI): domain Eukaryota; kingdom Fungi; phylum Ascomycota; class Dothideomycetes; order Pleosporales; family Leptosphaeriaceae; genus Plenodomus; species Plenodomus tracheiphilus. The sequence goes on from MU006315.1 coordinate 264,045, forward strand.
CACTTGTTGTTTCCAAAATTGATGCGTTCGGTGAATGTGAAGATGTGGCTGAATACCGTGGAGTGAAAGTCATATTGACTTGTCGCAGTGCAGCTATGGAACATTAGCATGATGTCTGGTCATAGCAAAGATGAAGTCAAATACAAAGACGACAGCGACGATTGTCATTTGTATGCAGAGAGACGAGGAATAGACGAAGAAAGGCTATGTCAACAAAGGCATGATCACTGACCAACTGCTTGGCGATTACGAGGGTGACGGATTGAGGCTCTCATCTCAATGCTACTCCAGCGACCTAGCAGAAACCAAAGTCGAGGCCGCCACAACCATCCAGTTTAAATCCTCTACACCGCTGCCACAAACTAAATCTGGAAACACTAGGCACTAGAAATGTCACACACGCTTCAATCGAAATCCACCATTAGTTCCACCACCCTTCCCTTTCCGTCAGGCCCAGCGTCGTCCCATCTTACACCAACGGTTACAAGAATGCACCTTTGACAGCTGCAACCTGCAGTCACCCCCCTTCGCGCGATAGCGCGATCCCCCCGATCCGGAACACGGGTTCGTAATTCATCACAATTACGAGGGGGGATCCTTTAGCGCGTCCCGGGCCGTGAACCAGTCGAGTGGGATTGGAAAAGGGAACCGTGGGGATGGGGCAAATGAATTCTATCACACCAAGACTGTTCCCTCACATCCTTACCGATAGAACCGAGATTGTGGCTAGCGCAGATCGCTGCCGCCCCTTATCCCACGTCCCATCGAACCACTTGACTCCCCACGCTCCAGATCCGCATTGTTATCGCCCCCGGCAAATGCAGTCCAAGAACGCCTTGCAATTCTCCGCCCGCAGCAGCAGCGGGAGAACAACACGTCTACCTGTCCACAGCGAGGACCTGGGGAACGGCCCTCCCGTTGGGAAGCCATCGCTTAAGGTACAAAGAACGAACCAGCATGCCGGGTTGAATGAACCTCTTGACGCACGTCACCCCAGCCTCTCCCTTCTTGCGTTGCGCCACCCAACGACCAGTTCAGTCATAGGTCTCTCGTAAGCTCGCTTTGTAAACAAAAGGGATGATGGAAATTCTCCCCGCGGTAAGGGTGGAATTGTTGCGAGTTTGGGGGGGGGAGGGGGTTAGGGTAGGGTAGGGAGGGTCAGGCCGTGCGACGTTAGACTTGCGTTCCAAGGCCGCCTTTACTTTTTCGAGACATGGGGATCCAACGAACATGTCAAAATGCGGTTCTCCAAGGTTTGAGCGGTGTACCCGCTGTTTTTGTTCTTTTGCCATTTCGTTGAGTAAGTTTTTTTGGCTTTCCCTCTTATCAACTCGACCTTTCGCCGTTTGTATTCGTTGTCTTCGGAATCTGCGTCCAAAGTTACCATTGCCATATATCACGAGCGCATTCGCAGGCCACATTTCGACATTCCAAGGGTATCCGGTGAGAAGCTACCCCATATCTCGATCCAGACAGGGACGGCGGACGGACCGAGACTTTGGGGCGCATGATCGAGTCAGCAAGTACTGTTCGCATGTGTTGATGCAACCTCGCATAGTTGCGCAAAGAGGCGGTAGAGGCATATGGTTACGAAAGACCGAGATCGTGACAAGACCTTGGGTTGGATCTGGAGATTCAGTACTACGATCCGCGAAGCGACATATACTCATCTTTTCTTCGACTTGGCTGTTATTCTTGCGAGGCCCAAATACTACACTACACTACACTACACTGCACTACACTACACTACACTACACTACACTACACTACACTACACTACATGCCAATCAAGCAAAACCAACCTGAACAAGAAACCGAGCCAGCGACTGCAATTCAAATTAATCACAACGCCAGGAAACACACTACTCCACCACGTCTTTGCGCTCAACATAGTGTTTTTTCCTTGTTTTCAGAGCGCACATAACTCCCATTTGTCCCATTCGGAAAAAGATCCCCCAAGCCGCTCCATCCATCCATCAACTCACCTACCAGCCTCAAAAGGGAAAAAGAAATTCGGCATGTGTTACATTGTCTACACCCTACACAAATGCAGCCATTGGATTCCCCAGCCTCACCCGGACAACGGCACCTACCTAAGGATATGCGACGAAGCTGAGAAGCTGCGACTAGGGCATCCGTGTCCGGAGCCGCCACGAGAGCACAGAGTCGAGACTGTAAGTCAGGGGCTGTGTAAGCAGTGTATGTGGGAAAAGGTCACGGATGGGAATATTCGGACGGGGGCTGGGGTTGTTAAGAAGGAGCGGTAGTTGGTGTGTAGAAGGGGGGTTGAAAGGGGAAGTGTTGTATAAGAAGCAGAATGAGTTGGAGGGAATTTTCCTCTCATCACGACTTTCCTGTCCCTTTCCCCAGGCTACAGAAGTCTACCTCGCAAGCCCTCACGCGTACTTCGCCCTCCCCCACCCCCCAAACAAACAAGCGGAGATCCACTGACCACCCCGGAATCGCGCAATTATTCCAAACATCTCCAGGAAACCCAGCGAGAGCAATCCAACCTAGCATGACACTTATTCCCAAAAAACACGTCTTCGAATTGCCTGCATTTGCAAGAAGAAAGGTCGGGGCGTTCAAAATTTGACTAACTTGTACGGCGTTCCGGAAACGGCTATATACCCTGGAGGTTCATTTTCCATTTCAATTGTTGTGGATCTCTCTATTTTTCGATTTTATTCTTGTTTTCTTGTTGTAGGAATATTTGTAAGGATAAACACCATACAACCATTCAGCACAACAGCACAATGTAGCATTTAGGTAGTTGGATATCTATCTAGCACTTTCACATTGCATGTACTCTATGACTATAATACGCGACCGGAATAGTATCAAATTTTTTTCTTTATGAATTTACTTTTTTAACGCTCGGGGATAGGATCACTTTCTATTCAGCTTAGTCAAATTAGGTACACGGGAATGAATGTTTATAGTCATGTAGCTTTTGCTCCTGCATGAAGGTTTCCCCACACCTTGGGTAATCAAGTTTAATTTAAGGTTAATATGTTATTTAGGCCCCCCCCCCTCCTCCCCAACCCCCTCTCTCTGCTTCGCATTAATATCAAGCTTAACGCTCCCCATGCATACGAAACAGAACCTTACGACCCCACTATCTCCTCAGAACATAATACAAACGCTCGTGCCATGAGTATAGCAGTATAAATAGACTTTCGTATTTTGCATACCCTACTTCTCCTTCGTCCCGAGAAATATTCTTCTTAGAGTAGTAGCAGTAGCGGTACCATGTCATGCCGCACTTCCATGGTTCCCTAGTAGCGCAAATGCAATGAAGTCATCCTGGTTCATGATTGCACTCAACCGTGCTGACATTTTGCGTCGTTTGTTGTAGCTTGCTTACTTGCGTACTAGCATGTAGGTCACTTGACACGTAGCTGAGCTGAGCTGTTGATGCGGGTTTATTTAAAAGGGCGATTGAGCGCATTTGAGTATGTTTTTTTTTTCGTTTGTGTGGAATGATGTGATGAGTAGGTGGGTAAGTATATTGGATAGCGGCGTGTGTTATTGTGAATAAGGGAAATGGGGTAGGTATGAGAGATGAATGGTGGGTAGGTATATGTACATGAATTCTTGAGTTATTATCATACTTCTTCGCGGGCATCCATTCTTCGCAGTACTAAGAAAAGAAAAAGCTAAACATTCTCAAGTTCCACCTATCCAACACCCCAACAACACCAGAATGCACACCCTGCCCCTCCTCCCTGTCCTCTCCCTCCTAGCCACCACAACCCACGCCCTCAAACTCCCAATCCCAACCCAACCCCCAATCTCAAACACCACAACCCTCCCAACCCACTACGCCCTCCTCCTCTTCCCTCACTTCCAAGCCCTCGATGTCTTCGGACCCCTAGACATTCTAAACACACTCTCCATGCTCTACGCCAATTCAACAACCATGAAGCTGTCCGTGCTGGCGAGGACAATGGAGCCCGTTTCGACCGCGATGCAGGGTAAAGGGGGTTTAGGGTTTGGACAGAGTGTTTTGCCTACTGGGAGGATGGATGGGTATTTGCAGAGGACTGGTGGAAAGGGGGATGATGGGGAGGGTGATATTGAGGTCTTGATTGTGCCCGGGGGAGGGGGGACGAGGGGAGATGTGGAAGAGGAGATTGAGTTTGTGGGGAGGGTTTATCCCGGGGTATGTTATGGGTTTTTTTCTCCCTCTATTTTTATGTTGTCGTGTCGCATCACATGCCCCATCTGCATCTCCATGTCCATCTCACTGACCCCGCCACAGCTCCACTCCATAATCTCAATCTGCACCGGCGCAACCCTCCTCTCCCGCTCCTCAATCCTAAACTCCCACCGCGCCACAACCAATAAACGCGCCTGGTCCTGGGCCACCTCTCCCTCTACAAATCCCAGTCCCCCGGTCGATAATATAACTTGGGTACCGACTGCGCGCTGGGTCGAGGATGGTAATATTTGGACATCGAGTGGCATCTCAGCGGGCATTGATGTCATGTATGCGTGGGTTGCGAGCGTGTATGGGGAAGAGGTGGCGGAGTATGTGGCGTTGGTTAGTGAGTATGAGAGGGAGAGGGATGCGGGGAACGATGGGTTTGGGGTTGTGTGGGGGGTTCCTGGGGCTGAGTAGGGGAGGGGTGATGGGGGGTTGGTAGGAAGTTGGTAGGACATGGTGGATTTATATTGAATTTGAGCCTCCGTTTTCAAGATGGGTGGACAATATAGCAGCTCATGTCTCAATTGGTGATGTGAAGTTCTTGTTGGTATCTTCAATAGCAGAACTGCTCCAGGACGGAAAAAGTAGCCTCTTTTGCATATTATAAACTAAATGTCCAGCGAGGGTAGTTCCATGTCGCATTATGCCAGCAAATAAAAGCGTTCAGATGTACGCCTCAGAAGCATCAGATAGTCTTCGAGGATTCTATTGCGTTTCGGTCGGAGGATTTTACTTGCTCAAGGATGCTGCCGTTGTCTGCAGCCACCTTTTCTGAGCGAGGGATCGGTGTTGTATTGAACTTGTAGCCTAGTAACTCGAGACGACCGGTTTGCGTTCGCAGGTACGGAAGAGTGGTGGACAGTTCGAGTATGCGGTGTTCTTCGCAGTAGGAACCGGGGCTGCAGCCGCAAAAGTGGCCAGTGCAATCGCAACGATGAAGGAGAGCTGCATTATGAGACTAGTAAGAGGATAAAAGTAAAGAGAGCAATGGACTATAGTGACTGTGTGGTGCGATGCTCGACCGCGCAGCGATTCTGCCGCTTGCTATTTACCGTGAAGAGCTCTGGAATTCTACTTCTCCTTTTCTCGTCATGTTTGGTATTGCCTAGGCCAAGACGCGGGCATGCAATACGCCATTGTGAGTCAAAACTGATGTTTTGATTTCATGTTTGGCACCATGGCGTTCGCCAAAGGCAGTGTCCAATGAAGGTCTGCCTGGCAGACGAGAGCCGTCGAATAGGTCGAGACGGACTGAGCGAGAGGCGTCCATGGCTGAGCTGATTTTAAGCCTAGCCTCCCGCAGACAATGTATCGACTAGCGAACTTAGTGGGAACGTGGTGCAGGAGCCTCGAACTGATGGTGACCTTGGCAACAGGTCCTGGGCCATGCTTTGACGGCTTGGGATCCAAAGAACAAAGTCGTGGGCTAGATATTGTGATGGGTGGTGGTGGTGCTGTGTGACTTTTTCTTCTTTGGTGATGCGTTCAAGTCGATGGTTTTTCGTGAAACATGGCAAAGGCTGCACGCTTGGCCTGAGCCCTACTAGGTCAGCGATAGTCTATGACAGAAGTGCCCTGTTCTCATCGAAGTTACCCCTGGGATGTTGTTCTCCGAATGGCGACTTGCTCTCGTAAACTATGAGAACACTATGAGCTGTAATGCCTTTGACTTGCGCTGCTCTTGTCAGCGCGTCGTCTGGCGCTGGCTCCTCAAGACTGGCAGTGGCATCTTCTACGACGATGGGTTCGTAGTCGATGTCAGCGTTCGCTTGTGAAGTGTTGCTCAAGGGCTGAAGTGACGGTTGCTCGACTCGGCTGCAGCCAATCACAAGGTCGACATTTGCAAGATGCCGAGTCTTCACCACTCAACGGCATTGTATTGAAGATGACGGGATTAGAAGGGCCGCCAGAGGTAATCGGAGCGAAGAATACATGATGCGCGGGTGTATATGTAAGAGGAAGCTGCGCAGGTCGTGGGCCGAACACACAGTACTGTACAACTATCACACGGCGACGATCAGGCGAGCGGGTTCCTGGCGATTAGCACCGCTCCTAGCAGATTGCCTATGACGCAGCCCTAACCGCGCCTGTTCTGGAGAGCTGCCACCCGCACTTTTTTGCTTCACCCTGCACCGCCTCCCTCGCCTTGGGCCTCAATGCATGCACGCCCTTGCTGAGTTCGCGCTGCCTCGACGAGGCCGATCATCCCACCCCTAGCCATTCGTTCGGTCCGCCTGCAGCCCCGCCATGCCCGGCAGACGGCCAGCCTTCGACTCGCGCAAGTCTTCGACGCTGCATTACCAGACCTTCCCCACCGCACCGCCTCGATCACGCGGCCGCCCGCCGTCCTCGTCGCCCCCGGGACGCAATGGGAGCGGCTCTGAGGATGGCGACCACCACCACGAGTCTCCCCTGCCCAAGCGCCAGCTCATCGTGCTCGCCGTCATCGCCCTCGCAGAGCAGACAGCCCTCAACTCCATCAGCCCATACCTCCCCGAGATGACCAAGAGCTTTCCCGAGGTCAAGGATGGGCAGACGGGGCTGTATGTCGGCCTCATCGCGTCTTCTTTCGCGCTGGCGCAGTTTACAACAAACTTCTTCTGGGGCTGGCTGTCAGACAAGATCGGAAGAAAGCCCGTCATCATCATGGGCACCTTCTTGACCATGTGCTGCTTCATGGCCTTTGGATTCTGCAGGACTCTCTGGCAGGCAGTCTTGGTCCAGGCGCTGATGGGTTTCGTCAACGGCAACTCTGGTGTTGTGTCGACATGTCTGGGCGAGATCACGGATCGAAGCAACCAGTCGCGCGCCTTCACCTATCTCCCAGTCGTGTATGGAATCGGAGGCATAACGGGACCCATCGTGGGAGGTATGCTGGTCTTCTACAAGAACCCGCTCAACCAAAGCCATGCGAACCCATATCCATACCTACTGCCAAACCTCTTCTCTGCTTTGGTACTCGCCATCGATCTTGTCGTCTGCATGTTGTTCCTCGAAGAGAGCCTCGAAGAAGCAAAGACTATGCCGCCCCTTGGGAAGAGGCTTGGTAACCTTTTCTCATGGCTATGGCAGTTCTCCAGCTCTTCCCGACCAACATACGTGCGACGCCTGTTGGGCAAGCGCCACAATCGCGACTCTCAACACTTGGCTGGGATTGAGGAAGACGAAGAAGACGATGCGTCTGATGGTTCTGGAGACTCTGCGCCTGCGCTGTTCCCTCATACTAGTGGCGATGAGCTCACAAGAAAAGAGATCCTGAACCGCGATACCATTTTGCTACTGGTAACATACTTCATCTTCCAGTTGGCAAATATTTCGTACAACTCTCTGTATCCAATATTCGCGGAAGAACAGCCACCAACCGGACGTGGCCTGAAACCTGAAGCTGTGGGATTGTCGTTATCCTTTGCTGGTGCTATCACTATCCTGTTCCAGGTAGGCATTTTCGGCAAACTGCGAGGCAAATTGGGAAACAAAGCCTCATATCGAGTGAGCTTGGCCTTCTTTGTTGCAGCATTTGCCCTCATGCCTTGGGTAGGCTACAAGGAGAACAACTCATACAAAGGTATTGGCTCTGGACCTGCCTGGTTGTGGTTTGAGCTTGGTGTAGTTCTCGTGATCAAGACTATTGCGGGAGTGGGTGGCTTGACGGCTGCCCTACTCATGGTAAGCTGAAACGTCCTGTTGTAGACGTGGGTTGTGCTAATTCCTGTGCAGATCACCAATTCGGCACCAAATCACAATGTGCTTGGCACACTGAATGGCCTGGCCCAGACACTGTCTGCGGCAGGACGCGCTGCGGGGCCTTTCATATCTGGGTCACTTTTCACTGCTGCTACCAAGATACAGCCCAAGGGAGAGGTCCTTCCATTCGGCGTCTTTGCAGGGATATCGCTGGTAGGCTTTCTATTGAGCATGGGTATCCGCGGCGAGGGTCTAGAAGCTGAAGAATGGAGCGACAGTGAGGCAGAGGAAGACGAAGAGGAAGCAGTTGGCGATGATACGAACGAACGGACTGGTCTCATCAGAAAGTAGTCAAACATAAGACATTGGACATATGTATAGTGTGCGCGTTTGCATGGCTTCATCTCGACGATCAAGCGTGGCGTTTGGAGCAGCGATATGGGATTAGGTAGACCTGATTAGACTAGCTTGTCACTATCTAGTGCAGATTCTCTTTGTAGATGGACTGTAAATTTAGAACCGCATTTGCACTTGATAGCCAAAACGCATAGGTCTCGCCTGGTGATCGGATCTCGCTTGGAGTACGGTTCGCTTCCTTGGCGTCGGGGTGGCTTAATATGTATTGGCAAACACGATCTCCTTTCAACATCCGCATGAAGCTGAAGACAATCTGCTGCCAAGACTGCGCGCGTAGACGCTACTAGCGGGCTCACCGACATGGGAGGAGTCCGCCGTATGCTGGCTTGAGGCTGATCCAGCGTGCTGCTGCTGCCATCATCGCTCAACCTGGAACAATGCTGCAGGGCTGACTACTACCCAGTCATCCACACATCTCGCATGCCGTAGTGGCATCATCACTCCATGTGTCTTGTTCCAAAGGCAACACAACCAAGTATGTAGTGCCCGCCGGTGGAGTGTGGTTCAGCGGCTGGAGGGGACGCCGTGTGACTCTCGCGCAATGTGCCAGCAAGAGGTGAGAGCTTTCCGACTACTGCAACGTTCTAGCTAACGCATCGTTCAGTCTATTGATGCCTCCTTGCACCACTGCACTGGCTTGACATGAGGCTGGCTGCGATGCTGAGTCTAACGCTGCTTCCCTACTCTCCGTTGGTGAGCTGGTCGGGCCGCCCCGAGCCTCCCTCTGGCTAAGTAGACGGTGAGGCTTCCCATCTATCTCACTGGATACACGATTCTTGACAATGCACGTGTTGCTGCAATGCACCCATGAGATCTAAGATCTGGATTGTTGTGTTTTCCCTCTTTGTTCGTGGCTTCAGCTGTACTCTCAGCCCCAGCTGCGGAAGGTCGCTGGACACCAAAGCTTCTTTCATCTTGGCAACCCAGAGCGGTAACACTCGTGTGTGCACAGACACCAAAATAGCCACGATGCACTGCTGGCTTGGTTTGTGCTGCGCCGACTACCGCTGAATCCGCAGGTGGGCGTGAGTCCAGCTCTAAGAAAGAAGACGCTTAACACTGTGCGACTGGTGTTGTGTCCACGATGAATTCGCTTAAAGTACGATGTGTCGTCAAGTGAACGGAAGCATCGAAGATCATCAGTCTACCCATTACCGGGATACCAAGATCAACAGAGAGTATGGGGTTCAGTTTTCACGGTCATAAGGTATGCTGATCCTAAATTACTTTAGTGTAACTTCTACTGACCCAAAGCCACATGTGTACGCTACTATCCCTTGTGCGAATGCTCAAAATCTGTACTAACCATGCCCTAGCGACAACGAGAAGCATCTCGCACAACTTCACAAGACTACTCCTCTGATCGAGTCGCCATTAGCTGGTGCCGATCATGACAGCCTTGTCTTCTCTCAGCGGCACGAAGCCAACAGCGTAGAACTCTTCTTCGATCTGTTCTTCGTTGCCAACCTTGCAACCTTCACTGCATACCACTCGATCACCGACGGTGACTACCTGCTGGGATACATTGGCTTCTTCGGTATTCTCTGGTCTTCCTGGTTTCAGATCACACTACACGATGTTCGCTTTGCTCGTGACTCGCTTTATGAGCGTGTTTGCAAAACCGTTCAGTTCATCACCTTTGTTGGTTTGGCTCTTGTTGGATCTCAGTTCAATCCTGCAAGTGCGAAGGGGAAGGGAAATAACACCGTGAGTTGTACGTGTGAACCCAGACGGGTCGTTACTGACAAGTTGTAGAGCTTCCGCATTCTCTGTCTCGTGCTGGTGATCAGCAGAGGCCTGTTGGCTATCCAGAATATGGTCGTACTCGTAAGATTCACTTCTACTACACACTGACACTACAACTAATAGTAGTAGTTCTTCACATACCGAGCACGCTACTCGAAGCTGTACCTTCCGCTTGGCTTGATAATCGACACTTACGCTATCGCCGCTGGTGTCTTCGCTGGCATGACACCTGCTTTCAAGACCGCAGATCAATCAAAGAGATTGGTATATCTTGTCTGGTACGCAACGATGGGTCTAGAAGCACTGGCCGTGATCGGCATCTCTTGCTTCTGGCGTATGCTCAGCTTCAAGAAGACTCACTTGATGGAGCGCATGAGCCTGCTCACCATCATCGTCATTGGTGAGGGTGCGATCGGTGTGACTAAGACCGTCGGCAAGATCATGAAGATTGGCCTTGAGGTCGAGGGCTGCTTTCTGATCATGTGCATCATCATTACACTGGTTCTTCTCTGGGTACGTCTCCCCCTCGTCCCATCACTGCTCCTAGAGTCCTCGTGCTAACATATGCCCCAGGCTCTCTACTTTGACAACTTCCCCCACGGACATTACGGAACCATCCGCCAACAATTCTGGTCCCTGCTCCACTTCCCATACCACCTCGCCATTGTCGGAGTTGTAGAGGATTCCCAGCAGCTCGCCTTATCCCGCTATGTTCAAAGGAACGCACTTTTCATCAGAAACAACATCGACCAATGCTGCCAAGTAAAGAACCTCGATGGCAAAGCCCTCCAGGAGAGTCTTCTTACCCTCCTCAAGAAATTCAAGCTAGACGGCAGCCTCGCCACCGAAACCTACGACACCCAAGTCAAAAACGCCATCTACAGAATCGGCAACTCGACCGGCATCTGCTCCCCCACTAATGCAACAGCCTACCATTGGTCCAAACTCGCCACCGAGGCAGCCAGCTGGCCCAACGACTTCATCGAAGTCAACTACGGCATCTCCAACGGCATCTTCACCGGCCTCGGCATGAAGATCCCCATTGACAAACTCGAAAAATATACTCCCCTCGAGGTTGCCCTCCAGGCCTGGAAAATCGTCTATCTCTACTACTGGAGCTGTTTCGTCGTCCTGATTCTCTGCTCAATCGTCTTCCTCGTCCTAATCAAGCGCCACAAAACCGACATGTTTGACTACGCATCCCTCGTCTCGCGCTGCCTCGCCCTCGGCATCGGCGGTGCAATGATTGGTCTCTATGCTGACAAGGATATTCTCTATGGCGCTCTCAAATCCCCCATGCTGCTGCCCATTTGCGTTATTGTCTTGTTTTTTATTCTTTTGGTGGATAAGGTTACGTCGCTGTGGTCTAATGCTCGGTTGCAGAATAGCGGGGAGCCGTACGTTCTCGAAGAAGCCGGGGAGCATGGCCATGGTGGCCATGAGGGCGGACATGGTGAGGTTCATGAGGCGGTGCATCATGGTCATGCAAATCATGAGTCTGGTGGCGGGCTTGTGGACGTGGCGAAGCAGTCGCGTTGGAGTACGCATGTTGATATGTTGCCGCTGAGCTCTCCTAACTCAGAACGCACGACTTCGCCTTTTGCTCAGTACTGAGTGGATACTCCATTCTGTCCTCTGCTGTGTAGCAGATACAGTGTCTAGGTATTTCATCATGTGCTTAGCGAGGCGTTTTATCCACAAACAGACTGCACTATTGCGCAAGGGACATAACGAGTTATTCAGCGTTTTGAATACAAGTCAGGAATTTGTACTTGAGCATACCTACCATTCTTTCTAATCACAAATACATCCCCACACCCCCATCCTCCCCCATCAACATACCTACCACACACGCACACACACTCCCTACTTCACAACAGCATACAAAAACCCATCATAATTCTTCTCCCCGACAATCTGCACCACACACGCATCCAACCTCTCATCCCTTCCCACCATCTCCACCACCCGTCTCGCGCCCTCGACCCTACTATCCCGATTCTCAAGATCAGCCAACTGCCCCTTCCTCACCACATTATCCACAATAACCACCGCTCCAGACTCACACATGCCCAGCGCTGCATCCACATAATTCCAATTATTCTCCTTATCCGCATCAATAAAGACGAATTGAAACTTGCCCTGTTTCCCCGCCGCCACTTCCCGACCAAGTTGCGCAAGCACATCTACACCCGCACCCAACCTAACATCCACGCGCCCATGCACCCCCGCCATTTGCAAATTCTCACGCGCAACGGATACATTATGCTCGTTGATTTCGATACTAGTCACGTGTGCGTCGGGACTCGAGGTAGCGAGCCAGATAGTGGAATAGCCACCCAAAGTACCGATTTCAAGGATGTTTTTGGCGCGTATTGCGCGGGCGGTGAGTTGGAGGTATTTTCCTTGGGAGGGGGAGACGGCTATGTCGGGGAGGTTGGAGGATTCTTGGTGGGCGAGGGCGGTGGAGAGGACGGAGGGGGGGGGGTGGGCGGTGGGAGAGGAGTGGAGGTGCGAGACTGCGTAGGTGTCTACGGCGGTCCAGCGGGGGTCCTGTTCGATGAGAGACGGATCGACCATTTTGTGGGGTTGGGGGGTGGAGAGTGTTATGGTTTGTTTGTTTGTTGGGCGTAGGATGGGGGGTTGGGTGGGTTTAGTAGGGAATTAGGGTCTCTTTATAGAGTGGCATGGTGGTTTCTCCACATGAGCATATCGCGTGTTACATTGTCTTGTGATATGGTTGCCTGGAGCTTCATCGGTGGTGTCGTCGGGGCTCCATTGGACTGCTGCTGTGTGGCATGTGGGTGAGTGTTCAACCGTTGGAGTTCCCGCTGCAATGTGGAGCTCCCGGGAGTGGAGCAACCTGACGTTAGCGCCATCTGATAACCATCATCTCCGACACGACCGAGTCACAAGTGCTCCTCCTTCTCTGTCAACCATCGGTCATCACGGTTTTTGCGCTCGGAGATGTAACAATTCTGATTGATGACTGTATCGAGGCCCACGTGTCTCTTCGCGTTTCATCCTTCACATCTAGTAGATGGCCGAAGAGACAATCTGGCACAACATTGTAGAGCCATACCTCCTCTTCTCGGCGTATTTTGTCGTACATCGCGGAGCTCGGCTCGGACGGTGACACTGTACACCATGAACATGCCGGTAGTTTGGAGATCTTCATGATGCAGCCCCGCAGATGATCACAACTCTCTTGCATTGTCAAGGAAGATGGCTGAACTACCGTTTTGGAAGTAACTTATGTGTCGTTCCTATCACGAAAACTGTGTGCCAGATGATGCACAGTGGCACGCTCAGATCTAAATGGGATGAGAGACGTCCAATGCATCAATTGACCTTGATCCTGACATTTTCGAGAACTGACATGAATTCGCAATACAAGGTGAACCCCTCACAGAATGCAAATCATGCCGTCCAGTCACATTGACTTTCAAACATTTCTTCCTGCACAATGTGCGGAACCGGAACTCGCGGTAGTTGAACGTCGACTATTCCGATGAAGCCATGGAGCCCCCGAACACTTTCTACCCTCCGCTCGAATGAGAGTTCAAGAACAATACCCACTAAGTTACCTTGCTTTGAAGTTTCTCCCAATCACAGGACGTCCCATCTCACTTTCTTGGTCTTTCGTGTTGACTCTATGCCAATTCCCTCAGCTGCCCAGACCTGTGAATTCAATGAGTTATCGTTTGCACTGGCTACCATGAAAGATCATTATAGAAAGACACTCTATTGTGTCCTTCTTCTTCTCTTAGCTATACAAGAATGTCAAACAATCCGAAATCATATGTATTTCTCAATACCAAAAAGTGCTCGCCAAGTATAGAGTAGGTCACAATAGAAGGCCATGCGATAAAGGCATGAAACGCAGGGTCAAATATATAGACTTGAATATATATGGTAAGGCTATGCATACAACCTATATCCCCCCATCTCCCCCCAACCCCCCAGTCAACCCCTTCATCCTCCTCCCCAACAAATCATCCTCACTCGCCAAACTGATCAAACTCTTCCTCCTCCCCCTATCACTCTTCCTGACCCTCCCCCTCCTAACACCCTCCGCCTTCCGATTCCCATTCGCATGCGTATTCCCGCCCGGCCCCTCCTTAGGCGGACTCTTCCTACTCTTCCCCAGGACCGTCATTTCCAACGGCCGATCCTCCTCCGCACTACTTGCCGTGCCCGTCCGTCGATGATGTCTCATCCGAACCGGACTCTGTAATCCTTCCACCGCCTCCGCCAACCCCGCCGTCGCCCCGGATCCAAAATAGTCTTTTTGCTGGCTCTGGCTTTGGCGGTGATATGGTGTATACGGTGTATATGGCGTCATGACCTCACCATCCTTGCCATAGTATTCGCTTTCGCGACGCGCCTCCCATTCAAACGCCTCGACGATCCACTCTGCACAGCGCGTGATGAACTTCCAGCCCTCGGGATATACGCCGACGAATTGGAGGAAACCGTGGCTTATGCCGGGGATGAGATCGACATTTACCCAGTCTTCTTCTCTGAATTCGCCCCGCGCCCAGTCTAAGCCTAGCTCTTTAGCTGTGACCCATTCTGCGCGTTTGGCCTGCCTTAAGCGGCCAGCGAAGATGACGGTGTCATCGACGAGCGGATCGCGTTCGCCGGTTAGCATCCATGTCCGCGGGAATCGTGCAAGGAGAGATTCTGGGGCGAGGACAGGGGAGAGCAGGAAGTCGGCTGAGAAGTCGGGGCGGTAGTGAGGGCCAATGTAAAGGATGATCATGGCGCGCATCATTTCTGGGGTCAGTATGCGGTCATTGAAGTAGGATATCATGGAGGAAGTTGCGAGACGCGTTTTTATGGTTGTGGCCGGGGGTGCTGGGCCAGGAGACGAGGGCTGGGTTTGAGAGGGGGTAGGAGGCATGCTGGTAGATGTTGGTGTTTGCGCGGTGCTGGTGTCAATTCGTGGGAGCGAGCTGCTATCTTTGCCGACGTGAGCAGCTGAGAGCTTGATCATGGTCTGAGGAGATTTAAGGACGCGTTCGCTTTCTGGTATCGAGCCATTGACCATGCGTGGTTTACTTGTCCCCTCATCATCGCTGTCTGTGTGGTCTGAGCCATACGGCGTGTTTGGTGCCAAATGCCGGTAATCATCGCTTTTGTGTCTTAGAATCGGCTTGTTAGTCTTCCTGACTCTTCGATCTCGAATTAGAGCCATCTGTTCGTCCGACATCCAGTTGCCGATGTTCATGTCAAGGGCTGGATAGACGAGCACCACGCCAATCGGTGGCGGAATGGCGTACTCGCCCTGCCATCTTCTTGTATCTGTAGACCCACTCTGCAATATCATGAGCACCATGCCCACCGCGAGGTTCCCACCAGCTGAATCACCAGAGACCACGATCTTGGGCTCCAGCTCGCCCGAGAGTCCCATACACCGACCCCTCGACGCAATGATGGCATGATAAACATCATAGCACTCATTCAGCGCATACGGATACGGGTGTTCGGGCGCCTTCTTGTAGTCCAGACTCAACACCGGCAAGCCCGACTTCCCAGCCCATCCGATGAGCTTGTCATCATGATTCCTCGGATCCATAGCCACGAAGCCACCCCCAGGGACATCCAACACAACCTTGTCATGCTTCTTAAGCGCACTTAACGGCCCATCGAAGTATAGCCAGCCTATCACCGGCTCCGTATACGAGCTCTCCTTTGGCCTTGGAATCCTAATTTTGCGTGGGGGGTACTTCATCATCCTGGGCCTCATCATAGTCGTCAACGCACCCAGATACGGCGTCGTGCCTTTGTTCCATGCCACACGCAGGTGATCCACTGTGAGCGTCGCCCTGACCTTTCTCACTTTGTCGTCTGCCTGCTCAGCGCAGATCAAGTAGTACACGCTGAAGACAATGGACAGGATGTCCCGCACGCCTTTGCGCTTGATCTTCATGGCCGACCAGAAGCCCGCATCCAGCGCCGTGGTAACCCATGTTGCACGAAAGTAGGATCGTGTGTAGAGGTTTGCAAGCGGTTCGGGGCATTCGAGGCCAACAAGCTTGCCGAAGTTGCGGGCAACGTAGAGGTAGAGCAGCGTTATGAGGACAGTCTGCCAGACGGTGAGTTTGCGAGAGAGGGGACCGGAGATGCGGCGCAGGACTGGGGGGCCGTGGCGGTCGCCTCTGGGAGTTTGTTAGTATGTGGGTGTGTCATGGAGTGTGGTTGGGTGAAGCGTACCGGTAGAGGTAAAAGGACCAGAAGGATACTACGGCCAGCACCTGGATCTTGCGGAACTGCACCGACGGCCGACCAAGTACATGATCGATCATGATTGTCTTTCTTCCTTCGCTCTTACCCCAGGATACCAGATCGAATACCCTAGATTTGCTCTCAGCCTGCCTTGAACCGGTAGTTTGCTCGCGTGCGTCAACAAAGCTAGTCCCCTCGTTATAGACGCTTGTCTCGTCTCCGTTCTTTCAGGTGTTTCGGTTCTGTACGCTGCAAGTCTGCATGCGTCCGTGTTTGTCACTCAGTCCATCCACACAGGTCAGTGGGCACATGGGAAGCGACGATGCAGTGTAGTCAAATCAAGCGGTGGAGTGCACGTCAGTCACCCATACTTCTGGCCATGCCATGCGAGGTTGCAAGTCCGGTAAGCCCGTCGGCAAGCGCGTCGCATTGCGTATAGAGGCATCGTGGTTGGGTGGCTGCCGGTCGCATGTGACAAGTTGTGGAGGATCCGTGCTTGCGCGCACATGTGAAAGCGGCCATGTCATCATGCTCGGCTTTGTTGCCGCGGAAGTCAAGCCACACCCGGGCGGTGCAGAGGCGCACCAGCCACAGTGCGCGGCTTGTCCGCTTTCGGACGGGGCTAAATTTAGGGAGGGACGCAAGCATGCCAGTGGGAGCTGACAGCTGATGGATGACAGCTGGCTGAGTCCATGTCGAAGGGCGGAATGCAGAGGTTGTGCATGTGTGAGGATTGCTAGACATGTCTGCAAGGGGCACATGAATGGAGACAAGGTCTAAGATCTCACAGGGGACAAGATCTTGTGAGATGAAGTATCGGCCCGTTTACTACGTTCTGCCTGACTGCGTATTATCGGTATCCCTTTGATCTACCCAGCAAATCCAATCTAGCAACACTGTGCTCATGTGAAATAATCGACTAAGAAATGAAAACGCTAACCCACACTCCAGGGCTCCGTAGCTATGCAACTTTCATGCATGGTTGGTTCAAGGCTGATGGTGGCTCAAATAAACCCCCAATTCGGTGCATCTATCAACCACTCTTCATACCCTGAATCCACTCATTGACCTCAAACCCTACCCTCCTCAAATCTGCAACCGCAAACTTGCCCTCCTTTTCCTTGAACACCGTCAGGCACCTAACCGCATCATCCATATCTGGTTTCGCACCCGCAAACCCATCTTTCGCATCGTAGGTCTTAACGTAGAGTGTGAGATCAGGCCCCACGGTGCCGCGCCACAAAGTAGCCATCCATTGCCAGTGATCTGTCGCGCTGTACGCGTCTTGGATAGGTATGCGCGACGCAAACGCAACGGATGCTGCGAGTTGGAAAGTTGGCAGAATGATGACGGGTTTAAGGCTCGTGGTTGAGATAGGGGCCGGGGATTCGGGTGGTGTGGCAGAGTCTTTGCGATCAGTGGTGGGTTCTTCAACGACAGAGTCCTTGGCAGGAGAGCTTGCAGCAGCGTCTTGCGAGACCCTTGGACTGGTCTCAGTCGTAATGTATCGAATCATTTCCCTACTCTTGCCGTGCCATTCTTTAATGAGGTCGAGATAGTCTTCGAAGGTAACCTCTTGGCCTTCTTCGGGCACTTGGGGTGGCTCGGTGATGCGGGGGGCGTACTCTTCCTGCCGGATGAGGTAGTCATTGAGCCACTTGGAAAGCTCGTCAACGGCGTCTATGTCATCACCCTCGATAGCAATGATTGCACCACGGCTCTGCTCAGCGGTTGCTGGACTGAGCGCCCTGTAAGGAGGATTTATACGGCCGAGCAGCTTGATCTTATTGGGATATGGAAACGCATTCAGAACTTCCTCTACAGTCCTAGGACTAGACTCTGGTGGTGGTGGGCCAATCTCGACCATTGATGGTCTCCTCCCATCTCGAGGCGTGCGTGGGGGTGGCATAGTCGCACTGTTAGGAGGTGAGTACCGCACCTGTATTGGTGGAAGCGAGTCACGGCGATTCGCGTATTGTGGGTAGTAAGGCCCTTCTGGCCTGCGAACGTTACTCATTGGCGGTGGTCCGTAGTCGAATCGACGCTTCTTATTAGGCGTAAGGGGACTGTACATTGACCCATCTTCACGCAAAGCTCCAGATATCTGGAGGTTACTGAGATGAGATGGTACGTGCCCTCGACGACGGACTGGTGAATCAAGGGTAAGGTTGGTCATCATAGGGAGATACCGCGTAGTGGGAGTCAATCCCTCGGAAACGTTCGGAGGCGGCAACGTCGGCGTACCAGCGGAGTCGAGGAACGGACTGGTAGGTGTCTTGATACTGCGGCCACCGCACCTTGGACAACGATATTTGTCGACTGTTGTATGCTGACCCGATGGATTCAATGGAGACGAACCAGGCTTACCGATTCGACGTGGCTGATAACGGTAATCGGGGTATTGCTCGTGGTGTCGGGCCTTTTCTTCCTGCGAAACTTGTAAATAACATTGCGAGGGAGTAAGTGTCAAGTTTATTTACCTGTGCTAGGTCTTGCCAAACCTTCTTGTGCTCTTCACTCAACGCCTTCCACTGCTCACCGATAATCTTGGATATATCGGGGTTGTTGAGGCCAGGGTTGCGAGCAATGATGGTTTGCTGGTGATGCTGCCGATAAAGAATGAATGCTACCAAAGAGTTAGCGGACAGTTAAAGACGTTCAGGAACAAAGACCAGCATCCTTTGTTCCTTTTCGTTCATTCCAGATCATACCACCCAATAAGGAATACAGAAACGACGACAAAGGAAAAAAATTGTTACTCACCATTCCTCGGGCGGGGGATCTTGGGCTCCGGCAAGCAAAGACAGACGTGATTCGAGAAATCACCAGATCCTGTAGAAGTAGCACTTGGAGGTGGTTTATCATCAACGGGACTGGAAGCCTCGTCGATCTCGTCACCGTTAACCTCCCCCTCCAGCGATGCAAGTCGCTTCTTCGTTGACCGCTGCGATGTCCCGGCAGGTGAGGCCGATAGCTCTTCTCTCTTGGTGCGCTCGATTGGGCTTGACGTGGGCGCAGAGCGGGAATCATGAATCCTGCTACTTTTTCGCACGCTTCGAGATGGCTTCGCATCATCACTAGGAGATGCCGATGCACTGTCGCCAACTTGCATGTTCGATTTGACGTATCGCCTGGGAACGTTGAAGAACGTCGCAACAGGAGCCGGAGGTGGATAGGGTGGTGTTGACCGAATAATCGGTGGCAGTACTCGACTTGCCAGCATTTTGGAAGTTAACGACGAGCCAGCTGATCTAATGAGCGTCTTTGACAACAGAGTTCATTGTTCCTTGAACACGAAGGAAACAACGCCGGACGAGCCTCCGAGCATTCTCAGCTTCTTTGAGGGTATTATGCAGGCACTTCATGAACGCCATTGCGATCTAGAGATATACGAAGGCGGTCCAATGATCTGATTGTTCCAGGTGACTGCGGCCGAATCTCGCTGAGGAGTTCTTTGTTCTTGTTGCGTCCCGAAACGGCCAAGACAACGCGCTGCCCACTTGTGAGACATTCCAGCACTATGCGCCAGTCATGTAAGGGGACCCACATTGCAGCGTCCTTCCACAAATATTATGGGTTCATTCAGTCTCGGGAGCCGTGCAGGCCATGCCGCATCCTGAGAACAATTGTCCTTTGTATGTGGCGCAGTCTATAAATGCGTCGGCGTCGTGTTAGTCGAACCTGGCCAGGTTTTAGACAACGACTTTCAGCACGTCCTCCTAATATCCAGGAGGAAATCGCAACCCGAAGTTGGCTCCCTCTGTCGTCTTGGATTCCTGAGTGTTGGCGGAGCCCTGCATGGCCTCAATATTGACCGTTTGGTTTTCGCGAATGAGGCTGGCGGCCTGTTCTCCGATTAGACGATTGACATTCCCACTCAGATGGATGTCGTCCCTGGGACACGGTTAACATGAGACAATGTGTTTGTGTCGCGAAAGGCTTACCAAAACAGATGCTGAGATGGATCTTCGCACTTCTCAACAGCGGCTGTTTGCAGACCGGGCGCGCCGTCATTTGGTTTCGATGCCAGACAGGGCTGCTCAACATATTGGAAGAGCGGCGCCTGTTTGCCCGTACCAGATGCATCCGAGATTTGTTTGGAGTGGAGTTGCCCAACTCTAACCTGTTCCACAATCAAGGTGTTCGGATCTGGTACGATGGCCTGGCCCTTCGCCCATTGTGTCGCAGTTTGAAGCAAGACAGTGTTCCAATAGGACCACAGAAAGACCAGCAGATGCTGAGTCTCCGCAAATTGCTCTTGTGTAGCGTTCTTAGTGGACTGGAACCGTGGTAGAATGGTGACATCGACCACTGGGGGTGTAGGGATAACGTTAGTGTTTACGACACGTGAAGTGCATCTAGGCTGGCCACTTACTGCGAGGGACGACGACTTTGAGTGGAAAGTCGACCTCTGCCGCCAAAACATCTAGGTTCTGGAATAACTTCTCGATACTATTCTCAATTGCCAGCATGGCGTACTGCTTCTCCAGCGACGAGTATTCCATGAGCTCCCACAATCCGAAGAAGACAGTGAAGACAGTCCATTCGTTCTCAACCTTTCGGAATCGTCTCGGAATGTGACGCCTGCCCTTATCATAAGTCAAGAATTGTCGCACTTGTGTCTTAAAGTCGGTAGTCATTTGAATGCCATTGCTTTCTGCGCCCTTCGCTTGCTCGTAGAGAATCGAGTCGATAAGAGAGCCGACATGGACAGTGTCTGCGTCTGAGGGTATTGAGCGCGCAAAGTTATCCACAGCATCACATTGAAGCTGCTTGATGTCAGATGAATCCATTGGGGACTAGAGATTGCCATATACTTCTTTGCAAAGCGTTTCTACCCACACTTCTCCGCGATCAATATCCCGCGGAGCAATTTCAGATGATGCAGGTGATGAGACGCGATAACTTCGTGTATCAGACCAGTCATTCCCGAAGACAACAATGCGATGAGTATTTCCTTGCCACATTGCCTGTACCTTGCTCTCGAAGTAGTCGGATTGATGTACCCATGTGAAGTAGAAGATCATCACGATCGTTGCGATTGCACATAGGTGTAGCCTTGAGACGAATCTCATCGTGTCTGCACTTCAGATGAGTAGTTAGAGTATGGGCCGTCGGAAGATGAGTTGGTTATCAAAAGAATGTAAAAGTAGTGAGACTGGGTTGTAGACATGCTTGCGGATGATGGGTCGTCGTCGACCAGTCTTACTTCAGCCTAGCAAGCAGAGAACATGACGACGCCTTATTTTGACGCCGCTACCCGGGAGAGTTACTCCGGGAATCAAGGGTCAAAGTTTGGCACCAAGTCCAAAAGTGGGTATGTGTCGCGTGCGCAGTGTCAAGTCAGAACGCTGACTGCGTCGCTCGGTGTTCGCCATCAGGCAATGACGAATCCTCTACATGCGCCGTGTGCTCAGTGCTGTATGCGCCCGCAGCTGTGAGTTAAGCTGTGCGGACGAGTAATTGACCAGTCTGCTGGCCCCGGGGCATGAAAAGCATATATCCGGGTGTACGCGCATGCGATTTCAGAGACTCGCTGCTCGCAGCTTGCCAAGACTGTAGGGATGTGAATGTCTGCCGAGCGCATCCTGAACGCGCGGACGTTCGGCAAGGCTGCCCCACTTCGGTACCGCCGCTACAGGAGGCTTACGTCGATGGCAATCTCAGCTTCATACACTCCATGTCTACTTGGCGAAGACCGTGAATTGAAGGAGGCCCTGCTGACGAGACGCATTAGCATAACGACTGCATTTCTCTAAATAGAAGCCTCGTCACCACTTATCTCTGTCACTTCCCATTGTGTGGCATATTGTAGTCATAGCAGAGCGTAGCCTTGCTGCATGGAGGGCGCTCAGCTGTTCTATTTTGT
Organism: Plenodomus tracheiphilus IPT5; assembly: GCA_010093695.1. Classification (NCBI taxonomy): domain Eukaryota; kingdom Fungi; phylum Ascomycota; class Dothideomycetes; order Pleosporales; family Leptosphaeriaceae; genus Plenodomus; species Plenodomus tracheiphilus. The sequence goes on from MU006315.1 coordinate 286,202, forward strand.
GCACAGGCTGGGGGCCGTTCAACGCGCGGAAACCCCGCCTTCTGCTAAGATCTCGTTACGGCCTTGAAGCGTCAACTCTACTTATCATGAGAGTTCCGCGTTCGCAGTTTCCTGCCTTGATGCCGCTACCAATTCCTTCGGTCTGGCTCAAGTCTGGTCGAACTTCAGCATTGAAAACTTCCCCATCAGCAAATCCCTCAGCGCTCCATCATCCTCAAGCCATTGCGCAATCATGAAGGATTTCTCTGCCCACTCTTTGGCTTTGACGTCGTTCTCTTGGACGTAGTAATCAACGGCGCGGTTGTATGTTGTGGTAGCAAGCCATGCCAGCTCGATCTTGGGATAGCGATCAGATTCCTTGAAGTCATCGTCAGCCGATTCAAGATCATCTGTAACCGTCACTGGGCTGGAGGATGGCGGCGGAGTGGTAAGCACAGGATTAGCGGTTCTTCGATGCAGAATCTGGGGGACTCATTAATGGACAGTGGAAGGCTAGTAAACACGAAACTCACGCCTTGTCTCGTTGCGGCCATCTGGGTAACCTGCTGGATACATCTTATGCTGATGGTCTCATCGTGATCAAGGGAAAGGCTAAACAAGCATCGAATCCATCTGGAAAGCTTTGTCATGTCACTGTCCCGCTGGCGACAGGTTAGATTGATGATCTTCTGCAACACCGATAACGTCTCTGCAGTACCGTCAGTTTCACACTTGCGACTGGACTGATGTTGGACTTGCTGTTTCGGTAAGTTGGATCAAGGTCCGCCTTGAGCATACAAGAGTGAATCACCAATACCAGGTCTGCCAGTGTCTCATAGCGATCCGGACTCTTATACTTCCAGCACTGGTCAAAAAGTTCATCGAGCTCATCCCACTTTTCTAGCTTCAATACGGCTTCAAGTTCCAGTTTGACGACCTGGAAATGCTTCGAGATGATGTCGGCCTGAGCAGATCCCCCCAATGTATCGATACCTTCAGCAGCTGCACGTCGAAACTCCTGGCTGTGTTTCCGAACCTCTGTGTAGTATTGATACTGGGCCTGTCAGTCATTGGAACCAAAGCGAAGTTGATAGAACGTACACATTGCTGCGCACTATCTTCGGCACGAGCTAGCGTAATGTAGGTACACGTGGCAAGAAATTCGCAGAAGACCAACCGGAAATAAATGTCGCCTTCGTTAATTGGATTTTCTTGCTCTTTAAGAAGCTTGATGAACTGAAACGATTAGATTGTATTCTCTGCATGGGGTCCAGAGCTAACCTCTATACAGGTACTCAGTAACTTGACCAAATCCTTCGGAGCTATTTCAGCGCAGTACTTCAGCGAAAGGTTGTAAGCATTCTTGGAGAACCAATCGAACTCTTGCGCAGTGAATAACTGCTGCGCTGGCGTGCTGGGTCTTCTTCTCGAAGCTTTGGCTTGTGAACATGCTGATTGCAATTTTAGTATGTGGCATCTTTCAAGGCTTGTGTTCCTACCTCCGTCGAACACGGTACATAGCTGACTCATAAGCCCGGGGTCTACCTTGCCATCTTTGAGCAATTCTGACTGAAGAAGCCTTGCTGTGCACCTGGGAGAGTTAGGGGATGGCATGGTGCTGAGAAAAAGCTAAAAACCTCAGAAGGGCAGGGAGATGGATCCCTGCAGGAGCGCTGTAATCGTACTTTTCGAGGACTCGATCCAAAGCATTTATAGCTTGTCGTTTGTTTCCGGCACTCTGGGCTTCCATTACACAAGCGTAGAGAAGTGTTGCATCCTTCACGGAACTCCGACAGACATGATCTAAGCATTGCGCCGCTGTCTTGGTGAGCTGTATACAGACTGGTCTTTGTAGGTGTTCTTACCAAGGTCGAAGTCACCGCTCTGAACTCCTACCTTGTACATTAAGTATCGAGTGACGGGCTCATCTTTTCCAGTCTCCGGTATGGTAGAATGAGCTGCTCGAGCGGCGACCCAGTCTTGTCGCAACGAAGCACACTGTATAAGTTTCCTGTACCTTCTCAGTAAACATCATAACATATCAGCTGAGGATGCAAACCTTCCAACCTTTGTCTTGTTCTGAACGCCAGCATTTTCGAATACTGTATGGCGACAGATGCGACACCATGCCTCCGCAGTGCTGTAGTGCTCCTGCCCGAACGCAGCTTCAACGCGTTTCCACAGAAGCTTGAATCAACAGTCAGCACAAAGAAATATAACGAAGCGAGGGCCACAAACAGTCTGCGCCGCGTGAGTCGCAGGAGGGGACAGCGATTCCTTTGAGTTTCGTGTGACACTGTCGAGCATCCCTTCAACTTCTTCAAGGGAAGTCTCAATAGATTCCTTGCTTGTGCTTATCCAGATGCGGGTGATGACCGCCTTCTCGATCCATGTCTGGTTCTCTTCTCGGAGAAGTCTGAGTTCCATGAGCTCATCAAGTACTTTACACGCTGTAACAGCACTGCATCAAGTCAGTAAAGTAAGTCTCTCGAGAATCTCTACACACCTGTGATCCTTCAGTTTGTGTATGTGATGCATCAGACTATAAATCTTCAGTATGTTGTCGACCAAGTTTCGCTCCAACGCGGTGGTTCTAAAGCACACTACTTCTACATACGTCTTGAAGTTTGTGTCGTTCAACACAACAGTGCGAATCATTCGGAGAAGAACTTAGATCGTCAGTACGATACTTAAGGAGTACAATTTGCGCAATTACCATTGTAGAACTCTGTTGTATCCAGTGTCTCCGCCACGGTCAGCAATTCGATCTTGAGTAGCAACACTACCATCTTGTCGCCGAAGTCCTAGGCTGTGTTAGTCGAATCCATGCCTATGAGCGACATGATCATGGTGCATACTGTCTCCATCAACTTCACCATACCCCAGGCTTTATCCAGTGCATCTGATGTTGTTATCTTCATGTAGGCCTGTACTATGGACCTGTCAGCTGTGTTGTCAATTCAGATCAGATAACCTACTGATACTCTGCATCGTACTCAGCCGAAGCTCACCCATCTCCGGACTGAGTCTCTCCATGTCCTGATCACCAATCGTATCGTATGTGCGCCCCAGCCACCTTACGGCGACTTCATAATTACGCTTTGCGAGGGCGTCCTTTCCAATCTCATACATGAGATCTGCGAGGGTTTCTGCGATGTTGCACGCCAGAGTAGCCTTTAGTTGAATACACTTTTTGAACATGTGCTCAGCTGTGTCCATACGATCCTGGCGCCATGCCTGCGGAGTTCTTTTCATCAGCGTCGCGTCACAGTGCTATGATCGGGTGAGATTACCAGTGTCATCCGTAGAGCAAAGTACTCAACTCGCAAGCTGTTCACAAGTGCAGCCTCTTCGGTCTCTTCAGCGTCAACTTTCTGGCTCAGAGCATCCTGATACTCTGCGGCGCGTTCCAGGATCTTCGTTGCGCTAATGAACTCGTTGCCCTCAATGCATACCTTGGCAGCCTTCATCGCGATCTTCAGGAGGCGAATGGAGCTCTTGCGTGCACGCTTCTTTACGCCTGAACCACCAGCAGAGTCGAGAAGCAGAAATGAGAAAGCGCGCAGGAGACACAGGGCGTGATTTCTGCGGGAAACCTCGTCTTTTGGTTTGCCGCCAGAACCTACATCATCGCGTCGCAAACGAGTCGACAGGTTCCAAAGCTCGGTGCCTAGGCTATCTAGCTCGCCTTGCTTCGCGCTGGCTGCCGAAGATGAGGGCAGTGGTAGCCCGCGAAGTTGAGCGCTGAGCTCAGTGATGACCGAGACGTCCGCATTCCCTTCGAAACGACTGGCTAGAGTGGATCCGAATGCTGTAGAGGTGAGTGTTCTGAGGTGGGTTGGGCAGGCAAGAAGGGTGACGCTCACCCAGCACCGATCTTAGCTTCTTCTCACGCTCCACCTTTGCTGCCGACTGGCTTGGAGCCATTTTGTGGAATCTGGATTCGCTGTGAGAGGAAAGGAAAGAGGATGTATTTTCAAGTTCGTGTGCAGACCAAGGTCGTGACTTCCTCATCTGGGCATGAAGCTACAACGGCGCGTGACACGCGGAACTGATCAGAAGGAAGGAGCGCAGCATGTGCAATGCTACATTATTTTTGTATGTACAGAAGCTTTAAAGTAAACCCACAAGAATTTTAGCAAGGGCAATCCGTCAACGCAGGTCCGAAACTAAGTAACAACGCCATCCCGTTCGATCGAACAACTGTTCGGATACACACGCATGCACATTGCATACGCAGAATTCACGAAGAAGGCAGCGAGCCGGAAGTCACCTCCGTGATGGGTAGGAAGTTACCCACTATCAATGCCGGTCTGTTGATGTCAGTGCGCACTTAGTTTACCAGTTCATTTTCACTTACATATTCCACATATCGCGTTTCACAGTAAAAGAGAAGCAGCATCGGATTTCCGGGTCCTTCGAGTTCGGGTCCGGGTTCTTCAACGAGCAGCTAGTCAGGATTGCCTTCTGGGTATGGTCGAAGGCAATAGCACCGAATTTTTCCCAGTATGATACCAGCGAAGGCTCGGCGATGATCTCGTGTAACGCGATGTTACCCTGAGTGTATCAGCACACATAGACCAAGAAATCCACAAGAGGTATACCCACGTCTCTGAGCTTCGAGATAGGTACGTGAATAAGTCTCGCCATTTCCTTGTTGCCTCTGTAGATTTCACCGGTTCGTCGCCAGCAACACGCTGGTATAGCCATGCTTGCAAACACCCGGTCATACTCCATGAGGCTCTTGTCGAACCACATTTCGATGCGTACCAGATCCACGTCTGTCAGCTTTTGCATACGTTCGCGGAACTTTGGGCGGAACCTGTCGAGTTGTCGCAGCACCCGAACACGTGAGATCTGTTGCAAATTCTGTTCCATGTACTGATTCAGTCGCGCGTACCCTTTGACGTAATTGAAAGGCTTCAAGAGTCCCGCGTCCATCTTCGCCTTGAGCAGCTTGTTCATGCGTTCCTCAGGACTGTCGGAGCTGGAGCCTGCAGGATCAGCGGCTGTCATCAGGTACCTCTCCCGTGCCTTATCAATGGGTAGACGGCTCGGTGGGCGCCTGATTGCACTCTCGGTGGTGGTTCGAGCAGGCGGTGGCAGTAATTGTGAACCGTTGTTTGCATTAGGATCAAAGGCAGTATTGTCGGTAAGCGATCCCATTGGGTTCATGAGGGAAGCATCGGAGAATAGAGTGTGGAGGTCTCCGCCCCCATAGAAGGCACCGTCATCCATGAGACTGTTGTTGAGGAAATCGTTGAGAACCTTGTACTCGTTACCAACCTCAGCGGTGTTGAACATGTATGATGGATGAAACTGGTGCATGTCCTGGAAGTTATTTTGAGAAGAAGAGAACAGGTCATCGTAGTTTATTACTTTTACGACAAGTCAGTTACAAGCGCAAGTGAAGCTGAGCTTGAGTGTAACTCACGGGGCTGAGTAGCAGAGGTGAGAGAAGGTAGCTGTGGCGCGGATACGGAGTCGACCTGGGTGACTGACGTTGTGCTGCCAGTTCTATTAGCACCTTGAGGCGGAGGCGCTAGGTCGAGCCCTGTATCTGGTGCAATCGTTTGCTGGCCGATCATGGTTGAGGAAGCGTCGGTGGCCATTGCTCCATTCTGTGTGTTGTCACTCTGTCCATTGGAACCCTCTGGTTCTGATTTAGACTTTTTCACACTTTCTCTTGGCTCATCGTGACATAGATGCCCAATGTTACGCTTGATACAACGCGTGCATGGCCGCTCCTATACCGTAAGGATGATCAGCTAGTACAAGGAGCGTTTGGATGCTGGAGGCACTTACAAGATCGCAAGTCATATGCTATCCGATGGGAATTAGCAGTGGACATTGAATGCTCTAGTCAAAGTGGAAAAGCAATGCATTGAGTGCTAGGGGAGACAGGTGCGGCTTACCGAACGTCTGCAGTAAATGCATGCTTCAATCGTCCTCGGGTTAGCAGAGCCATGCAGGATTTCGAAATGCACAACAGGATAGCCTTACCGTGGTTGACTTTTCTACGCTTCTTCGAAGGCTTCGATGACGCCTCCGGACTGGCTGCGGAAGAAGCCTTGTGTTTCGTAGGCGACTTGTTTTTGGTCGCATTGATCTCGGAAGCATCTTTGCTGGGGCCTGCATCTCTTGATTCGGTCATATCGTCTGCAGTAACTCCATCGAGTCCGCCACCAGATTCTGTCATTCAAGGCCGTAGAATTGATAGGTCTCAAACTGGATGCTTTTCTTGGATCTCCACAAGCTGGTGTGTGCTACAGCAGGCCCTAGCCATGCGCGGGAGCACCGGTGTAGCTGGATAATCTTGAGGCGCTTTCCAGCACGTTCTCTGGTCGTACAATCAGACGCGTGGTGGGGTTGTTCGATTGGAGGAAGAGCTGTCGCGAAAAGGACGTGATCGGGGTGAATGGTCAAGGTCGCGTGGTTTACCGACCTCGGGAAGATCCCGGAACAGCGCCTGGAAATTAGCGGGGAACTTCTACCAGCCTCTCAGGCGGGTGCTTTGACAGCTGCTGGACCAGACTTGCACGCATGTGTCAACTTCATCTGGCAACTGGCGGACTAGAGTCGATCCGGACTCTGGAGCATACTAGAGTAACCTACACAGTTCGCAAACGGCCCCACTTGTAAAGGTAGTCCCGCTGCACCGAGCTGGAGCTGCACAGGGTCAACGGAGCCTATCACGTTCTAGCACGGCGACACTACATCAACATATTCTTTCGCGCGAAGGGCCTGCATGTGGAGTTCCGATGACCGCGCGGTCGGGTAGTAATATCTAATTCAGGTGAAGCAATAGGTTTGTGAGATTCTAGCCGCTCTGATGCCGTCAAACACGTTACTTAGTGCAACCGTACACAGTGCAGTAAGCCTTCGTGGCAACATCTCCCTCTGTCATTCCCGAACTATACGCCCAAGGGTATAAGAAACCATGCTGTAAACCCCCGAACTCCATGCATCGACGGCAAATTCAAGCCACGTACTGCGGGCACCGCGCAACGACTTGCGTTTACATCATGCATCATGCGCCCGATGTGCCGTGTGAGCCTATCATAAGGACAGTGGTAACCCCAACGCCAATCGAAACTTGCATGGCAATAGTGCCGTGTTGCCTCGCCGATCTAGAGAGCAGCATACTGCACTGCACTTGCGTGCCTGAAGAGCACATCATCCAATGCTGCCTGAGCACGACTGAGGGCCTCGTCGATGCCCTTGACTTGTGCATGATTCCCCTGCATATTCTCAAGGCTGCGACGGAGCTGCGCGAGGACAGGAGCTAGCTCAGCATCTGGTGTATCCAACGACAGATCAGTGGGCACCGATTGCTTGAGGTTGATGTCGTCAGGCCCGTCACCTTCTGACTCGTTATCCTCTGGACCTTGTAGTAGGGGATGGATCTAGACAGGGTCAGTTGCAAGTCCAGCCACGCTTGGAGCATAACGGCACTCACACGGCCGCGCTTCTCTTGATGCTTCCACTCTGCTCGCCACTTCTTCGTGTTCCTCTTCAGCTGCTCCAAGCTATCTTCGTCCTTGTCCAGTAATTTCTGAGCAGCCTTGACCTGTTCGGCGAGCAGCTGTTTTGAATGGCGAGCCGTGGTTACCTCGCGCGAAACCTGTGTGTTGCGCTCCGTAAGCTTATCGATGTTGAAATGGACGTCCTTGGCCTGAGGAGGCATTCGCGAGGTTGCTAGTTGTTGCGATAGTTTCTTGACAAGCGGATTTAGTGTGTTATGTGCAGTCATCACCCTGCGCTCGTCTCGCTGCGCATTGGCGATGTCCTTCTTTGCGTCCCGTATTACAGCAGTGACATGCTCCAAGACCTGTGGCGGCACTTGCGGCCATGTGTCTATCTGCGATTGTGGTATGCGCTTCGTCCTAGACTCCAGCTGCACATAGTTGTTGCGCGATTTGGGTTGCGACTTGGCGATCACGTCGTCTTCGGTGCGTCCTTTGCGCTTTCGCCCTTGTGAGGATCGCGTCTGATCTGTAGAGACTATCGAAAGCTCATCTTCATCTTCGTGGTGTGACGCCTGGTTCCCTTTCCTTGACCTCCTTGTACGGTCCGGTTTTGTGGTAGCCTTGGTGACAGCGGTGGACTTTTTGGAACCGGCAGGTCTCCCTCTTCGTTTTTCGGTCTTCTTTGCGTCTGGTCGCGTTGGCGCCTTTCTGGAATTAGCATTGACGATGTCGACAAGGTGTAGCGACTTACCATGACGTGGTGGTGGAGTTGAGACGCGTCGAGAAGGCTAGTGTTTGACTGCGCGTATGGTGGGGAAGTAGGAAGCGTGTCCACGTGACGTGACGGTGTAAACACCCGTCGACCTGCCACCTCCTCCTGGGCACTTCAGCATTATGAATTGGCTCTGCGACAGAGTCTGCATTAGTTGAAGACACGCACGCTCTCGCCGGCTATGGACATTGTACAAAACATACCAGCCCTACCTTCTTCATAAGCAAATTACCGTCTCGGAGAACAAGGTGCTTAGACCTGGACTCTCCCCGACCTCCATGTCACAACATCACGATGGTTAGACGGCAGACATGCACTGTGCATATGCGATACGAGATGCAAATGACCATGCAATCTATTCAAATTGGAAACTAGTCAATGAATCTGTAGCTTGGGTACGTAGCAATATGTGCATTGACGCTATGAGGGATGGAATTGCTATGAATAGTCCTCATCTTGGTCTTGAGAGCCTCTAGCCTTGACTTGGTCTTGGATTAGCTCATTTAAATTGGGTGGAGTCTCTAGCTGAACATGCGCAGTGAAGTGTCGATAGCACGGAGAGTCTACCAGGGTTGAACGTGCTGCCACTCATGCTCTGTGGGCCGTAGAGTATAAGTTGGATGCGGACACATTGTACCCGACGGCCAAACAGTGTGGCAGACAATAGGCGTCTCCGGTTTCTGGAAATTCCTTCCAGGTGCGAGGCAAACTGTAAACTGGTGGACGAGCGGGCGTCTGAGGTCGACCTCGATAAGATTGCACCTAATATCTGCACGTGCACGGCACGCTAGTGCAGCTTTACATAAGCTTCTGGAAGCAGGTGGTCGGCACGTTCTAGACGCTTGGCACCGGCGGCGCGTGTCTATCGGCTGCGGACGGCGGTGGTGGGAACAGTACGTCGCTTGCTCGCGTTGTTATGTTGCTGCTTTGGACGCGTCTCTTGTGGGTTGACCATGTTGCATCGGTTGCAGCGCAGGCGTGGTCAAGGAAGCGTCGGAGCTGCAGGAGAGTGGCCACTGGCTCCCGGGGCCCGCGTGAAGCAAGGCTTTCTTGGCGTTGCGTCACGGCGGGCCTGATGCGCAATGATCGGACGACGACAAGGCCTCGCGACCCCAGCCTGTGGCCCTGTGATGGCGGCGACAGGGGTGCTTGCCATGGTTTCGCGTGGGTGCTCAAGCATGTTGTTGAGATTCGTTGCTTTCCTGGACGTCCCCCTTTTGTCTTATAACGTGCAGCTTGCCAGCATGCTTCGCCTACGCTGCCGCACTGCACGTCTCCGCTATGCTGGGAAGGCTACACACGGAAATGTCTGAACAGAAGGGAGGAATGTTGGAGAGGAGGAACAGCAAGCGGCAGCGGCTTGTGCGGTTCCTCAGGTCATGGAGGCAGAAGCCACAGGATCATGATGATGTACATGTACGCTCCTTCATTCCTACCTGGCTTCCTCAATAAGCCCATCTGCTGTTGTCGTATACCCTCTAATAGCGATCGAAGATGTCAACCGTTACAGAGCCAGCTCCAGCTCCCCCGCAGGCAGTTCAGGCCGAGACCAGACCTACGAGCCCTATTGACTCCAAGCCGCCGGATGTGTCCACCGAAAGTGCGAAGATAGCGCCGATACAAGAAAACGAGACAGAGTCGAAGCCTCCTTCAATACAAACACCGAAAGACAATGAGAATATTGCACCGTTGAGCGACGAGCAACTCCGCGTACTCTTTGCTGGCGCTCCGCACTTTCAGATTAGGACAGACAAGGACCGATTTGAGCCCTTGGTTTCCTTTCCCTGGGACAATGAGAGCACCAAAGAGAATGCCTCGGATTCGGTCCTCTTGACGGAGCCTGCATTCGCTGCAACAAGCCTACATACCGCTGTCGAAGTAGCCCATTCACCAGTGGGGAATGAGAAGACCTACAAAGGATACATACCAGACGTGGTCGAAATGCCCAATATGCTCGGTAGCCAGGGCGTCGAGCCAGGGAGTACAGGTTTCTCATATTTCGTGGGGTTGCCAATCTCCGACAGTCTTGTCATTGAATTGGAGGAGTTGCAGCCAGGCATAGAATATCTGGAAACAACCAGGAACAAGGAGTTAATGCAAACTAGCCCTGAGCGACTTGGTATACGACCCGTGGAGCTTGGCCTTATCTACGATCGCCTGATCGAGTTCCAGGACCTATACGAAGCGTTCCAGGATAGCCCAGAACCTATGACAATCCTGAATAATCAAAGCTCTGGAGACTTGTATGCCAATTTGTTCTGCAAGTTCTTAACACCTCCAGGGTACGACGACTCTACAGACGACCCGACTGGCTTGCAGGTACAGATCCTGGTGCTACTTCGGATATTGAAACTCAAGGGAGTCTGGTATGACTTCAGCCTGGTGGAGTGGAGGATACGACTTGGCCAGATCCTTTGGAGCGATCCGGAGCCGTACTCTGAGCATGAGCCTCACCCACTGTGGACGAAACGAGAGATATTGCTATTACAGATTACCCTTTCCTGTGAGCTGCTGCTGCGCTTGGATGCTTTCACGAACATAGATGCTCTGGATGCCGAGCTACGGCTTCGGATCAATCCCGAGGACATCAAGGGTTTTCATCAAGCGAAGACCAAAAAAGTAGACTGGGATATGGTCCTTGCTTGTACATTTCTTGAGAACATTTCGATCATGAAGGGAAATGACGTTGACGGCCTAATGCCGCAACCCAAGTCGCGAGGGCTGCTGTCGTTATTGGGTGGAAATGACTCAGCGGAGTCGCCTCTAGCAGATGTCATTCTTCTACCGCAGCATCAAACTCGTCAACTGTCAGGACTACTCCATTTCGCGGAAACCATGCGCTGGCCCGGCGCTGTGGATGTTCTCAAGGAACTGGCCAGTAAGCTAGGCGTACCCAACGTCACCAACGAAGCCGTGCAGCAACTTTCTTCTAGCAACAGATCGCTTGACTACAACACTCCATCTTGTATAAGCGTTTACGGAACGCCTTTACAGACACCCCTTCCAACCCAACACGTTCTTGACAGCTACTTTGGAAACGTCGGCCAGCCTTCTTTGAACCGCCATGACTCTCAATCATTGCGTGTACCGTTGTCTCCTTCCTGGTCTGCACCTAATGATCGGCCTGCTTTAGATGGAGTAGGTGGATGGTTGAGTCGGTCATATTTGACAGGTTTGGTCCTCCCGGGTGAGGCCATTTCGCACTTCCTGATCTCCACGCTGCTAGAGAACGACAAGTCTGCCATAAGTAGCCTAGGAGACTCTGCAAACTTATACGGCGGTTTCACGTACGAGGAGAGGACGTGGTGGAGCAAGAACTCGATTGTTGGCCGCGTTCTGGCTTGTTCGGGGGGGTCTACAGAGTGCATGGGCTGGATCTCGTGTCCGAAACTACCTTCCGGCCTTACTGGCTGGCACAATGTCCATAGCGAGCAACTTCCGCACGATCATCGTTTCCGCATGGAGGATGGCTCTGATCCCGTATCCCAGGACTCAACTATCATCCCACAATCCCATATGGTTGCTGCTACATCTGAGGATCTCGTCTTGCCTTCGGACCCTGAGCTGCCGCCGAAACCCATTCTGTCCTTCTTACAGTGGGAGCTTACACCGATCAACCCAGACCTCATCGACGATGATAATCTCGCAGTCCTATCAACCGACGATGACATACAAGCAGCTTCAATATCATTTGCTTCTCACGACCAAACACTGAGTTACACTGTATCACTCGCCTACGACGTGCACTTCATCACATCATGGCCTTGTACTACGCCGGCTTCGGCAGCCCCGCCAGTCACCGGCTTACCTTACATTCTGAAGCGGTCAAGAACAGGCACATTGTCACGCTCATCTTCCAAACGAAGCGTCACACTATCGCGTCGCAGCAGTCATGGCTTCGAGCCACTACTATCACATCCACCAACGTCATCAACGATTGCGCCAAAACGTACGTACGATATCAAAGCTGAAGAAGAGGAGATATTCAGTCCTCACAACCTCATATCGCATGGCAAGCCATTGCATGTTCATCCCATGCACAAGTCTTATCTCTATAAGATTGTGCCTGCAGCTCGGGTCCTGGAGCCGGAGTTTGAGATTCCGTTCGAGATGCACACCTCAAAGTCCACAGAGCGCCTTTTCTCGCCGACAGAATACCAAGATAGCGTGGCAGACACTATAGTCAACAACAAGAAGACGGTCCTTATACTGGACGCTCGCGCATCATCAGACATGGAGTTACTGGCGCGAGCTTGGTGTGCAGAGAAAGGCTTCCATGCGGTTGTTGGGCGTACCACACGCACCTGTCTCGCCTGCTGTATTCGCGAGGCGCGAGGACTCAACATCAAGATTGTCATACGAGTTTAAAGTCAATCTTGTCATGCTTCAGCATCGTGGCTTAACGTTACAGAGTGACACTCAGCCACTAATCGTCTAGCGAAATCACATAAGATTGTTTTCAGCGTCATGTTTGCAATTGTATTGTCTGCTGAGCGGGCGCGTACACAGATACCCATATAGCGAATATGATTTGAATTTTTTGGTGCGTCGAAAAGAATGTGACACCGTCAGCATAATTTTGGCTGATTTCGTACGATCACCACGCGACTCGGCTCCAATAATGGAATCGTGATCTGTAGCGCCTTCGGTTGTAAACAGGGGGCAAAGCATCAACGCTTACCGGTACGCGGCTTCGCGCTGCATTTGAGTGTCATCGTGGATTCCAGCCTCGCGTCTCACAGCCCTATAACTAGCCGAGATGGGAAAGGGCTGTGCTGGCCGCCTTATGTCCATCAATCTCTTCGGTCAACACAGAAAGCTGCCAACACTATAAATATATACGCGAGGCCAGCCACACCAACTAGATCTTGGTTGATTGCGTTACAGCGCTTTCAGTCATCTTCTGTATACAGATCTATCTTCCCCATCCCAGAAGCTCTTACGCTACCAACGACCCAACTGCTTCCCCCTTTAAAGAGATTGGAACAATGAACTACGCACCAGTTAACTTGGATGGCGAAGCGGAAGTCGGAGCGACTAGGCAGGAGGACTGCTGTTCTCAATGCATACGACGACTTGACTGCACGTTGAGCGGCGCGTTCTGCATCGAGGGACTCATGGGCTGTTTTGCAGCCATTGGGAGCTGTTTCGGCGACTGCTTCAGCAACTGTGGAGACTGCTGTGGTGATTGTTGCACCAGCTGTTGTAACGCGCTCACGTCTTAATGGGCTGAGAGCTGCGACCCCTGCTGGCAATAGCAGAAAGATGAGCTACGACTACCTTCCTTCCTCATATGAGTAGCTCTGCCACGTTTTGCTGTTGCAGGGCGAATAACAATGGCTCACTTACTCTCACAACTTCCTCGCTTATCTGGACCTCAGCCAAACCCCAACACGACAGAGTCAACCAGCCTCACTGCACTATTCTATCGCTGCAGCTCTTTCGCTACATGCTATCCAAGGAATGAAGCTTGCTGCTCTGGAGATCGGCTATTATCACTACCACACTACACACACTAAAGCTCGGGGATACAGGACCGTTATCTGAGTCGCAGACACCACCTGGCTGGCTTGCAACAATCACTATACGATAAGACAAACACCCCTTCCAATGCTCCTATAAATTATCAGCACCCTGTCACGTCTTATCACAGCTGAGCAGCCAATACCTACGCCCGACCAGCGGTTGATAGGCTTTGAGGATTACAAGACTTTTCTCGGGTTGAAATGGACTCAAGAATCCATAAGCTCATGCAACGCATCAAGCCAAGGTCTAGACAAGGGACCCCTTCAATACCAGCAGAGCCCGCCGAAGACGCCAGTGAAGTGAGTTCGTCAAGCTCAAGCGAAACATCGCCAGAGATCATTCCAGACACGCCACCAGAGCCTGTGCTCCGCGTTGTAAATCCTGATGAAAGCCTTGTCGCCAACGGATCTGATCGTTCCGCGTCCGCTCCGCCCAGGACCTGGCTTGGTCTCAATCCTTTCCTTGTCAGAAACAACACCAGACCGGTACGCGAGCCCCTCAATCTTGATAATCTGCCTCGAATCGAGTTATTCGACCGACCGTATGAATTTAATAATGGAAGGCCTGGTCCTTCAGAGCCATCTGAGGAAGCGCCACCCAACAAGGAGTCGCAGGGCAGGGAGTCTAACGAGAGTGGGCCTGAAAAGGATACATCGGATGTCGATGGAGCAAAAAGCAACAATTCGTCCATGAAGAGCCTCAGTTATACATCCTTCAATATCGATGGCTTTCGCCTCGATGACTTTGACGTCACACGGCATCTCTCTCTGCCCAGAAGTCACGGATCCTCTAGTGTTGCGACAACTGTTTTCGGCGTGGGCACAAACCAGTCCGTGGAAGAAGACTCACTCCTGGAACCGAATGAATATTACACCGAACTACAGCTCGCCCAGCGTAACCGTATACGCTGCCCCGTTTGCCATGTCGCCAACCCATGGGATCGTACCAATCCTTTGGCGAATTGCGATTCATGCGGTGCCGATTTCACAAGGGAGCTTGAAGGAGTCGACCCTGTCCGGCAAAGAGCGAGCACAGTTGAGAGAGATGCGCGCATCCTTCCAGGGCTAGAGTATGACCGTGGCCTGAGGCTCATCACTGACAACCAAGGACCCCTAAGACCAGAACGGGCCATAGTCGACGTACTTGATGCACGGAACATGTCTGGGAACACTCTCTCCGCGCCCAACAACGCTACCAGTGGACCCAGTGGATCCAGTGAGAACCTAAGCCCTCCTTTGGAAATCAACTTGTCTGCAAACGACAACTCACCGAAGTCAATTGTAATACAAACGATACGGGGAGCAGAAAGCGTTGTCGTCCCAAGGAGCGGCAGGTTCCTCACAATTTACTTCGAAATGAGGCGAGCACCAATAAGCAGACATCAAGTTCTCACCCGATCTACTGAACCCGCTGAAACGAAGTTCCAAGGAACAGTGGCAAATCAGTCAACTCAACAGCCCTGCACTCGTAAACCTCAGAGCAGGCAACGATACCCTGCTAACACGAGTCGTCGGTATGGCTCCCACTCCAACAACACCAACGGCTCTAAAATCAAAAGACACAACACTCTACCCCAATCCTCCGACCGCGCATCAAGAGCATACTCCCACACCGCCATGCCCACCACAGGCAGACGACCACCGCCCTCACGATACAACCCCAAACCCCCAGTCCCCTACAACAGCACTACACCCTGGCCACCCCCACCCCCAGGTCCGCGGTAGTACCCTCACTCCCCCATACCGAAACCCCCAACCTACAGCACACCTTCCACCCGCCCTCCCCCATCCCAGTCCCCACCCAGTAAAACACCCTTATACCAAGTCCCACAAGTTGGTTCCGCGTTGCCCATGATCGCAGGTCCAGCGTATGAACACGCTGTTCCGCAACAGGGTAGGCATAGATCGTTATTTGGAGGAGGTTCAGCTTCTTCGCAGGGGAGGAATATGGGGGTCATGGCACAGGAGATGAGGGATCTGGAGCGGGAACAGAGGAATTGGAATTTGAGGTGTTGTCGGAGGGGGTTGCCGTGTGTAAGGGGGGAGGGGATGGTGGGGTGTAGGGTTTGTGGGTGTGGGAGGTGTTTTGGGGTTGGGGTTGGGGTTGGGGTTGGGTGAGGAGGTGGATTGAGTGGTAGGGGGAAAAGGTTTGGCGGGGGATTGGGACGAGGCCTTTTGCTTTGGAGGGGGGGTTTACTCATTGTTATGTGGAGAGCATGGTGTTTTGTTGGTGACGTTATTTGAGGACAGCTTTTGCACAGTAACGCAAGCTACCATAGTTAGCTGATGTGAATGCAAGTCTTGTTTCTGTTTTTGTTCCAATGCTCGCTCCTGATCTGGCCTTGGAACGGTGTAGTCAACTCACTGCTAGCCATGTATGTTTCGTCTTCTTTAAAAGAACAGACTTGGGACATCATGCTATATCTCCAGTAAAACGAACTCACTCCTAGCACATCACACGCCAGCGTCTGCAAGGCTACTACGATTTGTAAATGTCTCCTTGCCTGAGCATGACATTCGCCAGGTCTCGAGAGACAAAACGACCAGATACGTCAGATTCTCGCATGTTGGTACTCAGCTTGTGATATACCACAACACCATCAAGTACGCATATTTCAAAGCCATCCACTCATCCCATATGCCTCCCTCCAACAGCCACCCCCCACAACAAACCCACCTATTTAACAGCCTTCTCAACCTTGCCCTCCGCCTTCTCGGCCGTCGCCTTCAGATCCCTCTCTAGCTCCCTGCCCTCTCCCTTAACCTGCCCGCCCGTCGCCTCCAAACTCTTGTTATAGCTATAAATGCGACCCACCTGTGTCGCGCCCACACAAAAGAGGAGGGAGTTCACAGCAGCAAGGGCGACGTTCTTGGGACGAATGACAAAGCACCAGCGTGTCCAGATTGCGCCTGTGCACATGAGGGCGAAGTTTTGGGTGAAGGAGAGGGATTCAGCGGGGCGGGCGAAGTCGGAGGCGCCGGCGAGGACCATGCCCCATTTCATTACTGGGGCCCTGTTGAGTTGGTGCGTTAGTATATTTCATGGTTTCGCTATTGTCTTTATTGGTCTTTGGACGAAATAGGTTGTGTTTTTGGGTGTTTGCGATAGGAACTGACGCAGTGGGGGAGAGTGATGATGAGTGAGGGGAATATATGGAGCGTACCAAAAGTGCACCGTCTTGGGTCCAATAGGACTATTCCAGAACTTTTGGAAGCCGGCTGGTTCTGGCCCTGCGGCCGTGTTGACTCGTCGACGGGCATTGGCGCGCTGGAAGAAGGGTCGGAAGGTGCTGAAGATGCGGGAGCCGGGGCGGAAGGACATGCTGGCTTGTCTTTTGTCGTGTCGGGATCCTCTTGCGGGATAACTGGGGTCCGTGTGCGTCTGCGACAAGAAGCGACGTCAGGGCAGTTCGGTGGCTGTCGTGTGCGTAGCTTCGTAGCTTGACTTGTCGCGATGTCGGGCTGGCGGTTCCGGTGCTTGGAGTTTGGATAAATGGAGTGGAGGGCGGCGCTAGAACCCGATTGGGCAACGCGCGAGTTGAGCAACGGCGAACGGCATGCCGGGTGTTCGCGATCAGAGAGTGAGATGTAGAGAGAAACACCACCAATTGATCCCCCCACGATCCCCGCACCGTCTCGAGAATGGCGTCGAAATATGCATTTGGCCAGGGGCTGAAGGAGCTGCGCTTTCTGTTCTGCCAGACGAGCGAGCACAGTGCGCCGGTCAGGTATGTTGCATCCAATGCTCTTTACTTTCTGCTATGCGCCAGACAAGCAGGCAATCGAGAGAGGACCTGTCTGAGAGGGAGATAGAGGCTGATTTTGCACACAGAAACTTCCTCACACGCACCTACCCCACTATGAAGAAGCACAACCCCCACACACCCATCATGATCCGCGAGGCCAGCGGTACCGAGCCCACCCTCTATGCGCGATTCGGTGCGTCATACCACTGATTACCTACATACACAAAGAGGCTGCTAACAGCGGAACTGCAGACTTTGGAAAGGAGAAGAAGCTATCACTGAAGGGTCTGGACGACAAGGCGATCGAACAAAAAGTTTCCGAACTCGCGCAATCGAAGATATAATCTTGGAAGAATGAAGGAGCCGGGATATCGTTAAAGCGACACTCAAGAGGGTGAGCCCTGGAAGAGAGGGTGAGAAATAGTGTATATGTGTTTCATGGTCAATGTACCAATCCCAATACCCTCACGATGACAAATGTTTGTCCATGTCTTTCACATCACCTGTCACGCGTTCGCTCCAATGTTGGATCTTATAAGTGGTTTATCATCACATCTAACACCAGCACCACTCACACCATGCCATCATCCACCACCCTTCCCCCTCCAAAAACCCCCTCTTAAACCCCTCCAATCACACCGTCAGACTGGTCCTTCCTCACCCCTTTTGGCGAAGCCGTCGCAAAACAATTCCACACCTCCCCAGACTCCATCTGGACCGCCCTCCGCAACCCCGACTCCCTCCGAACTATGACTCAACAAGGCAGTCATTCCTCCTCCATAATCACCGCAGAGAACATGTGCAGCTCCAGAATCAGCGAGAACCTCAAGCAGTGGATCACCAGCATCCCAGTGAGGTCGCTACATTACTGACTTGCATCGCTGCTGTCCCTGTAACCATAATTGTGGTGCCTGCTGCATTGGGGGTACTTGTATTTTGGTCCGTTGGGTGCAGTTGCCGGTATGTCCGATCTATCCCAGCCTCAATGTACCTCATCATGCGCGGAGCTTATAACAAGGAATGAACAGGTTGATTGACGTATAAACAGGCTCCCTAGCAACAGTAGCCCAATTCGCTCCTGGACCGATAGCAGCAGGAAGTGCATTTGCGATTCTCACGAGTGCAGGTGCAGGGAGGTATGGAGTAGTTGTTGTGCAGACACTTGCTGCAAGTTCGATGGCTATGCCGGTTTGTAGTGTGGCTGCTGCGGGGTTTTTAGCGGCGCTGAAGGAGGATTTTTGTCAGAAAGAGGAGGACGAGAAGAAGAGATGACGTGGGTGGTGTGGAGGATGTGGAGGCCTGGGATGATGGAATTGGATTGTGGGATACGGGTCTAGAGGTCTAGAGGAGGGAAGAGGGGGTGGTGGTTCTGAGATGGTGCAGATGAGGATTGGACCAATGTGACCACCGCAGCAGAGAGCAGGTCATGGAAAGATCTCCTAAACCGGGAGACATGACTCTAAGGGTAGGATGACCATGTGTTGGATTTTTAAATACAATGGCGAAAATATAAGTAGTTAGAAGAAGTCAGCATGTACATTTCTTCCACTTGTAGATCAGTATTTTCACGTTCACTTTGTTTACTAACGACATTGAAATTGCACCTGCCGCCCATCGTTCACCAACCCACTTTCACCGTGATCCGCAAGGAAAATTGCGCACAACAGCACAAACGAACACCCAGAATTCTCATACAATGTATACTTTTCCTTTTCTAACTTCTACTCTACATCCACACTACATCACAAGTTCAATAGAGAACATAGTCGTGGCCTCCACAACTCCAGACGACACCGACTTCAACCTCGATAAGCAGATGGTCAATCTGCATATCCTCAGCTTGGTACCACTCCCCTTCTTCACCTCACCTAACCCAAAACCTACTGACGAGGATGTCAGGAATCCCCACCATCAGGCGCAAGCCCACACTACTCGAGTCCCTAACCCGCCTACAAACTGATTACTTGGGCGTCATCGACTCACCTTATAGCCCAGAACACTTCACTTGTTGCTGAATTGCAATCTACACGCAGTACACCAGCAGCAGCAGCAGCAGCAGCAAAGGCACCCTCGCACTCCGCATTTCCCATCGAAGTCGCCACCAACACACCATCTCGCCAAGTCTCGCATCTTCAAAACATCTTGGTAGGCAAGAACGCCGCACCCAAGGAGCAAATCGAAAAGAATGCAATTCTAGAAATGCATATCAACCGTCCGATCGGTACCATAAGTATCTACTTTACGTGTGTAAAGGGTGTCAATGTAGGTGTTATGGCGTGGCAAGTTCTATAGCAACATGCGCAAGACAAGTATACAATGCTATGTCAAAGGTTATATGTATCATGTTAGATCATTTGATCAAAGCGTACGATGGATGTGATAATGACATCTTTGTAAATCCCAAGATCCTAGGCTGCATACCACTAACTCTGAGCTGAAACACCATTACGCGCTACTGCGAATACCTTGAAATGTTTATAAGAGATTATAAGCTAGCTGTACAGCACAAAATTACAGATTCTTGTTAAACATGGAATATGATAAGTAGACTCTATGTTGCGTACACACAGCTAGCAGATACCTAGGTATTTCAAGTTTTTAACAGATAGAGTCTTTAACAAGCTTTCTTGTTTCGAGACCGATAAGGAGAATAAGATATACCTCCTACACCAAGCCTTAGCCAGCATTCGCGCCTGAGCGACACAAATGCATTAGAAACAATGAATGTGTACACTTTATTGACTAGAAAGGTTAGAGTTGTAGCGTAAGTGACACCTGTTTGATAAGCTTTGAAACTATGAAGGTGTATTAATTGTTACTTGTAGCTATTATAGTGTATGTTAATTATATTGAACAGCATTACTGGTAAAATGTTAAGAAGACAGTACGTTGGATTGGGTACAAGTTGCTCGCACACCTCGCTGGCTATCTTCTAACTAGCTAATCGGACTGACTAAGTAGTGTACATACCTGTCAGTGCCAGACTAATCACAGTCCGATACACCTAGCAGCACTGCAGAACCTTAACAAGTGCAAGGCAGAACCATACATCATCATGTCAGCACCGAGGGTATTCATCAGGTCTGTTACTCTATTATATAACACACTCACACATTTCAGAGGCCTACATAATTTCTCGCATCAGCGCGACTATCTAATCCCCGCTGTAGTGTGGAGTCACATCAAGAACACCAAGGCGGACTTGGGGGTGGAGACACGGACTCCGGATACTAAGACATAACCATGACGTGGTAACACATCGCACATAAGGCGTGTGGATCGTTACACTTGCGTAATCACCCTTGATAAGAGACTCCGTCACCGACATGTGTGGATGGATGATACATGCGCGAACTAGATCGTATGATATTCGAGTTGAATATGATCGTGACGAGGCTCTCGATCAGGTGAAATGTCTGGAAATTCTGCAGGAATACTTCATACTGTCTGCTAGGCTAAGCCTGATGGCATCGCATGCTGCTATATGACGCTTGTAGTCATCATATACTACTGTAATTCATGCGCATTGTGCCTTGTTCATAATCTGTAGAAAACACAGAGCACTATGTTAGGCCTGGGTTTGCTTGCAAGTCTGCCTGGCGGATTTCCAGACATGTCAGTTGGCCAAGAGCGAGGTATACTTTATGGCACCATCCGTGACTGAAACAAACAAGTACGCCTTATGTGTAATCAGGCCAGGCTGATGTGTTAAAGAGGAACTGTGTTCGAAATATATTGGGTCGCCTGGCTTGGCAATGGGGGCGAACTGTGCTGTCTGTCTTGAGGCCGTGGATGAGACCTATATAGACCTCGAAAGCTGTTGCTGATCGAACTTCTCCGCATTGTAGCCCCACAAAGGCACAGGACGTCCCTGGATCCTTGTGCACACGCCGCATTCTTTGATGTGGTTGCATCGAAGGTCTTTCAGATGGTAACAACGCCGAAATGACAAGCATGCTCCTGTGCCTCAGAGAGTCGGTAGTAACAGTCCATCCGCCCCGGTGGTGGGCGATGGCCTTGTGTCCGGACGAAGACCCAGAGGATGCGAGTCAACCTGAACATCAGTCTCATGTCATGCGCTAGTAAAGATAGGTGCAACGATTAGGCTTCCTGTGCTGATGCAGGCTCGCAGCCTTGCTACTAGGTAATCTTAGGTATACGGCGATGGAAAGTAGTCAAGTAAATTCAGCATGGGTGTAACAGGATACGAGTCGCTAGGTACGGGTCGATCCCGAACCGCATAATGTGGAGGATATTTCTTGAAACAAGACGGACGTCCACGGGCGTAGTCGACAGTCATCAGCTGTCTCCAGCTTGCGCGCGTGTCAAACCGGCAACATCGGAAGCTGCCCAGGCGTGGTGTACGCCTTGGCACACCAAGGTTGCTGTGCGGCCAACAGTGTCGTCGGCCTCAGATCGTATACCGGTCCACCCTTCTCGGGATCATTAGAGTGCGGCCGGCAGCCAGCGGCCAGACGACCGAGCTGCGAAAGCGAACGCTACGATGAAGGACCGCCGGAGGGCTGTTGTGACGTCAAATGGCACTTGGGGCCTGACTTTGAAACGGCACACATGCAGCAACATGCAGAGACGACCAAACGAAGGAGTCGAATAAGGCGCAGCAGAGAGGGCAGAGTCCAAGGCGTGCGCGGTGAAAGTGGCCCCGGACGACGAAGGTGGGTGCCACTGGGTGGGCATGCAGCTTGGTGGCTGAGCGTTCATCGCGCCCCAAAATAGGTCGTGGCCCCAGCGCCGATCGCTTCTCGTCGACGTGTTGGCAGGGTCCGATGAACGACCGTCTACGAAGAACAGCCTCGGGAGGCCATACACCAGCTGCGGGTGGAAACTCCTGTGTACAGAGAGGAGACGAGCATAGCTGGTGTAGCTGACCGTGGGTGAGTGAGGAATCATGTTCCTTCATCGCTGGCGTCTCCGTTGCTCACCCACGCAACCCGTGTACGACCAACGGACTTCACCACAGCCTTCATCGGCAATCCCACGGATTCTTTGGCCCCGGAGTGCCACGTTCGTGCTTATTCGACCGCCCCGGTCGCTGCAGGCAGTCCCCTACTCGAGCCAAGCTACCGTGGCTATTTTGAATCCGCATTGAATACTTACAGTACTATTGCCCTGCCACCATGGTCATGATGTCTTGCTGCCAGTTGGCTCCAGTCAGCCATTACTCACAAGTACCCTCGCATATTCGCCCCTCGTACTACTGCATATCACCATTGCCGGTCTGATCTTGCTTTTACATCAACACACGATCCAGAGCTCATCGTGTCGCGCATTAGCGACCAGCGCGGAACTACTTACTGATGCGCACGGGTGATTGAGGCCACCAGGAAGAGGATGACTGTCCTCAAGAACAAGAGCTCCAAGAAATCGGCGACAATTCTGCACGCTGTTCCTGGGAGTCCAACACACGACACGGCTCTCCACCAACAATCTGGTATTGACATAGCACAGAGTTACCAGTGGTATGTTCGCTCCAATGGCAAGTCTGTAGCATCACCTAGCAAGCAATCTTCGTCATCTCCAGTCGAGGGTCTCAAGGGCGGCTCGAAATATGGCAACGCTACCAGTCCTAAGCCTGCGAAATACCGTTCGAGCGCGGAATTCAAGAAGGCCCTGAACACTATTACACTCCGAGAAACAATTGGTACATACAGGCATGGCAAGATACAATGGCGGAAGTCCACCCGTAGCCCCACAGCAAGCGAAACCAGCACCGCTCAGCCTATTGGCAAGAATCCTAGGCCAAAGATACAGGTAGTGATTCCTGGTGGACGGGATCGACCTCTGCCCGCCCTCCCATTCTTTGATACACCAAACGGAAGCCCTGTCCACTCGACCCTACCTGAGCTCAAGGAGAGCCACAACTATGATGTGTCACCGCCGTCTGCTACCCAGAAGATTATACGAAATTCCATCGTGTCACCATTGGCCCAACTGCAGTCGCACATGCATCCTCGACATGGACAGCGCTCAGTGAACCGAAGGGGCGGTCCAGGGTCAGCATTGCACACGACAAGACACCGCAAAAGTTTATCACAGTCGAGTAACGGGTCAGAATACTCTCGTCATAGCGATGCTTCCTCGATACACAGCAACCGTTCGTCGAAAACAAGCGTCGAGATAGAAGACGTAGTGACTAGGACAAAAACCACGAAGCGCTCGGCATCACAGTCGCTTATTCAAAGCTCGATCGTTGGCACAATCCCAGTGCTATGCCAATCTCTAGCCTCGAGTCCTGATGCTGTCAGCAACAAGGCTACGCCGCGTGTTCCTCCATCTTCTACCCCGCCTCGTAGATACCCACCACATCCACCTATCAAGCAAGACACAGCTTTCAAACCTACCTGTGAGGTCGAGTCTGTTCATTGTACCGCGAAGAAGATACCGCGCAAACCGACTATAGCTCGGAGGTCATCGAAGCGAAACACCACTCAACGGAGCCGCGTCCTGGACTCCACGAAGGGGGTCATCGACAAAGCAATTAGTCGTTCAGCATCTAGAGAGTTCTCAAGCCTTACACCGACACTGAGTCAGGCTGTAGGCGACCTGGAGGATACACTCATCTCTTTTACTACCGAACAGTCTGCGGCTGAGCAATCAGACCAACAGCATACCGCTTCCGAATATACTGAGACGGCGAATTGTCGACAAGCTGTCACCCTCCAAACTGTTGTTGAAAGCAGTAATTCGGCGAATGCTCACTGCCAGGTCGAACGTGCAGATTACCCGCTAACTCCACCACCAAAGGTGCCGAGGAAGTCGAGTAAGCGTCAGTCAGCTGCACAGTCGAGAGCTTTCCAGATAGCCGAACTACCAGACCATCACATCGCATCGCAGATGGCGAGGGGGCGCCCACGCATGAGAGATAACAGTGGCCTCAAGCTCGCGATACCAGAGTACAAGAGGATTACTGAGGACTTCGAGCTCACCCCAATCGAGCTTCCTCGTCCAGACATCAAGCGAACAATCACAGCGAAAGGCGCAGAGACTGTTATACTTGGTATACTGGATAGCTTGGAGACCATGGACGACTTATTCGCTGCTGCGAGAGTGGATTGGGGCTTCTACCATGTGTTCAAGCGCCATGAGCTCGAGCTGATCAAATCTACTTTGCACAAGATGTCGCCTCCTGCATGGGAGTTCCGAGAGATTGCATTTCCAGGCCACGATCTATTACTTGCCGAAGACCTTGAGATGACGCGGCCCGAGGAAGAGTACACGCCCACCACATACTTGCAGCTTTACAAGCGTGACAAGCAAGTCATCAGTGATATCAAGTCACAGATATTAGAGAAGTGTCAGTCATTCTTGCGACCCGAAGTGACGGTTGCGCTCGTCACCAATGATCCGGACGAATGCGATAGAGTCGACAGTGCACTATGGCGCATCTGGACCTTTTGCAAAATCTTCGGATCGGGCAAGGGCCGCGAAGAAGACATTGTGGCTCAGATGGATTGGCTAAAAGGTGGTGACCTCGCCCATGAGAAAAGCGGCGCGGGCATCATGACGACTGACTATATGAATGGTACTTTGATCAGTGCCCCTGAATGCTTCGCCAGAGGCAACGGGAATGGTCTGACTGCTGAGCAACTATTTGACATGATGGAACTATGGAACTGCTTGGGTGTTCTTCTGCAAGGTTTTGCAGGTAAAACGCCCGAGGCGCGTCAAGCTGGTGTCTTTGAACCTACGCACGTTCGTGGTGGTGATATTGATCGAGAATGGGCTATGCTTGGTAATTATCATTCAATCTTCTCTGTGAGCCGATTACTAACAACGAACAGACGAATGGTGCAACTATCTTCTCACATTTGGTCTGTCCACCGTCCTGGATCTCTCTGTTCTCTGTCAAGACCAAGTCAACTCCGCCTTCACACTTGCTGCTCAGAAAGGCCTGGTAAACTGGAAACCCCCTGTTTTCGGCCGTTCGCGGCGCAAGTTCCTATCGGAGGCAACATCCAGGATCTACGAAGACAAAATCGCACACACATACGCCAAGCTCTCAACTCGCGAAGTGCAACGTCAACAGTCCAAGCTGCGCATCCAACGCCACATCAGCGAACTTCGCTACCGCAAAAACACGGGAGAACGCGGGCCCATGATCAGCATGGACGAGGAGCGACCAATGAGTGAATGGGACACCGTCATCAGCAACTTAACCCGCCTCCCTCCCACCCAAAGCGCCGCAAACAACATCGTCACCTACATACCGTCCCTCCGCTCCGCAAACGCAAGCAAGCTCAGTATCCCCCTCGCCGAACTCGCAACAAGTAGAACACCATCGCCCATCCCCCGGCTGACCGCTCAACCCCTCCTCCCATCCCCACCACCCTCCACTGTACCCAGCATCAACAATCGCTACAGCATAGCAACAAGCATGCCCCCCATAGACGAACACCCCGCCCACCGCCGCCACAACACCGTCCCGACAATGCCAGCACTAACCCAACACCCCTTTTACCGCTCCCGCGCCCCAGCCGATATCCAAATCCAACCCCACCCCCACCACCAATCCCACCACCGCCAAAACTCAGCAGACAGCCTCTACTCCCACACCTCGAGCAAGAGCAACAGCAGTAGTAGTCCCCACAGCGCCGCCTTCGCCCAACACCCGCAACAACTACACATCTATGGCAGTGGAAGCCACGAGAACACGGCTGACAAGGCGATTTACCGGATTGTGGAAATGGGGTTTACGGCTGAGGAGGCGAAGGAGGCGTTGAGGTTGACGGATGCGGGGGATGGGTTGAGGGTGGATGGGGCGGTGGAGTTGTTGTTGAGGAGGCAGCGGTGAAGGGGTTGAGGAATGTGAGATGGGTGGGTTTGATGATGCATTGGTTATGGTTCTTTTTGGTATTCTTTTCCTTGGTCAGGACAGGTCAAGAAGAGGAGCATGGATGTGTGAATTTGTTACTTTTACCCATGTTTTGTAATCTCTTTTGTTAGATACCCCACCTCCTCTCGTTTTAACATTTTTCTTTATTTTTTGGTAGTAGTAGTAGGGGTTTTGTGGATATTTGTGTAGTGTCTTATGTTCACTGTCTGCAACACCTACAATCCGAGAAGTTGCTTCAAGCTTGTGTTACAAAGCTCCTCTGTTGATATACACAGCTACTCTACATTGATGTTCATGATCGTACAGTCCTTCAATCTCCTCCGCATGTCTAAGCAGACCATAACGCCATCGCTATGCACTCCCAAAAACTCATCAACCATGCAGCCAAGAGTTGGGATATCTAAGCGAAGACAAGAACCGCCGCAACCCCTTTACGGAACTTAGGCAAGTCTGACCCCATCCTATGAATCTAACCTAACATACATACTCATCCTCATTTCCCCGCATCCTCAACCCTCGCCTCCACCTTCGCCAACTTGCGCGCCTGCGCTCTCTCCCTCTGCATCACATCAGCCAAATTCTCGCCCCTCTTCCCCACCCCATTTAAATCTGGCGCACCACCCAACGGCCCCATGTGGCCATAATCCCCCCTACTAACTCCATTCCTACTACCCCCGCCCCAAGCCCCTAGTCCCCAACTATTCACCTTTGGCGGCTCCCGACTTACCAGCGCCCCAGGCCCATGTCCATACATGCTCACGCGCTGCACTTTGCGCAACTTGGTGAGGCCGTAGGCTGCGACGATGACGCCAAACACTGTGCACCATGCTGAGATGCCGTAGAACCCGAAATCGCTTTCTTCAATAAAGTTTTTGAGGTTCATGCCGTAGAGGGCGGCAACGAAGGTGCCGGCTGTGATGGAGAGGGTGGAAATTGAGAATTTCAGGTCGAGCAACATGAGCGAGTTGCGGTTTGCGTCGAGGATGGCTTTTACGCTGTTTGAGTAGGAGAGTTAGTTTTTGTGTATGGTTGGTGTAGGTTGGGTAAGGGCGGAGAACGTACATTTCCTCGGTGTTGCGGATGCTAGAGACTAGATTCTCCGCTGCTTGAACGATTTCGTCGGCGACTTTATGGTAGGATTCTAGCAGCATCTCAACTTCAGTATGGTCTTCGTCTTCACGTGTTTTGCCTTCTGCTTTCTCGGTGAGATACATGGCGCTTAGATCGTCATCGGCTTCGAGGAGTTCCTCAAGCGCATTTCGGACAAGTCGTGCTTTTTGTTCAAAACTACCCAGCTTCTTGCTGTAGATAAGCAGGTAGCGCAGCTTGTCCCTGTCGATATCCTCTTCCAGTTCTCGCAGTACGCGAACAACTGGCTCGCTGACGCCTTCAAACTCTTTCTCCAAACTCAGGGTTACGCTTATGAGCACGGCTTCGAGGGCGCGGAACTCATAGGCGAGGGTGCCGTTTGCAGCAGACTCCTTCTGACGCAGCTTGAGGTCAAGATCGTACATGAACACTGATTGGGACTTCGAGTCTGTGGTACCATATGCATCGAAGACAAGTACGCGGTTGTGCTTAAGGAGGACGCGGAGATTGAGTAGGTTTATGAGGATGGCGGTCGGGCGAACGAGGATATGAGGCAGTAGCGAGGAGTCAATCTTTCGAAGGTCGCGAGGGAGTAGGCCGTACTGTTCACCATTAGACTTATCCGCCGTAAGATATGGTTGAGTGTTATGCATAGTACCTTTGCGATAAGCTCGCTCTTCTTGAACTCTCCACTAACAAGCGTAACATTGCCATGTTCGTCGAGCTCTGTACACCGCATCTTGAGTTCATTCGTGGCTCTTGTCATGCGGCCCAGACTACTTCCAAATCCGCTCGCGCTCGCAGACGGTTCGTCAGGTGGCGGTGTAGGCGCTGCCAGGCGCCGCGCTTTTGTAGAGCTGAACGGGTTCCATGCCTGGTTCCTAGATGTTGTGGCGAAGTTGCGGGTAGTCAAGAACGTCCGCTGTCGTACGGAAGCTTGCGAGCTGTCCAAAGCTGGCCTAAAGGCTTTCTTTTCCAATGGACATCGCGCAGTTACGAAGCCGCTGCCAGTAACTATCCCGCTTCCTCTTGAACTTCCAAGATCCTCGCTTTTTGTTCTCCTATCCAGTACACATGCTCCCCTGCCATACGTCTCATATCCTCTCTGGTGTCTTCTCAGCCCAGCGCATTGGGTTGTTGGCGATTCGAAAGCGCTCCGGACCTGAGCGCGCAAGAAGTTCAGGACCAGTGGCGACGGGGCTATCCTATGGGCAAGCGTCGGCCTCATAACTCTAATATATATCGTCGTCGTGTACGGCCGCAATCCATAGGCGTAGTTTATAGTTGTTGCTCTTCTCTCAGAGCCGTAGACGTCATGGCGGTCAAATGTTCAGCTTGGAATTTCCGCATTTTGGCGCTAGGCTAAGTTGGGTTCCGTCTACAACCAATCCATCTCATGTGTGCGTGTAGCATCCAGCTCAGGGAGTTATCACACACCTGAAGGCATTCAATGCCATGTCTCAGCCAGTCTTCAATGCCCTCATCCGCACACATCATATCACGTCACGCAAGAAAGTGGGTAAACTCAAAGATGCAGCTTCAAATTGCAACATTTACGCACTTCTACGCAGCTCGGGCTGTCCTGGCATCATGTATTGCCAAGGTACTGAGTCCGGTGTTCGAGATTGGGTCTCCAATGTGCAAAGATTGCGGTATAAAGACTTCCAATTGGTGAAGAAGCCTGCTGAAAAAGTCGTTGAGCCTGGAGAAGAGAAGGAAGCCAAGGTTTCAAACGGAAAGCTGGAAGAGGTGGAGAACGTTAAGGAATATGGCGCGCGAATGGAAGCACTGGGGGTATTAGAATGGTGGAGGAGGGGCATGGGATATGCTAGCGATGAAGAGAGGATGTGAGCAAAGATTTGACCGGTATAATGAACCATACGACTACACACTTGTGCATTGGTGACGGATGGTGTGCGGTCACTTTCTGGCGTTCACGTCTACCAAGAACCGGGCTCCTCATTTATTCCTGGGTCTCCGTGAACCACCACATGAGCACGTTCAATACGCTGCTTCAACGCATTCTCAAGCACCAATATTCCTGTCCATCTCCTTCCCACCACCATATCCTTGCTGTCTCCTCTGCTTCGCTGCGCTATCATCATCGTCATCGACGGCCTTGGTACCACCGTATCCACCTACAAGGCGTTAGCAAGCTATCCTGCCTTCATACCGTCCCTGAACCATCGCACGACGAACCTTCCTGATGCGCCTCTCCAGTCGAACTCGTTGTCTTGCCTCCCACCCCGCCCTCTTGTATGCTCTGGCCGTAGCGAATCTTGTCGGCCTTTGTAATGCCTTGTGTGTTGGGCTCGTCCGTCGCCCTTTTATCAGGGGCCTCGGTGGTGCCTTCGCTGGGATCTTGAATAATGTCAGTGACGGATCGCAAAGACCGAGGGTTTGCGACGCTGAGGCAGGGAGCATGTGAAGAGACATCGATGATAGAACGTACTGCCTAATTGGCCCGCCTGCTTTGCGTGTGGCTCGACAAATGTATGGACGCCCTCGTACTGGGTCTGCTCGCCGCCGGGCTCGGTGTCCATGAGGTTCGAAGACATGTGTAGAACTTTGGAAGAAAATGCAGGGTGAAGTGTGAGGCTGGAAAGGATGGAGGTTTAATGGAAGCTGGCTTTGTATTGTCACACTCGTAATCGTTGTGTATTGGAGCTATGTATGAAGCTCAAAGTATATGGGGGAAGCTCCTCGATTATGACGTAATGCAGTTGCAATTCCCCAAACGCCAGAATGCAGATGCACTCAACAACGCCTGTACTCCCATATCTGCAAACTAGATTGGGATGCACGTTAATCTCTCCGTATCTTGGGCAGAGCACGCCCCGTTGTCCCAGTATCGTAGTAGGGCTTTTGTATCTCGTATTGTGAGAATCTTGCGTCACGGGCACTACGCTGAGTCGAAGTCAAGTCCCATAGAATATCTGTGCCTGTTAGATTGGCTTCCACGCGAGCAGAAAGTTGAACTTACGACTCGTACAGTCGCATGTACTTTGCGACGAACGCTTCCAGATGGAATATCTGCTTTGCGCCCATCTTGCATCTGTGTTCGTAGAATGCAGCCCATTTGATAACCTCCGGCTTCAACGCATCGTCAGTTTTTGGTATCAGTTTCCATGTGAGTGTCTTGATAATTGTGGTCGAGTCGATACAATGCGAAAGTAGGTCGTAGAGCGAGGCTCGAACCTGTAAAAGACGTTGTGGTGAGCGTTCTTCAACGATTTGGCGTGCGATTTGTTCAATGAGGGCCTCCCAATCAGGCGGGGGAATGTGTGTCTGATCTGTGATTTTCTCGCTGCGTTCTAGTTAGCATTGCACCCAGTCTCGAGAGCTAGTGAGCGTACTTCTGCGCATGTACCGCCTCGAACATCAACAGCGCCTTCCTTAAATTCCTCCCACTGTCCTTTGCAATTCTTTGATTCAGACTCTCGACCTCTTTCCAGCCTTCTTTCTTTCCGACCTTGCTCAACACCCCGCAGATCTCCGTCTCCGTTGGCGCTGAGACCCTTACAAGTAGTGTTCTACTCCGGATGGGCGCGATGATGTTGCTCGTCGAGTTTGCCAATAGGATCAACCGTAGGTTCGGACTGTACTTCTCCATCGTCCTTCTCAGCGCGGCCTGTGCATCTCTTGTCAGATGATCTGCCTCATTGATCACTACCACCTTGAATCGTTGCTTCGCGCCCAAGTCAACTTGTTGTGTTTGTGCCACTTCCTTGAGCAAGTCCTGCACAACTACTCTGTCATAATTCCCGACATCTGAAGGTGTGATTTCAAGATGGTATACCGAGGCGACAATGTTGAATTCGAGTTTGCGATTTGTAGTGGTTTGGAAGACGCGAGCATCGATCTTGATCTTCTCCACACCGGGACCGTACAATTCTTTGAGGGTAGCGACTATGCGAGTCTTCTTGCCGGCACCCGATGGCCCGTATACGAGTAAGTGAGGGAAGTCACCGCTTTGTGCCTATAGGGAATAAGCATCAGATATGGTCTTCGCTGCGAGGAACCTGAACTTACAAGAGCTCGTAGTCTCTCTGACAGCTCTGGGTGATAGCTGAGTGCATCAAGGTTACGGGGACGGTGCTTATCGACTAAAAGTGCCATTGTGTATTGTCTATTCAGGGAACTGTCGAGAGTGTTGCGAAATCGTCTTGCTGAATGATGGTGGTGGAAAGTCGCGACGCGTCGACGCGTAAAGTGCGTTCTTGGCGTTTGGCGCTCGCGCGGACCCGTGCCATCTCTTCCACTGCTCAAGTGGTCCCACAGATCAAGACAGGCATCGAGTTTGCATCTCGTGGAATCGATGTGGATGTCGGCCCTGAACAAATACCTATCAAATCGTACCATGAAACTTGGAACTTGTCTGTCTTCATATCGAATGACGCCCGATACCTGATACTTGGTGCAATGCGCTTCGAGTTGCATAAGCCAAGTTCCGTTCAATCCTGCATTGCAAGAGATTTGTTGTAAAGTAACCTAGAGAACCTTTCACTACTTTGAAAAGCCTCCGACAACTCCCTGGGGGTGCCTGACACACTTTGAATAGCTGTAAACCAGGTGCGTACCAGATACGCAAAAGATCTCTACCGATGCACTCATCGCATCGAAGAGGACCGGGTCGGCTCGTACCGTACGAGGTTCGAGTCAAGTGGCCACAGAAGGGTGGGACCTATGCGAGATGTAGAGAGTGAGGACAGTGAGCGGTGTCACCATCAAAGAGGGAGGGACTGAGAAGATAGAAGTTTTGGGGGATAGGGAGTTGTACGGAGGCGTGCCGCGTTGGTCGTAGGGTTCATCGTAATGGGTAGGGATGTTCAAGGGGAAGGTAGGAATATGATATGTCAATGCTTCACTTCACCGCAATGGATCGATTGTCATTTAGTAAGAAACCATTGCTATACTAGGTGTAATCGTAATGCAAGTTGACGCCCAGATAACAGCTGAAAGGGGTATGTAAATGAAATTCCTCTTTCCCCTTTCCCACTGACACAACACGCCCTGATCTAACAACACGTGGAGAGAAAGATGAATACAGTAAGGAACAGGGTATTGAGTCATAACATCGTAAGATGACGGCTTTCTTCAATCAGTAGCGGCGGGAGTCGTGGCCTCTGCCCTCATAACCGCTACTTCCATGTCGGCCCCTGTAGTCATCATCGTCATACACGGAGCGCGGTTGCTGATCGAAGGAACCATCCATCCCCACGGTACTTCGTCGATGCTTATCAAACGTGTTTCCTCCAGCATCCTTGCTATACCTACGTGGATCATCGTCAAAGCTATGAAGGTTTGACGCGTAGTAGCTGCCAGGAGCCTCTTGGATATTTGAATCCGACTGTGTACCGTAGTTGGAAAATCCCGGGCTCTTGGGTCGAACAGGGAAGACGTTTGAATGGGTTCGAGGATGGTGGTGAGTGTCAGATGACGGGGAGATGAATGGGTGTTGATTGGCAGTAGACTGTGCCCTTCGACGATGTGCGTGCCCAACTCCATCGTTATTGCTGCTACGATTGGGCTCGTCGTCGTACTTCTTTCCGGTCCCGGGAACTGACGAGTAGGGCTTTCTCTCGCGCTCAATAGGGACAGATGGAGACTCCAGCTCATCCTCCGATGCGAATGGTCTAATGTCAGGTCTTGAGGTATAAGGACTTCTTTCTCGCTCCAGATTAGGAACACTTGTAGCATATTGCGTCTTAGGAGGAGGTGGCGGGAAGGTTGGCGCCCTACGTAGAGGACCGACGCCCTCGGAAGAAAGCGCTGCAGCGCAGCGTTGTTGAGCTTGCAAGTTCTCTGTAGCTGGAAGGAGTCGGCGAGGTAGCTCCTTTGGAAATCTCTCCTTCCGATCATTAGCGTTACTGATTGGCATGTCCAGAACAGCCTTCGCCATTCGCTCGTATTCAATGTCAGGATATGCCTGAATCATCGCTGTCATCCATTCTTCGAAACCTTCAGGTGTCAGAGCAGGTATGGAAGGTGGATCTGTCGGATGCTCCTGGATCAGGTGATGTTGGCATCGCATGTCACGATATATCTTGGACAGAGTTGCGTATGATAATTCGCCAAAGATCGCTATCGACGGTTAGCTCATGTGTGACAGTGTTAAATACATTGATAACTCACACTGCCATGGGTACGTTTCGTCCTTGATTTTGACCT
The DNA here is from genome assembly GCA_010093695.1 of Plenodomus tracheiphilus IPT5. Lineage (NCBI taxonomy): Eukaryota > Fungi > Ascomycota > Dothideomycetes > Pleosporales > Leptosphaeriaceae > Plenodomus > Plenodomus tracheiphilus. The sequence continues at coordinate 319,807 of MU006315.1, forward strand.
CGTCGTAGAACCTGAGCATCTTGGCTGGAGAGATTACCAGACTTCTCTTTGGTTCATAGTCTTCGATCTAGCAGGCAGATCAGTTCAGAAGTAATGATGATAGCTGCCAACTACGCACCAAATGCAGTGCCAATCCCCGCAAGAACTCGCCTAATCGCGGCAGAGGCTGGCCATCCGGACTGAACAAACGCTGCCACATCTTCTCGATGGGAGTGTAATCATCGGTCGCCATCCTTGGTGGTGGTCCCGGCCTTACTGATGCACGTTCCTGGAGTATGTCGATTGGGGCACTCCTTTCAAATCGAGGTGTCGGCGTATCGTCGCTAACATCAGTATCACGCAATGGCGGATCTCGCGCTGGAGATACCTGGACGTGAATGTCTACGTTCTTGGGCGATGGAGGCGTATAGACGTCCCGGGGCGGGATCGAAGTTGCGGGTGACGGTGGCACATGCTGTTGCGGTGGCACAGGCCATGTCTGTGATGATGGTGTAGCCAACCCACTAGATCTAATCTCATCTATGACTGCGGCAGTAATGTGAGCAATGAGCTCCGGATCAACAGTCTTGGAAGCATCCGACTTTTCAAAGGCATTCCCGATAACATTCTTGAGAGGCTGTGATGGAGCCTGTGATTTGGGCAGCTGTTGTTCGCCGGTGAGATTGCGTGCGTCTACATCGCGGCGATGCTGATCGTAAGCGTCTGTGACACCGTAATGCGATTAGTCGCTGTTGGATCCAATGTTTGGAGCTTGACGATCGTTGTGGTGGGTCATGGCTGCCCAATAGACGGGAGAGCGTTGATGACGTCGTTTAGTGCGCGGTTGCCAGTGGACGGCCACTACGAAGCGGAGTGCATATCAATAAGTCCTGGTGCTATTGCAGATGTTTCATGCAGGAACGGTGGATTTTCGAGAGATGAAGAACGGATGTGTTTGGGAAGGCAGGCTGAAGGAAGAAGATGGAATGTCGTGGCTTCGGTCGGCGCAGGCTGGGAGGTCCTGGTACGGCAGACAAGGTTGCCGATGGTAAAAAAAAGAGCGAAGACAAGCGATGCGACGGACGATGATGAGCTCTAAAATGTTTGGCTGCTTGCTAGCCCAACGTGAACATCGAAGGAAGACCATGCCGTGTTCTCATTGCACGCTACGTCATGTGCTTACTTGAATGAAGACAGCCTGACCAGGGTTACGACCAGGTACTTTGGCTGTAAAGAGTGCCATGTTGGTCCAATAAGCCACCAACGTCTTCACGCTGGACTGTTCAGACTTCGCGGTGAGACTCCTTCTGTTCTAGGGGCTCGTTTGTGTATAAACACTACCGCAGTTCTTGTCCACGTTTGTCACATTGGCAAGGCTGCCGCTTTGTCAGGGGCATGCTTGCATGATTTCCTGAAATTGAGGTAAACATGCGACGGAAATAGGGACAGCATGCAGGGCTATCTGCGTCGGCGCATGAGTGCAGCGCAACATAATGAGCCCACGGCGGCTAGAAAGCTGTCAACTCGTGCTCAAAGGAGGCTCCGCAGGCGGATTGCCTGAGACTTGTTGCCTACGCGCCGGCATCGTTTGAGGCGAGCTCAGCCCGTCAGGGTGAATTGATTGTCGAACGCGCGCATATTGGTTCATGCGATAGCTCGCGGAAGACCGAACTGGCCTGCCTACACACCCTCTCCCTTGAGGGCTACGTAGCTATGTGCCTGGATATAGACATGGGTATCTCTGGCACACCAGAGGTTTCGAAACAATCTACTTGGCAGCGATCTGGACGGGGTCAGCACTGAGAACACACGCGCCGCTGGGTAGGTCGTTGTGCGGTATTGGAGCACAGTGCCGGCACATGCAAGAAGGCTGGCTGTGGACGGGAACAACCTTGAAAGAGGGCAGGTGGCCGTCCTTCGGGGTGTATGGACTTTCTACTGGGTCGAAGCGGACATGGCTCCCGTCATCAGGGTCCAGTGCTCACACGTGACCCCACTCCTGAAACCGCTCCAGGCTCTTTGTGGGCGTAGCGCTCCCCTAGCGCGTCTCATCTTCGTGTGAGCTCACGATGGCCGCCACAGAGCGGCGTCTGCAGCGTTGATCTGGATCCGTCGTTTACCTTCAGCCTCGAGGTCTGTCCTCTGTCTCGCACAGTCTCACTCCTCTGAACGCAGAGCCCAGACGCATAGCACCACGGAACCTCCGGGGGAGAGTTTATAGGAGACCCCCACACCTCACCACCCGCCTTGGCTCAGTATTTTGAATAAAGCCGTCCGACTACGCTTGTCGACGTGTAGATAGGTCCTGCTGTAGGCGTTCGAAAACGGATCTTATCGCGCCATCCAAGCCGGCACTCCCTATTACTGTACACCTACTGTACGACCCCGAGTGGCTGGCTCACCACACCACGCCATCCATCGCTTCACCTCGTCCATCGGATCGAACAAACAACGCGCAACCCCATCATGTGCTCATGAGACACACCAAAGGCGAGCGAAACGACTATCGACCGCCCATCCACCCCACAAGCATCCTGCGACCCTAAGAGAGTGTAATGGCAATGTTGGCCTCGAAGTCGCCATATCCCGCGCCCTCCATAGGCGGAGGTTCCGCACAGTCAGCAGCGCAGTACAACTCCAACCTCTCAAACTATCGCACCCATGCATCCAATGCACGCGCAGAGCACAGCATGATTGCTTCGCCCACAGAGTCAGAGTTCTCGGAGATCTATGATGCTCCCGATGCCATCAGGTAGGCTACTCGCATCAGCGTTCATTATACGAAGCTGTACTAACGGCGCAGACACTGGGACGAGGACAAGGTGGCAGACTGGCTGAAGCGCATCAATTGTGCTCAATATGTCGACCTCTTCAAACGTATGTTGAGCCCGTTGATGCTACTTAACGTACTAACCATTGTAGACAACCACATCAATGGCGAGAACCTGATGGAGATGGACCAAACCCACCTAAAAGACATGGGTATCAAAAAGGTCGGCGACCGCGTCCGCATCGGATCACAAGCGAAGCAGCTGCGTAACAAAGAATACAAGAAAGCGTCGCGGCGGACATCAAACAGAGTAAGCTAAATTCCCGGGAGCGATCCACTCTCACTTACACTTTTCAGCAATCACTTGCGACCTTGGACAACTCAGCATATACCCCCCCCTCTTCAGGCTCGCCTCGGCCTTTGCACTCGGCGCGCTCGAACCCTCCCGTCAGCTCCCGCTCTGAGAAGCGTATGTCCAGACAGATTACGAATTCGGATCTTAGCAACTATGCATATGGTAGCAAGTCTTCATCTCGCCCAGGCTCTCCTCTGGTTGAGCAAGATGCTCGAGCGTTACGGTCCCAACGACAGGGCGGCCTGAACAGCCCCAAGGATACCGGGAAGAAAGAGTCGGGATCCGCGTACGGCGCCCACCCGCTCAGTGCCTCAAGCAGCTCCGTAAACATCACATCCCAATATGTACGAAATCCACGATCGACTCCGACCGAGACACCGCAAACTGCACGTTTCGCACACCATGTTCGAGGTGCCCCAAGTGTAGACAGTGCTACGAACAGTGCGATCTTACCGCAAGACAAAGCACTTGTTAGGGTTATATACGACGGTGGTCGGACTTCTGTGGTGAACATTGAAGGATGCAAGTCAGCCGAAGAGGTGATGCTGAAGACTCTCACCAAGGGACACCTCAACACCGCGCATGTGAAGAACTACTGTTTCTACATCCTCAACAGCTCGGAGCCAGATCCATCGTTGACCGAGCGTCTAAGTGATATGGAAGTCTATCGCCTTGTAAAAGATGCGAATCGACACGAACGTGGGCGCCTGATACTCCGTAAGGTCCACGCAGGTGAGCCCGAGGAAGACCAATTGAAGGCTGCCGCTGGCATCTACCAACAACAAAATTTCCAGCAAACCAACAACATATACGTGCCGACAAGCAACCGAAGCCAGATCAAGATCGAAAAGCTGACGGGTGAATCACTTGCTGCTGTCAGCTATCCTCTTTCGCCAACATCGGCAAGGGAGCGCGAACGTCACATCAACTCGACCGCACAGAACTTGGAGGGACCTGGTGATACATCAAGATCACCAGTGTTTCATGCGCGCGCCCGGAAGCTTAAGCAGTTCTATGGTGCTCGCCCTCCAAGTGAGCTGATTACCTCGGACCTGACCTCTTACTTCCCGGATGTTGGGAAAGAGGAGATCGACAAGACTGTCCGGATGTCTGTGCGTCGCTCAAATCGTCTGAGTAGAGCAGCGTCCCGCCTATCGATGGCTTCAAATTTCAGTGTCGCGTCGAGCTTGAAAGACGCACCTCCCTTGCCATCGATTGCTGACAGTTGGTTAACGGGTAGTAATGCAGCCGCTCGACCTCTTCGGCCGCTTTCGGTCATGCGACTTGGCCTGCCCTCTCAGTCGAGCTACCGAGACTCAATGGCATCTTCGGTCTTGGAGCCGCTTGATGAAGAATCTCCTCTCGAACCAAATCGCAAGTCGTACGTTTCATTCGGCGACGGCAGCGGTTCAGATACTCTCGCTATCACTGATCCTGACGGCAACACTACTCTGCAGTCTTATTTCGATGACGGCGGTAGCAGTCTTGCAGGTAGCAGCAACAGCAATACCGAGAACGGTGATTCGCTCAACAAGCGCCTTTCAGAAGCCATCGCTGACGATGGCGAGGAGTCCGACGAAGAGTTGGCAGAGTATCTCGAACAAGATTCTTGGGACAATGTCAAGTATATGAAGGGAGCCCTCATTGGTCAAGGTTCCTTCGGTAGTGTCTATTTGGCATTGCACGCTATGACAGGTGAACTCATGGCCGTGAAGCAAGTCGAGCTCCCTTCGGTTACTGGCGCATCCCAAATGGACCACAAGAAATCGAACATGGTGGAAGCCTTGAAGCATGAGATCGGTCTCCTACGAGAACTAAAGCACAAGAACATCGTGCAATATCTCGGATCAAACTCAGACGACAGCCATCTCAACATTTTCCTGGAATACGTGCCCGGTGGTTCCGTTGCCACCATGTTGATCAATTACGGCCCTCTGGGCGAATCACTCATCCAGAACTTTGTACGCCAGATCCTTACTGGATTATCGTACCTCCACTCCAGGGACATCATTCATCGAGACATTAAGGGGGCAAACATTCTTGTCGACAACAAGGGCTCCGTCAAGATCTCTGATTTCGGTATCTCCAAGCGCATTGAAGCTTCTACACTAGGAGGCGGGAAGAAGGGAGCACAACGCGTCTCCCTCCAAGGCTCAGTTTTCTGGATGGCCCCCGAGGTCGTTCGACAGACCGCCTACACGCGCAAGGCTGATATTTGGTCGCTCGGGTGTCTCGTTGTCGAGATGTTCACAGGAAGCCACCCGCATCCCAACTGCACACAGCTGCAGGCTATCTTTAAGATTGGCGGCAGCGGTGATGCCAGCCCAACCATCCCAGAGAATGCTGGTGATGATGCTCGGACGTTCCTGGCCCAGACCTTCCTCATCGATCATGAGAAGCGTCCTAGTGCGGATGAACTGCTAGTCAGCAAGTTCATCACCAACCAGGGAGCTTAGACTACACGAGAGTGATACGGTTGTCTTCACATCATTTGGAAAGCTGGACGGATTAGACATGGGGAGAGTATGGCCTGGCTGGGTCTCTCAGGGGGTGGCTCAGGAGCTTCGGAGTTTGGCTGGCAATTGTTCCGGTGCCAATAATGTATATAAGCGGACTTAATCTGTCCTGTACGATACCACCTTTAATGTTGGCGTAGCGGGCGTGTTTGCATTTGCTGGACGTCCTTGCTAGTTGGGAATCTTGGACGGATTTTCATAATATGTATCATAGTATCCCCAAACACATTGCTACCTTCATCCTTCTGCTTCTGCTTCTGCTTCAACCATTGGTCATCATTTCCCTTGTGCTTATGAGGTCCCGGGGCGGGACCTATGTTTAGTGCACACCACTGTGCATTTGTACCGATTGACATAGGTAATCTACGCTTACCGAACATTACCACATTGCCCCCACATTCCCCGGTTTCTTGTCCGATGTTGACGTAGCAGGCTTTTGGCAAATGAGGGGTAGCTCTGCAGTTGATTCCGCGCGCCTCGGCTTCGTCACACGCGTACATGCCCAGCCTCGAGAACAGAAAGGCCTGCCGAACAAACTGACACGGGACTGGCCCGTCGTGCTACTTTGTACATAGTAGATAGCCTATCTGTTTACCGATAGGTCGAGGATGGTAGTTGCCTATGATAGTCTATCTCCCCCGCGGGCGAGGGGGGAGGGGGAAGGGGTATTGTGTCAGTAGGTGGTCGCTCTTGCTACTTAGTTGCGTGTGTTCTTGGCCAAGCTTCCTAGGAGTTAAATTGTCTACTTTTCAGTTACTCGAAATCGATCAGTTGATCTATTATCTGGCCATTCAGATACTGTGAAAGTCACGAACACCACTTCACGCCGAAGAACATCGAAATCACAAACTTCTCATCCATCCACGATGGCAACTTCCGAATTACCAAAGAAGTACAAAGCCGCTGTCTACGACAAGCCGGGCAGCATCTCCACCAAGATCGAGGAGTTGGATATGCCCGAGCCAGGCGCAGGAGAGGTTCTCATCAATCTAACACACAGTGGAGTCTGCCACTCAGACATGGGCGTCATGATGAATTCCTGGAGCATACTCCCCTTCCCCACACAAGCCGGTCAAGTCGGTGGCCATGAGGGCGTAGGCAAAATCGTCAAAATGGGTCCAGGGACCGACAACGCTGCTGTCAAAACCGGTGATCGTGTGGGTATCAAATGGATGGCTGGAATTTGCGAGGCATGCGAGGCGTGTCGAGCAGGTGCGGATGCAAACTGCTTTAGCGGTGTAAGTCACAAGTCCAATATATATCATGTATGTGTAAGAAATACAACATCACTAACACCAACGGCCCAGAAAATCTCAGGATACTATACCCCAGGTACATTCCAGCAATACGTTCTCTCTCCCGCCAACTACGTGACCCCCATCCCCGATGGACTCGACTCCGCCGCCGCAGCACCACTTCTCTGCGCCGGCGTAACAGTCTACTCTGCACTCCGCAAGGCAAACGCCGAGTCAGGCAATTGGATCATCATCATGGGTGCAGGCGGTGGTCTCGGACACTTGGGCGTGCAGTTCAGCGCTAGAGGTATCGGACACCGCGTCATTGGTATTGATCACTCTAGTAAAAAGGATATCGTGCTTGAATCTGGCGCGGAGCACTTCATCCCCGTAGATGGTACGGAGGATATGGTTGAGGCTGTCAAGGCACTCACTGGCGGGCTTGGTGCGCATGCTGTTGTGGTGTGCACGGCAAATAACAATGCATATGCGCAGTCTGCTGAGCTGCTGCGCTTTGGCGGACGAGTGGTGTGTGTAGGCATTCCGGAGGGCGATGTGGTGCCGATGAAGAGTGCGTTGCCGGGATTGTTGGTGGGTAAGGCATTGCAGATTGTTGGGTCTGCAGTGGGGACGAGGAAGGAGGCAATCGAGACTATGGAGTTTGCAGCGAGAGGTATTGTCAAGACGCATTATCGGACGGAGAAGATGGAGAAGTTGACCGAGGTGTTTCAGGAGATGTATGAGCAGAAGTTGCAAGGGCGTGTTGTTTTGGAACTTTAGGTCTTTCTTGGGCAGATCAGAGAAGACGTGATATGTATTTATCGTATCTCAGGCAATTGATATTGAAACTATTACTGTTTGACTTTTTCTGTTACAGAAACGTATAATTCAAAGTTCTTCATTCTCCCCGCTACATTTGCTACATACGAAGGATGTCGTAGTCTTCGAGCATTAGCATCTATTCAACCATCCTATTTGAAACAAATTACAGCGGCTGGATCGTAGTAGGCTACGTTATGAAACTATAAAGTTAGCTATATCAAATAGTCAAGCTACCAGAGTGCATAATAAAGGGAGACCTGTTGATTAGAATAGTACTGTAAAAAATTGACAGTACTTGTTGAGATTTTTACTAAGCGCTCAAGAAATATGAGAATCTATCACGACATACTCAGCGAGAAACACTGTCTAAGCCTTACTATACACAAACCCAACCTGATCAATTTCATCCCCACCACGTCCAAGAAATCCAACAATACTCCACCCATTCCCAGCACTACTCGTAACACAATCACTAGTCTTCACACCCTTGGTGACCTTCCTCCCCGCACTAGTCGTCATCTCCGCATAGAAAATCCTCGTCTTGTTATCCTTATCGCCACGGCACAACGTCGATCCAGTAAGCGTCTCCCCAGCGTTCAGCGTCAAAGTCGAGTCTGTCCCGCCAGTGCCCCCATGTGAAAGCTTCTGGCCCGATGCCAAAGTAAGCGACACAGCATCGACACGGTCTGCACCACGAAGCGTAACTGACGCGACCGTGGGACTGCCAACGCCAGCAACGATATCGAGATCATTATACCAATTCCCAAACTCGCCACCGAAAGTATCCGAGACTCGCAAACGCGCGCTTTGACTCCATGCAAAGTCTACGAGTACGCCGTTGTGGTCACTTAGTACATTGCCGTCATCCTGTAGGAACATTTCGCCCGCGTACTTGAACGATTTTGCTTGGAGCGTAACAGCAGATGAGCCACGGTACCAGGTCTTGTCTACAATCTCACAGGTAGCATTTGGCGAAGGGTTGTCACACAGGAGTGCAGCTGCGCCTGGTGCGGGAGGGTTGCCGTTGCGGACGAGCTGGACCCAGGCGTCTGTCATGCCGTTTTCGTTCTTGAAAATAAAGGGGATGTCGTCTGTCCGTGTGTAGCGGGAGTTTGAGTCGCCAAACACGATGATCGGGTTTCCCGTTGAGTGGATCTTGATGTAGTCTGAGACTTGGCGGAGGTTCGATGCTCGAGCTGCGTTGTCAGCTGTTGTTGTGCTGGGGGTGTTTAGTTTATCATCGCGAGGTTTAGGGGTGTTGAGGAGTTACCCAGCATCAGCGTGGAGGTTGTATGCATCGATCCAGATACCTTCGGCAAATTTCACGCGCATGAATGTAAAGCCTTTTGGTGTGAGACAATCAGCTGAGCTAGTTGAGAGAAGTTAGTCAGCATTGTGCCGTGTGCTTGAGAAATCTGGTCTTTTATAAAGTGGTGCACACTTACTCGATGTTACTGCATTGGTTCCACTTCACCCTTTCGAATGCAGCATACTCATAGTTGCTCAAGGAGTTCAGTCCACTACCGAACGGTACGCCACCACTTGTTGGTGTCCTGAACGGGTGATTGTCATTCGCATACAGAGTAGCATGGTAATTGAAATCCTCTTGTACATGAATGAGAGAGATGTTGTAGCGCGCGAACAACTGGCCAATGCGTGCTGTATTCGTGGTCTTGTCTCCAGGGACATCATTGCCATTCAAAACAGCAGGTAGGCCGGCCACATTAAAAGTCAAGGTGTTGAAGGTTCCGGAAGCCTGGGCAACAGCATGGCCAATAGATGTAGAAAGCGAAAGGATTAGTGTGGATCGCATCGTGAAAGTAACAGAATGATATTGTCTATGCAGTGTACCCCAGGATTGACTTTCCCAACGATGTTCCTACTCTTATATACGGTCGTGTTCATCGACGATAGCCCCGATACCCGTGGATTAGGATTGGAATGGGTTAGTTTGATGTAGATGTCGTGAGCCTAGCGAATCGTAGTGAAAGGGGCTGCCATGTGTGTTGACATCCTGCACATGTGTATATTGCTACCAGCATTAGGAACGGAGCTCTTACTGTGTCGGAAGGTAATAAAAGCCACGCTGATAGTCGATTTGGTTAGCGTGTCCGTGTCCGTTGCCGAATGAACCAGGACCCTTGACACGTGCCGCCTATAGAGGCAGTGGGTATAAGCACACAGCTACCAAACGTAGTCTTCAATAGACTAGGGACAAAAGTTTGTTCGATACGAGGCGGCCGTGGTTTGGCACGTGTGTCGTTCGGTGGTACTCTGGCATTACTCTGTTTGTGGCGGTGCTTGTAGCTTCGAGACACCGCCCAACTTTACCCACAATACGTCGATCTGCATCAATGGTGTACACTCTGCATCTTTCATGATCCCTCTCATTGTCATCTTGTAATCCTTGTCCTCTAGCACGTTGACTTCGATCCCTGCCACCCCTATACAGGATACCGGCTTCAAGAATTTGGCGTTCATACCCGCAGCCACCAATCTACCCTCTAATACCTCTTGTGGCGGTCGACCCTTCATCAGTAAAGGCTCCCATATTTGCTCTCCTATCTCGAGGAATTCGAGTTTTATCCGATCGATTGCGACTATGACGGACAAGAATGCTTCGTCCATAAGTATGAGAAGAGCGCCACCGTAGACGATTCCTAGAAAACCTATATAAAGCCTAGACCAATTTACAGAGTGATATTATACTCGTGATTCTTGTACCTGAGGCCGGCTTTTAGTAAAGTTCCAGCCACTGCTGTACGCCCTTATTCGCGTAGATCATTTCGCAGTAGAAACAGTCGGTATCTACGCCCTGTATGATACCTCGAGACCGACGGCGTACTGTCCAATTTGGCGAGTGAAGGTATGGTGTTGCCCACGTTAGGGCTGCAAAGCTCTGAAAATGCTCAGTTGTCGCAGTCGTAGCGTCCATACGTGCTCACGCATGTGCATGGCACCTCGAAGATGACGCTTACGTCGCGTATCACCTGGGATGCAATGGGAGCTGCCAAAACGATGTCTCAACCCATCGGGTGGATGTGATGAAGAATATCGGCGGAATTGTTTCGCGTTCCAGGAAAGCTGCTGCTCTGATATTTGAGACCAACTTAGCGCTGTGCGCCTGTAATACGTCCCAGAACTTCAGTGGCATATTCTGGCTATCCCCGCGCGTATGTTGTCTTCGTGGATTTCATACCATAGGTAACTAGTGACGATTGCTAGATCCAAGCTGCCGCAGCACCGGTTGCCTGTGCAGTCCTAATACCGTGTCCTTTCACAAGTAGATATACATAGGCTGTGAAGGATCGCGTGATTGAAAACTCAATGAACATGGCGTTGGATATCTCTTTAGAGGTACAGGGAGTTGATATGATGCTGACATGCGACGCTTTACGCCTCCAATGATCCAAAGAACGTCAGCCATATGTGCACGACCAGACGAGTAGCTGGCGAGAGTGAAGCTGCGACGATGGAGTCGTCGTCGCAATTAGGTACTCGATCAGTAATCTGCTTGGCACAATGCCATCTTTCTCCAATGTCATCTGGACGATTGGCAAAAAGACAGGCGTCACCGTACGAAGCTGACACCGAGAATTCTCTCTAACTGTCTAAAGACCTCGATGCGCGCACTCACGAGCGTGGGCGAGTCGACGTTGAGGTTGCGATGCGGCTACAGCATAGTACGCGGTACGGTTGCAGCTTCGGTGCACCGAAGCGGCGCGGGCAACGTGCCCGGGCGTACTAGGTAACCCCGGGATGTCACGTGGTTCCAGAAATTTTCTATTGGAAAGAACCGGACGTCCGAATGATCCAACTCCCAAAATGTCCCCGCACGCCGCTACTAACGTTGGGGTCTCTGTTCCCACCGTGACGAAGACGTTGAATAGTCAGCATTTTGTACATGGATTCCTCCCTGTAACCGTCGCGGGCCGCGTTATACTTTCAAAACTCTCACCCTACTCGGACACTTGAAGGCTGGTTTTGCTCCGTAACTGCAACACGTTCAAGGTGAGTGGAACGCGTTTTGTTTATCCTTAAACCCCCCCCCCACAATGATGAGACCGTCATATTATTTAGATGTTAGACTTGCGACTTCACAGAATGAGCGCCAAAAGACTTTCTGAGAACCAACCCCCACTACTGAGAATTCCGCGTTTCCGCGACCGATACCGCAGGCTAATGCAATCTCTTCAGACAAGTCCCATTCAATACCTACATTCCTTCACGTACAAATCAAGATGTGTGGAATCATTGCTGTGATCCACGGGGATCCGTAAGCGCATACATATGCCCTGCTTAGGCTCAGAGCTAAGAAGCGCAGAAAGTCGCAGTCGGCCTCTGTCGAAATCCATGATGCCCTGTACCTGCTCCAGCATCGTGGGCAGGATGCGGCAGGCATTGTCAGTTGCAGTACGGGCGGACGCTTCCACCAGTGCAAGGGCAATGGCATGGCCTCCAAGGTCTTCCAGGACGGCGCCCGCGTCTCCGATTTGCCTGGCTTCATGGGCCTCGGTCACCTGCGATACCCCACGGCCGGCAGCAGTGCGAATTCTGAGGCTCAGCCGTTCTACGTGAACAGTCCCTACGGCATCTGCATGACACACAACGGCAACCTCATCAATGCGCCAGCCCTGCGCCGACGTCTTGATCACGAAGCCCACAGGCACATCAACACCGAGAGTGACAGCGAGCTGATGCTCAACATCTTCGCCGACGAGCTCAATGAGACTGGAAAGGCCCGTATCAATGCCGACGATTGCTTTGCAGCCCTGGAACGCATGTACAAGCTGTGTACCGGTGGTTGGGCATGCACTGCCATGCTGGCTGGTACGTCTGAATAGTTACATGTCTGCTCGTGTTGGAAGCAGACATGTTCAATGGTTAAGTGAGACTGACAAAGAACAGGTTTCGGTCTTCTTGGATTCCGCGACCCGTACGGCATCCGCCCCATGGTCATCGGGTCCCGAAAGTCCCAAGATGGTACGAGCATGGACTACATGATGGCTTCCGAGAGCGCCGCTCTGGTGCAGTGTGGTTACAAGGACTTCCAGGACATTCTCCCTGGACAGGCCGTCATCATCGAGAAAGGCAAGGAGCCCGTATTCCGGCAGGTCGCAAAGCAAGAAGCCTATACCCCAGATATTTTCGAGTACGTCTACTTCGCTCGTCCAGATTCAGTCATCGACGGTATCGATGTCGATGAGAGCCGACGCAACATGGGTTTCACCCTCGCCGAGACCATCAAGCGCCAGCTCGGTCCCGAGAAGATGGCTGAGATCGATGTCGTCATGCCCATTCCGGAAACTTCAATCACTTCGGCACTGTGTGTCGCAGAAGCTCTTGATAAGCCGTACGTGCAGGGTTTTGTTAAGAACCGCTACATCTTCCGCACGTTCATCATGCCTTCTCAAAAGCTGCGACAGAAGGGCGTGCGTGCGAAGCTGAATCCTATGAAAAAGAAGTTCGAGGGCAAGAATGTTCTTCTGGTTGATGACTCCATCGTTCGTGGCACGACCTCTCGTGAAATCGTCCTGATGGCACGAGAGGCGGGCGCAAAAAAGGTGTACTTTACCTCTTGCGCGCCACCCATCACTTACGCGTAAGTTTGCAATTCGTTGATGTCTGACGCCTACTAATTTGAGAATTGCAGTCACATCTACGGTATCGATCTGGCATCTTCCACAGAGCTGATTGCCCACCACCGCGACTCAGCTGCGATCGCAAAGCATATTGGTGCAGACGACGTAGTCTACCAGACACTTCCAGACCTCGAGCTTGCCTGCGCACGCCTGTCTCCACGGGACCCGAAGACCCAACAATTTGAGGTCGGCGTCTTCTGTGGCAAATATGTTACACCCGTGGACGCTGATTACTTTGAGCACCTTGAGAGGATTCGAGGAGAGTCTCGCAAGCACAAGGTCATGGAGAAAGCGCGGGAAGCTGTGCTCAACGGTGTAGCTGACCAGCAGCAAATCCGCATGGCTGCGAAAGGAGTGGCAAGTCTTGTCCTCCGCCCACGATATTCTTACTTGGCTAATTATTATGTAGGAGGTCGACCAACACGGCAATGTCATCCCTTCGGATGAGAGCGGCTCACCAGAGTGGCATCCGGTGAATGGAGTTGGCCACGGTTCCTCAAACGAAGCGTTGGATAACAAAGTCACCGATAGCGAAGAGCGACGGTTTGCAAGCAGCCAGGATATCAGCTTACACAACCTTAATGACTTCAATTAAGGGACCCAGTTCCTTGGTCACGTCTACACTTTTCTGGTAATGACTCTTTCTTATGACAAAATTTCTTTCACAATAGACAACGGAATGAACGCCACATCATCGGGCATTCAAATGTGTGCTCCCATAGAGTACTGGACTTATGGAGTGCGGGCGGAGTACTGATATCCATCACAAGACGTTATACGTCGAAGACCCAGTCTGGCTGTACCCGACTGTCGCTATGTAGACCTTGGCGTCTGGCTTGCAATTCATGCAATACGAAAACTTTGCTCATAAATCTTGTCCGAATTCGCGGAAATCATACTCTCGTGACTATACTGATTCCGTTACTAGATGGCATTAGAATGTTGGATATAGCCCAATTTGACGATGTTCGCTGACTGTGCAAACGCCCTCGGCCAAACAATATCGAGTCAGCTGTACACTCATGCTTTTCCGACCACATTCAGAGCAGATAACGTGATTCCGGGGACCACATTTGTCAAACAGTTCCATGCTTTCATCTTGTCCATGACAAAGATGTGTTCAGTTGTTCGGTGAGCAATCGATGCAGCCAATTGATCCAGACAAAATGGCGAGCCACAACAACCTCATGACCGATACCTCGTCCACACAGGCCCTATACCATGCTCTCCTATACAAGAGGGGTATGTCAAGGCAAGAAAAAGTGTATAAAGCCCATACAGTTCTCTCCTCCATCAAACCACTCACCCTCTCAACATTTCCCAACCTTCCTCTACAACAGAATCACCCACACAAAACCCCCCACCAAACCCCCCACCAAACCCACAACCCCAAGAAACAAAGAAACAATGCAATTCCCGACCACCCTCCTCTTCAGCGCGATCCTCGCCTCCACAGCCTCAGCCTCAGCCCTCAATTTCCTCACCTGGAACTGCACAAACTGCCAAGACAACGCGACGTGCAGCCAGACCAACTACCAGAACGTCTACCCAGGCCCTGTTCCAAACAACTGCATGGCATTGAGATCGCCATTTCCTCTGGGATTGAAGGTGTTTAGCAAGGAGAGTTGTCCTGCGGGGCAGGGTATGTGTATTTCACCTTTCTTTGTCTCTTCTGTGTGACTATGGATGAACGTGAAGATGGGGTTGGGGATGGAGATTGAGATGGGGATTTTGGGGGCCTCGACCAAGACAAAAGCTAATGATGAGATTGCTTAGTGAGCTTATACGCTCAGCCCGGGTGCACGGATGCGCCATTGACGTACACACTCGAGTCGAGGTTCCCGTCACCGGGGAACCCAACATGTCATAATGAGACTGCGTTGGCTACGAGGGCTTATTTCAGGATTTTCTGTTAGATGGAGAACCTAAGTTTGAAGGATTGTGTTGGGTGGCTGCGTGGGGAAGAAAGGTTAGAGAGAAGATGGTATGGCTGGCAACGGCTTAGGGGGGGATTTGGGGCGACAACGGTCTTTACAGCATTTGTTCAATTTCTTTTGCTTGTTGGATTATTTTATCGGTGTTGCTTGATGCTGGTTCAACACGTGGCATTGGGTAGATTGCCGGTATTGTAATGGTATTCGCTCTTTTGGTAGGCTGAGGTGTGTGAGAATATAATAGCAGTGAGGCCTATTTAATAGGCTGTCATACTAGTAGACTCTACTGCATGACAACGTATCTCAGAGAGAATGTATAGCTTTGATGATAGTCTGTCTAGAAAATGAGATGTTGTGATACCCATAGTTGTACGCATTTATAGCTGGTGGAGATCTAGGTATTTTGAGAGCACATGCGTATGGTAGCCGCTTTTGAGACAGCTTTTAAAGTAACTCACAATGCACAACATCCGCATAGTTTCCAGCTCCTGCTACACCCTTTCCTTAAATATATCTCCTTCCTTTACGTGATTATTGATCCGCCTGGGCCTTATAGAATCGCGCGCCTACGATAGCTTATCAACAAAAGATGAGCGGATGTTTAGTCAGGCAATGCTAATGTAGTGAACTTAATGCGATATTCAGCCAGTAACGTCAAGCTGCCACCGAACGGATTTGCGAGGAGCTGTTTCACTGCACTCAGTATCAAGATAAAAGTCAGACCAAGTAGACGAATACGAAGATCCAAGTTGATTATTCTTATTGAGTATGTTAGGTAGACGGCCATTCGCTCTAAGGCTATGAATGTATGGCTACCATGTTGCTCTTCCCAAACAGGGAGGTTTGAAAAACGGCTCTGACTGGGTTCGCTCGGCCTCGCTTTCGCCTAAGAGATGGGCAGCTATAGCGACTTCTTTTCGTATGATGCGGACTCTGAATCTACTTGGGAAAGAGGTAGGTTTCTACGCCAGACATATTGAGGTCTTAGGGGGGGTGAGACCCTTCAGGATGTAGAAATAGTTTTTCTTTCTCATAGTCTGGGCTGATGGTGACTCGCGAAGTTTTACTGGTTTGCCTATTTTCGTTTATCGACAAGAAGCTGTTATGATCTTGTCGCTTGCTCCGACGACGTCTCCCTCGTTGATCAACCAGCCAATTTATGTGGCATGCTGTGGGTCTGAGCAATGCCCAGCTGATTGATAGCAGCGACGAACGTTCTGGCTTGGTTGGCCAAATCATCCAGTCATCCTTGAGCTATTCGCACGGAGTGCAGAACATTCTTCGACCCAGGCCTCAAGTCTGGGCCGCAGATAATCGACGTGCGACATACGAGGAATGCATGTCACGTATTACTTCGCGGTTTCATGGTCAACGACCGGTCTTTCGAGGTGTAACCTCCCTTCTCACGAGGCGGCTGGGGTTTTGTAATGAACGACACTCCCTGCTTAGGCTTATTCACCTTCCTCTCAGACGCATACCCACTCTTCTTATTCTCGAACTGTTGCATCATATCATCAATGAGCTGCCCCATCTCCGTACACAATACCGTATACTTTGCAGGTATAAGTGGTGCCAGAACATGCAGCCTCAAACTCCCTTTGAGATCCAGACTCCCGCCTCGTCGCAGCACAGCCAACAGTTCCGGCCTGTTGTTCACTGCTGCAGCATTCACCAGGCTGCCAGTCTCGTCGTATCCTCGTTGTGTCAGCTCGTGGCGTACTGCATCGCGCAGACGGCGCCTCGCCCAAGTCCGTACACAGCTCGATTTAGACAAGTCGATACTCGTTGTTACATGCCACCATAACCCCTCTTTGCGGCGCTCAACCAGCCGCCGGTTCTGGGCAATGTGTAGGGGGTGCGAGGTATCGGTTGCAATGTGCTGCACGGTAAAGGTTTTGTACTCGGGTGCGTAAAAGATCTTGAAAGTTTTGGGTTGATAGCGTCTGATTAGTTGGGATATGTTTTTGGACATGGCGCAAAACGTATGTAGACACTGAAGGTAGTGTTGCTGCGGGGGCCGGCGGTGCACCGAACAATGACTGATTGCGACTGCAAAGCGGGTGATGACAATATATTCGGATTGATAGCAGAAAGCTTGGATGAGTTGCTTCGGAAGACCAACGGGCTAGGCTCGAAGGGGCAAGGTCGAGGTCTTAGTGCGTGGTTCAAAGGCAACCCACAGTGAGTCGAAACCACACATCAAACAGGCCCGCCACTTATAATCCTGCGCCCGCCGCACTTCACCACTACAACAGCCCGCACTCCGCGCGCGCTCCACTACACATACCCGCAACCACACATACAGGTTAACCTCACACAAACTTCACCATGCCCAAGAACAAGGGAAAGGTACGTTTCCAACCTTCCCTTCTGGTGTTGGCGGGGCATGCGTCGTACAGCGCAGTGCCTTATGACGCCGGCACCACCACCGCCCCCAGAACCCAGAACACACCACTAACAAACCTCACAGGGTGGTAAGAACCGACGTCGTGGTAAGAACGAAAACGACAACGAAAAGCGCGAACTCGTCTTCAAAGAGGAGGGTCAAGAATATGCCCAAGTCGTCAAGATGCTGGGTAACGGACGCCTGGAAGCACAGTGCTTTGACGGCGCGCGGCGACTGGCTCATATCCGTGGCAAGCTGCGCAAGAAAGTCTGGATCAACCAGGGTGACATCATCTTGTTGAGTTTGCGCGATTACCAGGATGAGAAGGGTGATGTTATCATGAAGTATTCTGGTAAGTTTTGCCCTTTGCTGTCCTACTGCTGTGTGGGCGCTAACATGCCGTGTACAGCCGACGAAGCCCGTTCATTAAAAGCCTACGGCGAACTCCCCGAAAACGCAAAGATCAACGAGACAGACACATACGGCGACCAGGGCGACGAGGGTATCGGCTTCGAATTCGACGAGGACCGCGATGACAGCGACTCCGACGAGGCGGATGGCACGGGCAAGAAGGAGATTGATATCGATGATATCTAGAGCAATTTTACTTCTGGTGGAGGAAGAGGCAATGTCCGCCATGCTGTCTCGATTCTTGCTCGGCTGCATGTGCGATGCGAGATACGGGCTGCTCAAATGCTGCTTCTTGCGAGCGGGCGGACGGTCGTTTGGATGAGCGTGTTGTTTGATCGGTCTCTTAGGGAGGCATGGTATACTCGATTTATTGGGATTAAGCCTCATGGCGTGCTTCATGATTCATCAGTCATATGGAGGATTAAATGCATACCCATCTACTTCACCTACCCTTCCATCTCTTCGTGCCCGTCTAACATGCTCTACCCTCGCCCATATCTGCCCACATACTACGACCAATTCGGCATCTCAACATTCTCATACACGCTCCTATTGAAAAACCGCCACACCCTCCTCCCAACATCCGTCCCAATCAACCAACAAACCTCCCTCTCACTCATATTCGCAAGCTCATACACACTCACACACCTCACCATCAACGTCTTAACCACACTCTCCGTGACCCCGGGCAGCGCCCTCAACATATCCTGACTCGTCTGATTGAAACTCCTCAGCTCGTCTCCGCCCATACTCGGATCAAGCCCCAACTGCACCGCCTTCATAGGATCCGGTTCCTCCGCCCCCTTTTTCAGCTCCGCAAAAATTTCCGCAGTCTGATATGGCGAGCTCGACCAAATGATACGAAGCCGGGGGAAAGCAAGTGTCAATATAACGAGTTTGGATTGTAAATCCGGTGCTGTTGCTAAACCAGATGTGTTCGCCGTTGCCACGCTCGGAGCCGAGAAATCCATAAATGGCTCCAGAGTAAACGATTTATTTGCTTCGAATTCAATGAGAAGCATGGGTTGTTTGTAGTGTTCCATCATGCTTTCTACTTGGTTGAAGAGCCGCCCATTGGAGAAAGATTGAATCAGATCGCGCACGGACTTGCGCTCAATGCAGATTTGGGGTGTGAGGACGTAGTCGCCAACTGTGAGCATACAGGGGACTATAACAATGGCACGGCCGTGGAGTAGGGATGGGAGACTGGAGCGGAATTCTCGGACATCGACTACGACGCGGGGGGGTTCTGTGCTGGCAGTTAAGCGGCCACCGCCTGCGATTCGTGTGTTTATGGTGCGTAGGAAGGTTTCTTCGGGAGCGAGGTTGGCGTTTGTGTGGAGGGTTAGGGCCATGTTACCGCGTTCTTTGATGAGACGGGTGAAAGCATCTTTTTCGCGACGGACGGCGGATAGGTAGCGTTGTTCTTCTACGCTGCCGCCATAGTACATGAAAAACACTTTCACTGTGCGGTCAGTATGTGAGGAGCGGTAGACTTCGATGCGGCGAATGAATGCGGCGTCTGGTTCATACATGATGACGTATCGTGGCTTCGTCTCATCAAGGATGTGCTCGTCGAGATCGCCGGCGTAAGGGTGTACAATGATGAGGGAGTTCATGTCAAAGAGTTCGTACATCGAGTCCATGTTGTCGAGGGGGTCGTAGCCTACTTCGCCAGGCTTCTGAGCGGCTTCGAGGTCTTTCGGTTCGAGTTCGGCCATGAGACTAGCGATGTGAGAGTCGCGGTCTCCTGCTGTACGTATAGCGCCTGTGTCTGAGCGAGATGGACCGGCTGCTGCGTTGCCGCCGCCTCTTATACGACGGCGTTTATTGGGGGGAGGCTTGCCAGATGTTTTGCTCATGCCACTCTGGACGCTTCGATCTGTGCTAGTGTTGATAGCCTTTTGGTTCTCTGAAAAGAGTGCAGCGCTGACCTTGCTGAAATCGCGCTTCCAGGTGAGGTAGCTGCGAAGCTTTCGACGCATCATGAACTTGGCAGACGGCTCGTGGTCGTCTTCGACATCCTCCTCTTTCACGGTCCCCTCTGCTTCAACATACATAGTTTGCAAGTACTCTCTGAGCTGCGAACATGTCCCTTGGTCGCCACACATGATAAGTACAGAGCCGTTGGAGGAGTCCTGTGGGGTGGGGTTGAAGTACGCGTCTTGTTCGATCTCTTGTAGAATCTCTGCGAGTTGGTTCCATTTCGGGAATTCCTCAAGAACAGGCTCTAAAGACCCAGGCACGGCGTTTGAACTGTTGGCTAGCTCAGCGTTCGATATTTTTCCCTTGTACACTCTCCGTTTTGCCGTTGTGAATATGGTATCTGCAGCATCAAGAAACAGCCAAGGAGACTGGTTTTGCTTGGTCGACCCAGGCGGTGGTTGTGATGCTGCCAGCACAGTGTCGAGATACTTATTGAAGTTGACAGCATCGTATGTGAGTAGTGCATGCAGAATCGTCCGAAGTAGTGAAAGATCACGGACGACCTGCCGCGTCTTGAATGTCGTTCGATGCCAGACGGGATCTAACTGACGCCTAATGATCTGGTCAAAGTTCTTGTGTAGTGAACTATCCACATTCCAATCCTCAACTTCAAGTCCGGGGTTCGCCTTCTTGAGCTCGCTGATACTAGCTTCCACGCATGCCAGCACTGCGTTTTGTATGTCCTGCATAGCCTCAGTCATCGGAACCTCCAACTCAATGACCTCTGCTTTCTTGCGTCCTTCGAGCGAATTGGCCACGGAAACGTGGAATCTTGGATACAAAGCCGGTTTCGATAAGAAGAGGTTCTTCATCATATTCGTGAGCGGCGCAAATCCAGTGGTAAACGGCTCGGGCGTGTCCGAAAAAGCTTTCAGAAAGCCGGCCTTGTTCTTCTGCCGGTATATCCGCAATATGAAGGCCTCCAAAGATGTCGCAACCACTCTCTCAGCATGCAGTACCACCACGCCTGTCACCGTCTCCGGATTGAGCAACCCTGACAAGAAGTCGACAATCAGGATGCGCGACGTAATACTGAAGATGCCACCCTGCGCATACATCTTCTCTCTTGTCCCTACAGTCATCAAGTCTGTGTTTACCAGGCTCAACCCGCGACACTTGGGCGCATTGCTAACAGCTGCATGCTCAGCCAGCGCCTCGCCGATCCACACATTCTCACGGTCGTCGGCACCCACGAGGAGTATAAGGTTGTTTCCAGCAGCGTCGTAGGAGTGAAGGAGGTTTGTGACTATGCGCAAGAGGCCGAGGCCCCGCGCGAGGATGACGAGCTCATCTTCTTCGCGCAGTTCTTTAAAGATGTCTTGTTGGAACTCCTATGATGTCATTAGTCAAGATAATGTGCTCAGGGGAGGAGAGACGGTACAAGAGGCAAGGAGAGCTTCACGGGGGCTTGTGCATCGTCTGGCATCGGATCGAAAGAGGGAGCCCGCGAAAAGTGTGGGAGGGGGAGGGGTGACGCGTGTTGAGACTTGGTGGGAGCGTCGCCGCGAAACGTCGCGCGGTCACGAGACCTGAGCTCTAACGTCCCCTCCAGCCCTCGACCGAACTTGGAAGTCTAGAATTCGATTCCAACAATTACAATGTCATCACGTCTAACGCTGAAGATTGAGTAGACGGAACCAAATCATGACGCGGAGTTTGGTTCGTCCCAAGACCGTGCGTTGGCTTTATACTCGGGCAACTTTGTACCCTCCCGCTGTATCAATCTTCTGTGTCAGAAAGCAAACGTACGTTCGTCATGTCTTCAATAGTACAGGTACAAATACATGATGCTCTTGAGCATGTGGAGTGGAACCGAACAGTTTCATTGTGTACTCGCCCTAATCTCCGCCTGCCTCTTGCGACCCTCCTCAGCATACGCGTCTCGTTCTTTCCTCTTGACTTCTTGCTCTTCAGCAGATCGCTTTTCATCAATCTCCTTCTGTGCAGCCCAAACTAGTGCTGTTAATATCTTCTTCGGTAGCGAGGATACATGCATCCACCAATGGACGGGTGACATACTGGGTTTATTCGACTTTGATGCCTCCTTCAGCTGGGTAACGAAATTGTCGAAATCTTGCTGCCGCTGCTCCCTGTTTGCAAGGGCTTTTTTCTGCAGATCTGGGTTGTACCTCTGCAGAGAGTAAGTTTGCAACCTCCATGGTAGCGTTCGCGTGGCAAGGAAGGTTACCTTGAAGATTTCCTCTTCGGTCGGTGTCACCCACATGACGAGGGCGGGACCACCTATACACAGCACTACGCCTCTACGTGGTATTAGGTGTCAAGTCTCGTGAGCAAGTAGGAGGACGTCCACGTACGCCGAGATGGCCTTGATGTATGCTTTAGTGGACGGCATGTTGTGTGGTTGCAGGCCTGTGCAGCACTTGGAAGAGCCTGTCCGGTATGTGGTTGTCTTGACTGGATCAAGGAACGGGCGTTTGATTGTGGCTGTGGTGAGCGTTGCACCGTGTCACCGGCGCACCGTCGACATCATGATCCAGATTGAGTTTGGCGATGCCCAGTGGCGGTGCAGGTGCCCAGCCACAGCTTCCCACGTCACGTGAACATTTGGGCCCACCACCTGCAGACCTGGCATGCACCTGGGCAGACCCGCAATGCCATCCTCCTGGGCAATGGGCATGGATGTCAAGGTTGCATGCGGCGGCGTCGATAGCCGGGCATGAGGCCCCGACAATACCGCCGAGAGGGTCTCGTGTTGATTGCTGTCATTGGCAGACTGACTCTACGTGCATGATCCGCGTCGAGGTCCTGAGGCTCTGCGACTTGCTTTGGTACGGGGACTGCGTGATGCGAGCGCATGCGTGAGGCTGAAACCGAGCATCAGTCGCCGCTCCCACCCGGCAGCCTCCAGCGTTCAATGTTGCAGTGCCAGCCAGGCGCGTCCTTGCTCGCGTGCGTCCGATATGACAAAGTCAAGTGCGCTACGGACCAAGGTTCAAGGTGCATGGAGCATCATCCAAGTCCTGATTCCTGCACACGCAATCCACGGCAAGTCATCCACCGCGGGATCCCACGTCTGATTCAGGGCTCGAATGCAAGATCGCGAGCGCGCTACGTAGTCATTTCGAATTGAAACCTTGGATCCGCCCGCGTGTTTGGGACACAGCATTGCTTATTGGACGCTGCAGTGGCGCTGCTCCTTGCAGCCTCATTTACCTGTGCTCGAGGGCGCACCTTCAAGCCGACAATTTGCTGGTCCTGGGAACCCGCTTTATAACCAGTCTCTCGTCCTGTCGCCCACGTCAGTCGTCTTGCCATTTTGCAATTTTGTAACACCCCTGCCAAGCAATCACCGGCATCCGACAATACGGAACAACCCACGTCGGCTGTGGCCGTGCTATTTACGGTGTCAACGTGGAGACTGCGCCCGCCCTTCGAGAGAGTAGATGCCCGTGCCCCCTTATAAGCCGTGAGCCACCCGCTGGTACGCGAACGGCCTCAGTAGTCGCTACTCGTTAGCCTCAGGATCACCGTACAGCATCGGGTGGCTTCGCGCCGACAACGCCGCGACCATGGCCCATCAGCAGCAGTACGACAACTACCCACAGTCGCGCCAGCTGCAATACTACGAGCAATGGCGCACACAGCAGGGCCAGCAGCAGGGACAGTCGGGGCAGCGTACACAGCAACACCCGCAACATGCTCATCAAGCCCAGCAGAGCTATGAAGGCTACGAGGGATATGAAGGCTATGACGATTATGGTGGATATCAAGAACAACACGGACACCAGGGAGGACAGCAGCAACATCGTGGGCCCCAAGCACAGCAGCACCCGGACCGCGGCAACCAGTACGACCAGCAGTACTACGACAATGGCTACGACAATGGCTACGACCAAGGAGGCTATGGGCAATGGGACAACGGCCACTATGAGCAGCAGGATGGATGGGGCCACGCTCAGCCACAGGGTGGCTATCAAGATGCGTCTGGGTACACCAGACAAGCTCCACACTCTCAAGGACGCGGACAAGGACAGGGCCGACCACCACCTCAGGACCAACACTACGCCCCCGAGCCGTCGCGCGGTGAGCGCCAGCCGCGATCACCACCACAGCAGCGTAAGGATCCCAGGAACAGACCCGCAGATCCAGGGGCTCGATCACCCCCGAATCAAGGACGTGGAAATGGCCAGCCGCCAAATTCACAACAAGGTCGAGGAGGAGTACAGAGACCACCAGGTGAGTTTTGACGCGATATGAACGAAGAAGCTGGAGCACAGTGTCATAATTTGTGTATGAGTGCTGACGAAATGCTGCAGGACTCGACCGTTCCCTTCTGAACCCTGTACGCCCCAAGGCTTTGCCTCAAGACAACCCTTTTCCGACATTTCCTGCGCAAAAGTCCAAACAGCCAGGGTCAACACCAGTAGAGGCGGTGACTAAGAACATGGCGCAGATGAACTTGAATGGTGGAGGGGCTCCAGGCAGACCGCGAGGAGCTTCAAACAATCGAGGCCCACCGATGCAGCAGCCGCAACACCGGGGACAACGACAAGATAGACCAGATAACAATCCGCGACAAGACTCCGGTCATTTTGAAGATAGCCCGTCCAACCAGAGGTATCCACCAAATCAGGCTTCAATTGGACAACGCCCACCCCCGATGCCTCTACATGCTGCACGTACGCCCGGGGCACACAGAATGTCAGATCCGAAGTCGCCCTCACAGCGAGCTTTTGGGCCAAACACTCAGCGCTCTGTCACAATGCCACATAGTCTGCCAAGTGAAGGACAAGCAATGGGACACAACGCTCGAGAGCAGTGGGCTGAGCCAGGCGTTGTGGATGGTTACCATGGCCCTGAATCACCTGCATACATCCCCCCCAGGCCTTCGACTGGGGGCGGGACAAGGCATAATAATACTCAAGCGCAGCAGGAGCATAGACCGCCTATGCCACCGGCGCTGCCTTCACAGCAGCAATATCAACCGCAGTATCAGCCGCAATACCAGCCTCCTGCCCAAACATATCAGGCACCTGCTGAAGCACACGGCCATCTTGACAACTTGTACGATGACTACTATGACGATAGTAACGATCGCAAGAGCTTGTCATCTGCGATGGATATGCCAAACTTTGACGCCATACCAGATACCAGCAACGCGCACCGGAGGGGAGACTCAATAGAAAATCACCTGTCGCCAGCTCTCAGACCACCCCAAGGAGGTCCTCAAATGGTAGGAAGAGCACCTTCACGTTCCGATCCGAACAATGCGTTCCAGAGACAAGCTTCACGAAGTCGCTCGCAGCCAGATCTGCATGACGGGTACACAAACGGTGTATACGAGATGCCTGGAGATGCGCCACCAATTCCCAATCTTTCACGGGCAAACACTGGATTTGCAGGTCCAGCTGGCTTGCCAAGTGGACCGCGAGCTGGTGGCCACGGTCCCACTCACAGGCGAATGTCAGGAGATGGCATGCATCGTAGGCCATCACAGCAGGGCTATGCGCAAGGTCAGCCGCAAGCTTTCGACCCAAGACATGCACGCCAACCACCACCAGTCCACCGAGCGTATTCAGACGAATCTGCTTTCTCGGAACCACCACCCAACAAAATGCGCAATGTAGTCTCACCCGTTGTGCCTGGACATCCCATTCCACGACCTGGCACGGCAGGACCAATGGCAGGACGGATACCCAATGATGCGCTTGCTAGGAGACCTGGTCCTGCCCAACTACCACCAAATCCAGATGCTCTACCATCTCATCCGACTCCAATTCGGCCTGGGCTTATGCAGCAGAATCAGCAACAGCAGATGGGTCCGCCTCCCGCGGCTCAGGGTGCCCGGCCACCGCCTATACGACAATACAATAGCGAACCTGGACGCGTCAGTCTCGAACGTCAAAACTCAAAGGCACAACCGCAGAGCGAGGTACCACACCCGGTAACATATGACGAACTTAATCGACTCCGCAACACTTTCCGATCAAATCCGTCTGATATAGCTACCGGAATGAAGCTCTCTAAGAAGCTCGTCGAAGCGTCCAATGTACTTGCAGATGAAGGTGGTACAGCAGACACACGAACGAAGAATAAGAACCGCGAAAAATTTATACTTGAGGCTCACAAGATCATCAAGAAGCTAGTGAACATTGGCTCTCCAGACGCTATGTTCTACCTTGCAGATTGCTATGGACAGGGTATGCTCGGGTTGCAAGTTGATACCAAAGAAGCATTCACGCTGTATCAGTCGGCTGCAAAGGGGGGGCATGCAGCAAGTGCATATCGGACAGCTGTGTGTTGCGAGATGGGCCATGAAGAAGGTGGCGGAACCAAACGAGATCCTCTCAAGGCGGTACAGTGGTACAGACGCGCTGCTGCGCTAGGCGATGCTCCTGCGTTATACAAGATGGGCATGATACTGCTCAAGGGGCTCTTGGGCCAGCAGAAGAACTTTGGTGAAGCCATCAACATGCTCAAACGAGCTGCGGAAAGGGCAGACCGTGACAACCCGCATGCGCTGCACGAATTGGGTCTCATCTACGAAGCACAAACCGGCAATGAGCGCATCATTAAGGATGAAGCATATGCACTGCAGCTCTTCCATCAAGCCGCGGAGCTGGGCTACAAATTCTCCCAATTCCGCCTCGGACAGGCGTACGAATATGGTCTGATAGGTTGCCCCATCGACGCCCGTACGAGCATCGCCTGGTACACAAAGGCTGCCGCTCAAGGAGAGCACCAAAGTGAGCTTGCACTATCAGGCTGGTACCTCACCGGAACATCTGGAATTCTCGAGCAAAGCGACACAGAAGCCTATCTCTGGGCACGCAAAGCAGCATGTGCGGAACCTCCCCTGCCAAAAGCTCTGTTCGCCATGGGCTACTTTACAGAAGTGGGCATAGGATGTCCCAGCAATCTGTCAGAGGCCAAACAGTGGTACGGTCGAGCCGCTGCCTTTAAATTCCCGAAAGCGCAGGAACGACTGGAGGACCTGAAGAAGGGGGGCTCAAAAGCACAGATGAAGCGTGAACGCCTTAGTCGGACGAACCAGAAGCAGCAAGAGGAGAATTGTACGGTTATGTGAGGTATGCGTGGGATGGTATCATGGCACTGGCGTTTGTATTTGAGGTGTATTATTACAATGGGCTGAGAGTAGTGTGGGGTGGATGGCATACTGGCGTTGCATCTTATCGGTGCTGTATGGATACGAAGAACATGGGAATCATAAGTTCTGAGTTTGCTCAAGGTCTATTGCGCACGTGAAAACGCGAACACATAATGAGGTGTGAATGACGCGACGCGGGGAAGCTGACCGACCCTAGCTCTGTGCCTAGGTAGCTTTCAATCTCCTACGTCCCGTTGTATACATACACAGACCTTCCACATACTCTATAATCAACCCCCTTCAATGATCAAAAATCCAATTCAGTTCTGTACCAGACACTGTCGTACAGCCGTAATCTCAACCTCGCAGACTCACTACGACAAACTCAAACTCAACCTCGCACCTTCCACACAACACAGCATCCATCAGCCGCATACAACATGCCCCAATCCCCCAAAATCACCAAAATCGAGGACCTCCCCGCAACAGAAGCAAAATGGATTGAATTCAAAAAGATCTCCTGGCAAGACCAAACGGGCAAAAACCGAGTCTGGGAAGCCGCCGCGCGCAAAACCCGCGGCCCCTCTGGCGTCGACGCCGTCGCAATCCTCACCCTCCTCAAACACCCATCGCGCGCCCCCTCCACCATAATAATCCTGCAATACCGTCCCCCCGTCGATGCTATATGCGTCGAGCTCCCCGCCGGTCTCGTCGACGCCGGCGAATCACCCAGCGATGCCAGCGTCCGCGAGTTACACGAGGAGACGGGGTACCAAGGGAAATTGAAATTCATCAGTCCGACGATTGTGAGTGATCCGGGGTTGAGTACGGCGAATATGCAGCTTGCGGTTGTGGAGGTGGATGTTGGGGATGAAGAGGCGCCGGAGCAGAAGTTGGAGGAGGGAGAGTTTATTGAAAGAGTTGTTGTGCCGGTGGAGGGGTTGTTTGAGAGGTTGGTGAAGTATGATGCAGAGGGAATGAGGGTGGATGCTAGGTTGTGGCATTGGGCGGCGGAGTACAAGGCTGCAAGGGAAATGTTGTGAGGTTATGTGATGGTGGGTTGGGGCTTGTGGTTCTAGAGGTTCGATCGACGCTGATTGTTTCAATATTCGGTTCTTTGAGTCCTCGAGTCTCACGTATGGGGCGCTTGAACCCGGTATGGGATGCAGAAGTCTTGCGGTAACCGACACATTCAGGGTGTAGTTGACGAAACGACACCTCTTCTTTCTAATTCGACACTCTTACTGTATTTACCCAACTACTCAAGATCGAAATTATAAGCTCCGTTGAGCATATAAGGTCAACACCTTATGTTCTGAATCTACTGGAATGTGCGGCTTACGCTATGGTCCATTCGTGTGCTCAGCGTCATTGACCCAACAAAGAGAAGCCTGGCAGATTCCCCATCTCCAAGCCTCGGAACTTCTATACGTATATGACTGCACACACTCCAAAATTACCTTTTTTTTACAAACCTATCTCAAATACCATGTTTTATCAAGGATTCTCGTCGGCGATTTGTCAAATGCATTCAACTTCCTTCGCATGAGATTCGATACTCACATGACCACTGCTGATACACCACTGATTATCTCCAAATCTACAGACTGGTACAGGGATGATGTGTATATTTTGGGTTTGTATAGGGTAGGATTACAAGGACATGTAATATCTACAAGTACCGTCAGATGGACTGAGGGAACGAAAAACCACGACGGGGGCTATTTCTCATACAACCACTCTCGAATTCACTCACTCACATACGGCCTTACTTCCCACCCCCAACCTCCACAAGAATCTTAACCTGATTATCTTTGTCGTGAATCAAACTCTTAAACCCCTTTTCTTCCACCTCTGTCAATTTGATGCGCTGCGTAATCATCTCCGCTGGCTTCATACTCCCCTCACTCAGCGCATCAATGACTTCCTGGAAATCGCCGACTGCATACGTCGCAACGCCCAAGTACGTGCGCTCTTTGAAATTAAAGTCGTTGGTGTAGATTGTACACGGCTTCTCCCAAATCGCAATATTGACAATGCAGCCCCGTGCTCGTGTGGCGTGAACAGCCTGGTTCAGCGCTGCTTGTACGCCCGCACAGTCGTAGACAATGTGCACGCCTTTGTTGGAGGTGAGTTCCTTGCAGCGTTTCGCTACATCTTCTTTCGTAGGATCAATGACAAAGTGTGCACCAAACTTCTTTGCGAATTCCTGTCGCCGTCGCGAGACTTCTGAGACGATGATTTTATCGCAGCCTTTGGCTTTGAGCGCGAGGATAGTCGATATACCGATTGGTCCGCCGCCGAGAATCAACGCGACGTCGCCGGGCTTGAAGGGGCTGATTTTCACGGCGTGCCAGCCAACTGCCAGAGGCTCAACCAGGGCGCCGATCTCCAGGGGGACATTGTCGGGCAGATGGTACAGTGTAGAAGCGGGAACGACGATATGGTCTGATAGACCTCCACCCCAGCCCGAGAGGCCGATGAAGCCGTTTTGCCAGCAGCAGTTTTGGAGGCCTTCTTCGCAGGCTGCGCAGGTGCCGTCGTAGATGATGGGTTGGATTACGACGCGGTCGCCGGGTTTATAGTTTGTGACGCCTTCGCCTACTTCTTCGACGGTACCGGAGAATTCGTGGCCGAAGGTTAGTGGGATGGTTTCGCCGGTGATGGGATGGGGGGTTGTGGGACAGAGGTTTGGGCCTGGGTGGGGGTGTGTCAAGTCAGTTTAGCGATTCATGGGTATAGTGTGCGTTGGACGTGACTTGCCACCGAGATACTCGTGTAAGTCTGTTTAGAGGTCAATGCATGTTCCATTGCATGAATATAGATGAGGTCCAACCTGTTCCACAGATGCCAACCCACGCTGGCTTGACCTTGACCTGGCCCTTTTTCACCTGCGGGATGGCTATCTTCTCAAAACGAAGATCATTTTGACCATGGAATCGTAGCGCATTCATTGTTCCCTCTCCCGGGGGAGGTGGTTGGTACGTCTCGTCTGATGCCATTTTGTGGGATGTGCTCTTTCAACTGACGGGTAACACCGAGAGAAACGGTTGGAAACAAGAGACAAAAGGAAAGAGCAACGACGGCAGCCATGGAAATGATGATTTAGCCATGCCGGCTATCTCCCGCTGGGACGGAAGAGGTGTTGGAGAAGTACTTCCCAGATCGCGGAATGCCAAAAGCGGAAAGCCTGCAGGTGATCACCCCGCGTTGACGATGCGGGGTAGATAGAGTACAGGCGCAAGAGACACAGCTACGCCACAGCCACACATGCACACGTCCGTCGCAGTCTTCCAACACGACGAAAGCGCTGGGTACCATAAGTTGTGGAGGGGCTAGTCCTAGTCCCTGAATAACAGGCCAAACTCGAGAGGCATCGGTCGTATGGCACTCGTGTGGTGTCATTGGAAGGTCCCCGCTGTGAGTGCAAATGTTAGCAGTTTCGAAGTCATCTCCAGAATCATCTCAGACATCAAGCTGCCGGTCGTGCAACAGTCTGGGTAGAGTCCCAAGGTCGATGGAATTGAAACAGCCTTCCAAATCCTCTGCAAAGATGTCATCGGCAAGCCTATACCACAACAAATCTAGCCTAAGCGACTCGGAACGTTGCATCGTCATAGCCCCCTGCGATCGGAACAGCTGTCGGAATCGCCATCCTACCAGACACCAACATGCTGCCGTCAAGCTTTGGACCAAGCCGAGACTGTTTGGCTCAACCGCTTCTAAAGCTGGACCGACGACAACATTGGTCAAAGACGCGACGTGCTGCCGAATGTGGTACCAGGACTATACAAGCCGTGGGGGCAGTGTACCTGAACATGTCCCCATGCCAGGACGCAAGGAATGGTCGTGGATGCTGAATTTTCAAGAGCCTTCCACAACTCTGCCTAATTAAATTTTGCGGCATGATTACACTGACAAAATCAACGGTTGGCTTAAACCCGGGTCCAGCGTCCACCCAGCAACGGAGGCATGCGCGCATGCAGTCGATGTCGCCGTCGTTGACGCGCTGGTGACGATGACAAAAAAGGTACAATTGCACGAGCCAACTGACAGTGGCTGCGTGGCTCTGGCTGCAACCAATTAGACCAGAGCATTCCCAATGGTATCGGCGGGGACGTCCAAATCTCGGGCTTTGTTATGACGTCGTCGGCAGCAATCCGATGAGCCGATGGATCGTGGAGCGCGAGATTTAGCAATGGGTCAAATACGTACATTTAGTTGCCCCTCAACACCTGCCCCTCCTATAAACAGTAACTCTGCGAACTTTCCTCTTCGCAAACCACAGACCCTCAGTTCCTCAATCACATCATCACAAACTTCAAAATGCCTTACCCAGAAACCACCGACGCCTTTGCGATCAACGACATCAAAAATTGGAGCACTTTCAAGCGCCAGGAGGTCAGTTCTTACGTCAGAATTCCTTCAATTCCTCATACTGACCATCTACCAGTTGCCCCTCAAGAAGTTTGAGGAGACTGATGTCGACATTGCCATTGACGCCTGTGGTGTCTGCGCTTCAGATATCCACACCATCACCGGTGGATGGGGAGATGACATTCCTCTTCCTCTCTGCGTTGGCCACGAGGTGATTGGCAAGGTCGTCAAGGTCGGATCCAAGGTCACACGCGTCAAGGTTGGAGACAGAGCCGGAATTGGTGCCCAGATTGGCGCCGATCTTACCTGCGGCAACTGTAGGGCAGACCAGGAGAACTACTGCGAAAACCAAGTCGACACTTATGGTGCTAAGCACACCGATGGCACCGTTGCACAGGGTGGCTACTCCAGCCATATCCGTGGAAACGAGTACTTCGTCTTCAAGATCCCAGACAACCTCGACACTGCGCTCGCAGCCCCTATGCTGTGTGCCGGTCTGACCACATACTCGCCTCTGAAGAGGCTAGGAGCTGGTCCCGGCAAGAAGGTTGCCATTGTAGGCCTGTACGTACCCTCCCGAGCCACCACTTCCAAGAACAACAACTGACAATCAGTAGTGGCGGTCTCGGTCACTTCGGTGTCCTCTGGTCTGTCGCTCTAGGCGCAGAGACCTATGTCATCTCGCACAGTGCCTCGAAGAAGGATGACGCAATGAAGATGGGTGCAAAGGACTTCATCGTCACCAACGAGAAGGGCTGGAACGAGAAGCACAAGTTCAAGTTCGACTTCATCATCAACACCGCCGATGCCACCGACAAGTTCGACCTCTCAGAATACTTTTCCACCCTCAAGGTCGGAGGTACCTTCCACATGGTCGGCTTCCCAGACAATCCACTCCCCGCCATGCAGGCCCAGATCTTCGCTCCCAACGGTTGCTACATGGGCGCGTCCCACATTGGTAACAGGCCCGAAATGGAGGAGATGCTTGAGCTCGCGTCGAAACAGAACATCAAGTCATGGGTGCAGGAGATTCCTCTCAGTGAGGCGGGTATCAAGGAGGCGGTTGAGCGTGTCTACAAGAACGATAATGTGCGGTACAGGATTACGCTCACAAAGTTCGATGACGTCTTCGGTAAGAGGGCTTAGAATGTCTGTGCGAATATAGCGATTTACGATACCAATTGAATGAAGATGTATAATCACGAGTATCCATGAGTACCAGCCAACTTGTGTGGAGATCTGAATCATGTCCGTCGCCCCGCCTCGGCTGAAGCGCGCATGCCCCACCAAAAAGTCGCGTCGCGTCTCCCATCACCGCCGTCCTCAGTCTCCACCCAACACCCTCCTTTTCCCACTCCCCCCCAAACCCCACAACAATGCCATCAATACCCCTGCACATCGCCCTCTCCCCCACCACAACCACAACCACAACAGCAACCAGCAACCCCCTCCCCTCCCTCCTCCACACCCCGACCGGCCTCGCCCTCCTCGAAATTCAAGGCACAGTCCACTACCCCCCACCAACCACAACCAGCCCTCTCACAACCCAAATCGGCAAACTCGTGTTCCCGCTGTACAACCCAACCACCAACGATGCAAGCGATACCAAGTGGATGAAGCGCGTGTACATGTATATTGGCAAGGGCCAACGGATGACGGGGGAGTGTAGGAAGTTAGGGAGGCCAATTGGGGTTGTGCGGAAATGTAGTCGTGTTGGTGGGGATGTGAGGATGAGAGAGGGTGATGACGATGATGGGGGGAATGATGGAGATGGGGGGGTGGGAGAGAGGGAGATCAAGGAGGAATTGGAGATTGTAGAGGTGGTGAGGTATAAAATTGTGTTTTCTGCGAGGCCGGAGCCGATTAGTGGGATTGCGGAGGAGTGACGCAGATTGGAATTGATGGAGTGCCCGTTGTTGAAAGGGACGGAATGTATAGCATGGCGAAATGGTGGTATTGCACACACACACACACACACACACACACACATCATGGCGGATCTCGGAACCGTACCGCATACGCGTAGGCACGCCACAACTCACCAAATATCTGATATCGATTTCAAGATCGATAGTTACAGCTCATGAGGGAACCAGGCAAAGGCCTCGTGGGTCCGCAAGATTATATCCGATTTCTACTGTAGCCATTTCGCTTCTACATCGCGCGATCATACCAATGACACCACAAAACGAATACAAGCCCCAGTCTCAGCCCTTGTATCGATCAAGGATTACTACGGAACCAGGAGCCGATTCCGCCACCAAAACATGATGCAAAAAGCATCGTTTGCAAATCCAGAAGCAAGTCTGACGATATTATGCCGCACCACGGTTCGATGTAACATACACTAGAATAATAACATACATAGAGTATCATTACATGCATACACACGATATATCTAAATTATAGACATACAAAATACCATTATACATCCATGTCGCAAACCTCCCGACTTGAACTTCCCTCCTTCCAAATCAACGTGAAATGAAAACCACGAATAACGCTTCCTAACTTTTAACATTTTTTCTACTGCTGTCTGTTTAAAGACTATGATGGGCGTTCTTTGATAAAAATCTAGACGTGTAATTGATGACGTTAAAAAGTTTTCTTCTTTCACTATCTACCACTTATTCTGCAAAGCAAGGAATATCTACGCTTGGTTGGGGTTTGTGTGGATGGTATGCAATGTAGAGTCGCAAAATAGAAATAGTCGGATAAGAGCGCGTTCGTATGTTTCGTTGGTGGGCGTGGCAGGGGCAGGGGGCTTGATGGGTATATACTGGCTCACTCTCTGACCAATCGAATAGCCCCCCCCCCCCCCACGCAGCTAGTCTTGCGCGTAAAGTGAGATGAACACAATGGCATAGAAGAATTCCATGGAGTAAATCGACAGGCTATTGTATCCGGAAATTTCTAGGGATTCATCATGGTATTTACGGACGTTCTGCCGTGATCTTGAAAACAAATTCCCCACATGGATAGAAAAATTGAACAGGAGGTCACTTTGTAGTCGCAGTTGATATTGGGAAAGATGGAGTGTTTATACGTACAGGATTTGTGATGCTCTTGCTGCCGGCTTTGTCATCAGTGATGGGCAGAAAGGGGGGACACTTCAACTTATCAAGTGTGGCTGATGTGTTGTGTGTGAAGTTTCCCTCGGGAACCAATGGTCCAAGTGAACTCAAGTCTTTGACATGGAGAGTCATGTCAAATTAGTGGGAGATGATGTTAACATTTTTTTGCTAGAATGCTTACTGGCTACTCGAGTAGCATGTGCCGATAACGCTCTAGAAAAGAAGGAAACGAAATAAGAAAGTGGAAAACTTGTTTCTGTCGTCTTCACTATCAAAATATCCAGTAGTATGGTAATTTTACACAAGGATTTATATGACACGCCACACTATGTGGAGATTTTGGCCAAATGCGGCTATATGAGCGAAGTGAGATGTGGCTGAGTGTCACTTCGTAAGAGATTGCAGGAAGTTCAACCATATGAGGCAATGATGCTGATGTCCCTCGATTAAAGTTTGCAGAGACTCCGATTCTGAGAGATGTGTTACTTCGAGGCATGTTCCCACCACCACAAGTATCGATATGTCACTGCCAAGCATCCACGATGATCTTTGGACAGAGGTAAACAGCCGCGTCTGTAAAGCTTCAAGGCCTACACAGTGTTGTAAACGGGAAAGGCTATACGTTTATGTCTGATATGAGACCTACAACAGAGGTTTATTGCAAATTCTCTCAGGCGTCACACAGGCCAAGTCACTGTATGACACGTTGACTCTGCAGCACATGACCAACCCACCATGTATACCCTCATTACCGGAACAGTGGCTGCTGCAACATGACAACGGTTCCTACCGTGCTAAGCGAAGTGACACTACCGAGCGCCAGTCACTCGTCAGCTCCGTACCTGCATTATGTTCCGAGCATGTTCGCGGCCTTGTGGAATCGGGCCTTCTTTGCATAACACTCTCGCTTCGTCCAACGTCAGTTGAAGATTGTGTACATCTCCACGGAGCCATCAACTCCCCTAACACCACTCAATAGAGAGTGCTAAAGAGACCACAGAGGTTCAGAGGCATAGCGTGCTATCTCCTAGACTGACGGCACTAAAATTTCTCACAAGCAGGACGCATGTCGAGCTCGTGGGTCCACAAACACGGCTTCTGGTTGTGCAGAAACAGGTAAGTCTCACCAACGGCATCAGCGCTCATCTTCTTGCCTGTCTTCTGGTCATCTCCATCTTCGTCGACAATGGCGCCGTTGCCGATGGTGTGGACAACGTGTACCCCACGCTCGCTCATCTCCCGAGCCAGGGTCTGAGCAAGTTGCCGAACAGAGGAACGGCTCGCGCCATAGGCTGCAAATTGTGCACTGTACTTGTTAGTCATAAAATCCCCGGCCTTCAGGGGAAGAAGAAAAAGCATACCTGCAGCGTAGAGCCCCCAGCGTTCCAGTGAAGATAAGCGTCTATCTTCTCGTCAGCCCAACGTCAAGCATGCCTTGGAAATTAACACTCACCCCCTTCTTTCCCCCACCTTCGCTCAGCCCCTCTTCCCCATGGTCCTCAAAGAATCTTTTCAAACTCTCTTGCGCAAATGTAAAAGCCCCACCAACATATGTCTCCAAGCTCTGTTCAAATTCGTTTCGCGTTTCCTGTAGGAATGGTTTCTTGGATGAATGTTTAATGCTGTAAATTGCTAGCTTGAGTTTGAGGCCCGCGAAGCTCTCGTGGGATTTGATGTCTTGGAAGGTCTTGGTAAGTGAGTCTTCTGAGGTATCGGTTGGGAAGGCCTCTAGTACGGCGTTGGGGTTGGTAGTGTGGATGTTTGTGATTACTGAGGAGAGGGACTCGGGGCGGCGGGCGAGGAGGGCTACAGCGAGATTGCCGTATGAGGGGTGGGATAGGATGCGTGATATGCCTGTACCCTGTTGTTTGGACATGTGAGATTCGGTGACTTGGTGTATGGGTGCGTCTCATGTGGCATCGAATGACTTACGGTCGCAGGACCGGCACCGATGAGGACAGCCAAGCCGGTAGGAGCCATTGTTGCAGTTTGAGTTTCTGAGTATGCTCCCGTCGTGGACTCTGTTTCTTGAAAAGCTGATATCGAGCTATCGAGATATCGACATGTTGCGAAGACATGGCTGTTGTTACTCCGCAAGCATTACATCATCGCTCATGTTACGCGGAAGGTGTTCCGTCGGTCGTAGACCTCTAACTTAATCGAGGTAAGACTCATCGCGATACCTCCTCAGGACGCAACACTGTGGTATTGCACCATTCTCATGACGCAACGAGGGCGTAGCAGAGCACACGCTTGACGGGGCATCACAAGGACCTTATGAACTCAGTAATCAGCAAGTATTACTGAAGCTTGTACCCTCAAGGTATACTCATCCCACATGACAGGCGATGGTAGTAGCAAGAATCAGAGTCGTCTCAGCTGACTTGCGCGAGTAATACTTATGGGTTCCAATGACTCAGATTTGACGACGTCAATGTCATAACCATATGGTAGCTCAGTCTGATAGAGAGACAGCTGGGGTCCTCCCCTCTGCTAGATCTTCGGGTTATCTAGCATACCACAACACGAGTATCCATCGGCACGTGGAGGCGCATGCTAATCACACTGCAGATGATGCTATCTAGGATGCCCCTGTCGGGGCAGGGGCTCTGCGTGCACCGCAAGTACGCCCCATCCATGCCCCACCGTCGAGACTGCGTCTTTGGTGTGGCTCGAAGTGAACCCTGCCGTCTGCGAGTACGTTGTGGCTAAAGGTTAGTCCTTGGAATGATTCGATGGAGCCCCTAACCATCAACTAGCTACTATCGTTTATGCCTTCAGCCTCATCCATGCTATTATGGCATGTAATGTGAATTTCTCCTCATTCTGCAGTCAACAAATGTATGCGGAACGCCTGGCTCTCATGAATTCCGCGAGTCATGATGGCATGTGGCATTATCGTTTCCGTATCGAGTACCTAGGTAGTGTCCGTTCAGCCTAACATGTGACCCGATTAACCTTGCTCTACGCGCATTGCACATAGAGACAGGACCGATTGACTGTCAGCAGCAGTTCTCCCAGACGAGACGGTGAGGAAAGATCAGGATTGACCGGTTGCTGACAATTCCTGTGAAGTCATGCTGGATCTTCTGCATGGAACGCGTATGGATATGAGGTGAGCAAAGTCGAAGTCGTAGCATAGACGTCAGATGAACCGCAGACATTGTAGGAGCCGCTTCCCAAGCCAGACGACGGCCCTCTGCCTTGTTTGAGTAGCAATCCAAGATACCAGGCTCAGCACAAGCTGGGTTGGCCATGTCGTCGACGTGTCTGCTGTGCATGCAATGGGTTTGGGGACAGCCCTCGGGAGCGAGCCGACAGCCGAGCTATGCTCATTGGAGAGCGCCGAATCGCTAGAGCGGATCGGGAAGGGGTTGCGCTGGCACCTTCAAAGCAAAATCCAACCACCAGCCATTTTGCCCCCTCGGACAATCGTCGATGCGTCTTGTATCGTCAAGAACCGCACACCCAGCCGTCGAATCCTTTCGGTACACGGCAGAATGCGGCTATCGCGGGCAATCGAGCCCGTGCTCATGAGTCTAGGTCTTGCATCGACGCTCACCGATCAGAACAAGTAGGCGTTGGCTAGGGGGATCGCGGCATTGGCTGCCTCCTGTAAGTCAAGCCCCCCGTAATGGGGACGCCATGCTGCGAGGCACCCCTTGCGCTTATCTTTTGCCCTGGGCCTATATCAGATTGCTTATACTATGGCAAGAATTCAAGATACATCGAATCTGCATTTGGAGCTTTCATTGCTCACTTCGCCGGTACCTGTCTTCAGTAGGAATCATGCGTTGCTTCAGACCATGGTGGCCATGACTGTCCTCCCGAATATTTGAAATCAGTATTGGGCTGCCAGGGCAGACAATGGCAAGAGCGCGGTCCGCAAATGACACCGACATAACACAGTAGACCGCTCCAGCACTCGCTCAACCCTGGTGAGCCAGGATGTTGAAACAGAACTCCAAGCCCAGTTTTTTTCGGTACTGCACTGATCACCAAGTACGATACGCAGACATACGTAATTCGCATTGCGATTGCCTGTACGCGAAAGCAGGCTGAACAGCAATAAGACTGAGACTGACTTGACAGAATGCGGAGTCTCCCCACCTAGTAAGGTAGGCTTACCACGCCGCGTTGCGAGCGTGCAACTCAATCTCAGCTTTCGTAAGGTGTAGGCTAGCACGAAACAGCCATGTCTCCACGCACCGCAACAAGGTGCCGCAACAAAACAAATGATTTGCGCTAGGACACAAGCCGGGCATCGCAAATGCATAATGCGGCGCAGTGCCATAGCATACGGCGGTTGTCCCGTCTCCGCTACATGCTGGGCGTGCGACTACTACACCACTACCTCATGTGCAGCACAGGAGGGTTCTCGACGTATAAACTTCAGCCTTACATTAACGCACATCGCTCCCCGGAACTGCCTCCGCCGTAGTTCCTTTTGTGCGGTATCGAACTAGGGGTGGTTTGGCACGGCAACCATCGAGATGAGTTCATGCTATTCTGATAACCAAGCAGTGATCTCGGTACAAGAGGATATACCGTACCGCGTACATGGTAACAGGAGACTGGAATTTCTCTCCACCAATTGCCGATCACCGTTGAACGGGTCACTCGTACATCTGATACTTGCCACAGATTGACAATTCCATAAACCTTCAAGGCTCTCACCGCTCGATCCGGAGACTGTCTAGCCCCAACAACGTCCATGCGTGAGCACGGGCCGTGTTGCTTAGCACGACTACAGTGTACGAGTCCGCGTCAACCTGTCACGGTCGTCAAGCTCGACCGAATGCAGGTGTTGACATATGCAAGCGTCAGGATCGAGCAGAGCCGAGCACGTTCTGCCAAACTTTACTCAGAGGCGAGCCATGCGCTATCGCTTTTCTATCATTCCTCCAAGAACATTTGACTCGTAAAGATGGACTTCTAGCTGCATACTGCTACTACAGTACCAACGCCCGTGATCAGGGGTGATGGGTAGTCTCGCTGGTCATGCGGGAGGCATTCGTGCTGCCATTACGCCATATCTGGAGAACGAGAGAGAGAGACTTCCGCACACCGCCGGCCGAGGCACTTCGCTTCAAGTGATGGCAAGTGGAGTATGCCCCTGCTCGCAACACTCCCAATGCCTGACTACAAGCTAGCCACGAGCGAACGGCCCGGTAGCGCGTGGGCCCTACTAGGCAAGGCGACCGTGGCCAGCTAATACGCAACACTTAGTCACTCAGACCGCTTGTGGCGCCTTCGCGTTGCTCCGAGGAGGGGCGGTTACATATGTTGGTGGAGTGGTACGAATTC
This sequence comes from Plenodomus tracheiphilus IPT5, assembly GCA_010093695.1. Taxonomy (NCBI): domain Eukaryota; kingdom Fungi; phylum Ascomycota; class Dothideomycetes; order Pleosporales; family Leptosphaeriaceae; genus Plenodomus; species Plenodomus tracheiphilus. The sequence continues at coordinate 359,670 of MU006315.1, forward strand.
TGATTGGAACCAAGCCACAGTGCGCGAATCAAATCAACACACTTCTACTCAACACAACGATATACACAACAGTACGGCCCGAGTTTTCTGTAAGTTCTTTGCTCGGAAGGATTATCGTATTCAAGCCCAGATCATCTAGTAGGGACAGACATCGGCTTTGGGGGAAATTGGAAAGTGTGAATGGGCTTTCCAAATCAGCCGAGAGGGGGGATCGATATGTTCGTAAGCTAACATTGGTTTGCTTTGAGCTCATTTGCTGGCCACGACCAATCCAGCCGCGGCCTCGATGTACCCTGACAGCTGCACGACTAGAGAAGACGTGGCTGCCGTCCTCCACGATCAAGCGTTAGCGGAAGGCCACTGCGTGACCCAGTCCACAAGCATTTCGACTGCAGCTATCACATCACGTTATCGTGCAGTCTTCCGGTGAAGGAATCGAGACGGCCATGACGAGGAAAGTGTGGCGACCGTGCCAGTGCCTACACATGTTGTCACTTCGCAAACGCAAGGTCGCCGATCACGCAACCCCTGCCGCGTGATCGAACTCGATTTACACCTGCAGACTTGATCCAGCCTTGGACAAGATATCCATTGAGTGTTCACCGGGTATTGGTATCTTCTGACGCTGACAGTACTGTACCCTTCCTTGGAGTGATATTGACATTCCACGGTGTAGAGTTGGCCCTCTGGCCGGTGTGATCAACGCTGACTAGTATGGTAGTAGTATGCAGACTTTGGTTGACTCCGAGAGTGGAGCATTGCGGGAAGTGTCTTGTAGGGCTGATGCATGCAATGATCACTAGCATTTACGATCTACATATGTCGACGGCCCATGGAGTATACGCAACGCTTGAAACAATTTTCGGCGTCACTTTGAGGGCATCTCGTTACGAATTCGCGAGGACGCGTTACGAGCTTGTGGCTTCTTCCGCCGGTTGCCACACAAGGCTGTCACATAAAGGCATGTCGAGCCTTCTCTCAGAGCCTCGGGAACAGCGGTAAAGTAAGCCGGTAATAGCTTTTCTTGTTAGCTGAGATGAGACTTGGGCTAGGGAACCTAGTTCCGCCTGTGTGGCGAAGCTTCGATATGTTCCGCTGCACCCTGCCTGCACCCTTAACCCGAGTACTGGAAAACGTGGTGTAGGCGTGCTCGGTGCCTCGTGCTGACCCAACAGGCTTCACTTACGTTTGACCATCAGGTGACGAACGGGAGCGGGCGACTTCAACCCTAGCCTGCAAGACGATGGGGTGCTGCAGCGCGGCGGGCTAGCCAAGTGCTTGTTGTCTGTGATTCAACGGTTTACCGAATTCTAGTATGCCATGTGTTCGTTGACTGCGGCTCAGTCAGCTCTATATTAAAACACATCTAGGACAGCGCTCTATGGGACAACCGGTGCTGAATGTTTCAGTGTATGACTACCGTACCTTGAATGGTTATGAGTGTATATAAGCCCTCGCCCTGAACCCCATCTTCCTCTACTTACAACCACTACACTTTTTCGCCTTACCAAAGTTCAGCCTTACTTTTTCATAATCAGAAAAGACGAATATCAGAACCAGCACAATTCCAAGCACGCTCGATACATAAGAGAACCAACTACGCAACCATGTCACTGTATTCGCTCAGCCCAAGGTCCTCTAACGAAAGTCTGCAGAGCAGCTCCTCAACTTCCTCAGCACCTGACAAACTTGCGCCCGCCATCAAAGGACCCATGGTCTGGCAAGGAGCCGAGCTCGATCCTGCACAGTACGTCATCCACCTGAGCGACCGCGAGATCCAAGACATTCGGGCAGCAGTCATCAAAGTCAAGAGTAAGTCATTTCCAGTTGGGGCATTAGCCCACCAGCTCTCCCATCAGCAAAAAGAACCCGTAAAACAAATTAAACTCAAGATGCATCATACAAAAAGTAAACTAATCACCTATTCCCAAGTTGCCGGACTTGACCGGTCAGAGATCAGCCAAGAGACCTTCGACTTGGGCAATCCGGACCTAATGCGCCGTCTATCTTCAATCAGTAAAGAACTCCACGAGGGCCGAGGTGTCGCCGTTGTCCGCGGTCTAGACACTGCCCGCTTTAACGATGAAGAAGCCGTCGTTGCTTTTGCGGGAGTATGCGCACACATCTGTCCGCAACGAGCAACTGACTCGTATGCAAACCAGACCCTGAGTAAGTTAGAGTGCTCCGTTTCCGCCACTATGGTAACTTTCCCGTCAGACTAACACTTTTTTGTGATGCAGGTCATGTTCGCGATGCTACGAAGGATGCTGTTCCTGTTTGGGCAAGGGATATTGGTCTTGCCGGGTCGAAAATTACCGCGGCCATGGATTTTCACAGTGATCGGTTCTCCGGGGATGTGATTGCGTTGCATGTCCGTAACGACGGTGGTGGGGATGCCGGCGGCGAACAGCTCGTAGTCAGTTTCCCAAGGATCTACAACGAGCTCCTCGAGAGCGATCCCGAGGTCCTGGAGACAATGGCGGAACCACAGTGGCCCTTTGAGCTCAAGCAAAAGTAAGTCATCTCCCGGCTTTTCCCCTGTCCCCTTCCCCGATCCGAACATACCCCAAAGAGTCAATCTGACAACCCACTTCAGGGATAAAGCACCATACCTCGAACTGGGATCAACCCTCTTCTTTTCAAAGGGCAAGCCCATGTGCCAGCTGGTCAAGGCCCCGCTCGTGGGAACGCCATTGATCCACCGCGATCCCAGTATGCCCGTCCTAACGGCCAAGCAAAAGCACGCTTTGGAGGCGGTCGAGGGGTTAGCGAAGCGCTTCTGCACTACCCTAGACCGTCAGCAGGGCGATATTCAGTTTCTCCACAACTTGAGTATCATGCATGCTCGCGGAGCTTACCGTGGCACAGACGGCAAGCCTAGCACTCGCCATCTCCTACGCATGTTCCTTCGTGATCCTGAAAATGCGTGGGACAAGCCTGCCTCGTATCGCCATAATTTTGACGACCCGTTCATGCCTGGTAGGCCTCAGAACTTGCCGGTCATTGATAATGATCCTTGGAGGATCATTAGCGGCCGTGAGAGCCATGGTTAGATGGCCACTTTGACCACCAGGTACGCGTATTGGTACAGTAATCATGGCGAGTCGAAACATGGTAGCATGGAATGGAGTCATGGCAGTTTATGAATGTTCTCCTTTGTAGTTGGACAAGATTGTTCTTACTGTACGCATAGGTGATACTACTATCATGGTAGTATATCAGCACTTGAATCAGAATTTCATTGAGCATAAGTATCTTGGTATTAGACCTCCCACCCAGGAAATGACGTGACTTGGTATCAAACTGAGACGGAATTTTGTGAAACCCAACCAGCCATGTAAATTAAGCGCCTGCTTCCTTGAAAAGCTTGACTATCCACTCATTGGAAGTAGACCAGTGCGTCGCAGCAAAGCCAGTTAAAGGAGGCTGAAATCGATCTGCTGACGTTAGCACGTGGGATTTATATTCAAAATGTGCAACTGACCCGGATCTGACCTATCAAACAAATTTGCAATTCTGGTCACATACTCGAAGCCCTCAGCATCAATGTGACCCTTCTCACGTAATTCTTCGGGGTTGTCACGCGCAAGTTTGAATGGCGAATAGCCACGAAGAATGCAGCGCCAATGATACAACAGAACTGGAAAAGCAAATTCCCACTTCTTGATTTGAGTCGTGACCACGTTGCTAACCTGGTTCCCGATCAACTACTCGAGTTAGCCTCCTTCAAGTGCAAAAGTCGAGAATAGTCAACTTACAGTGCCATTTTTAGATTTGATATAGTCGTGGGCTCCGTGTTGTATGTACTCCAGATTCCAGAAAATGACATAGAACGCCAGGAATAATTCATACCACGGCTTGATCCGAGGCTTAAAGATCAGGGCCGCCATTTCCTTGACGAACATCTTCTCCAGCTTTCGCAGGTACTTCACCGCAGCAACATCCATCTGATGAGTGATGGCTCCTGGTAGTGGTCGGTCACAAGACTTCCGATCGTACGCTTCGTAGTCGCTGCGGCCAAGTCTTGTGTAGTCGTATTCCCGGATACCAGGTATGTTGTTGGACCAAACGGAACCATAACCTTGTGAGACGACAGAGAGACATTGCAGCCGCATAGCCAGGTCCAGAGTCTTGGAACCTTTTATGCTTCGCATGCGCACTACTTCCTGATAAGTATGGTACGCTACCTCATCCTGACGGATCCGGGAGAAGATCCACTCTTCAATCGCGGGCTGCAGACTTGAGAAGTACCTCTCAAAGGTTGGCACTAGGCTCGCCGTGTCGTATACAGCATATGCTGGTTGTTGAACTGATTTGATCTCACCGTCTTTGTTCGTCCAGAGCGAAGCCGCCATGTCAAGCGAGCCTCTTCTCGGGTTATATGGTCTGAAGGTGACGCGCATGGGCTGTGCGTTCGGTATAGGACCGTAGCCTGGAAGGTTCCACATGATCTCCATCTCGAAGAGCTGGCTGTGTTGCACCCAATCGTAGCCTAGAAACTCAGCTTCCTCTTGGTGCTCACGGCCATTGCCTACTCAAAATCAGAGACCACTTCACCGTGTAGGGGAGAAAACATACAACGCCGCACTAGGCTTGTATCCTCGAGATGCTCTCTATAACAAGGCTCACGAAAAGACCTAGCGTGACCTGTGATCTTGTCGCACTTCTCACAAGGGTCGCCCTCATCGCACTGCCAAAATTAGATTCGCACTTTATGCGTTAATAAGCCAACTTACACCAGACTTGTAGAACCTGCAGCGTACGCATATCCTTTTGGTCTTGCGCATTGTATGCGTCTTTTCTCTTTGCTTCTCGTGAAGAGGGCCCCGCCGTTTGGAAACCTTCAGTTTCTCCTGGCGCTCTACAAATGATGAGGGAACTTTGGCAGCTTTCTTTTTGGGAGGCGGTCTGTCGTGGACCATCTGAGGTAGAACTGCAGTGGTAAAGGAATCGAGCTGGTTGCGTTGGTCATCGTATACCCTGTATGCATGTTGGACCGGAAGTGGTGTCCATTCCTGACTAGTCTCCTGCGGACGCGGATACAGAGGCGGTGCCATTACAGCGCTGGAGGTATCGACAGGCCATACTGAAGTAGAGGAGCTGTTCTGTGCAGCGGTCGTGGCGACGGTCGAGTACGTACTGTTGGGATGCTCTAGATACTGCGGTTGCATGCTCCATGCTGCGGCAGCTTGTGACGGTAACTGACCATCGCTATTGGTGCTATCTTGTAGTGGAGAGATTTGGAGATGAGCCTGTGGGTATTGTGAAGCCACAGGCTGCTTCAGAACCAGTGCCGTGAAGGGTGCATGCGCCATGTTGGTTGAAGGCTCCTAACACAACAGCTTAGTGACGGGTCAGTCGACACTTGATAGCATGAGTACACTCACCGACGGCAGGCGCACAGTTTCGAACGCATGTGTGCTTTGCTGCGAGACATGGTGATCGGGCCGGTTCAAGGGCAGCGCCGGGGCAGGGTTGAGATCGAGGCTGGATCGCTGCTGATAGTGATGAGATGCGACGGGCGGGTATGAGACTGAGGAGCGGGCCGGCAAGCTCTGGTCGGCGGGCGCAGACTGCCATTCATGAAGCTCTGGTCGGATTTCACCACTCGCCCAGGCGGAGGGGACATTTGACGGTTGCAGAGGCGCGGAGCCGTCTCCGCCGGGGGGGTAGTGGAGATATTGTGCCGCTGACGGGCCGGTGTACGAGTCGTGACTAAGGTTAGGGTCCGCCGGCCAGGTCGATGTCGCTAGGGCATACAGGTTGTCGTGGTTGCCGGCGGGCTGGTGGTGGTAGTGCGAGGGGGCTCTGTACTGCGGGCTGGTGGTAGACATGGAGGCTGCGGCTGACGGCGTACGCGCTGGAGCGCTCTGTGTCGGACGGGCGCGCGGTGCCTGGCTTATTCTGTGCGCGGTGACAAGCAGCAGGAGCAGCAGGGGCGCGGGGGGAGACGACGGCCTAAGGCCGTGGGCAGCGCATGCTCGACACGCTGCGTGGATCGTGGAGCGTCGCTAGGCGGTGGGAGCGTCGCAGCGCTCGAGGGAAGCCTTGGGGAGGAGGGCTCAGGGAGGCACCAGGGCGGCGCGAGAACTGGCGGCCGGGCTCTGGGCTGCTGCTTGAGCAGGACACCAGCGCTGTCGGTGCCGTGCATGACTCTAGCTTCCGCTAGGGCTGCAGCTCCCCGCAATCGAGACAGGCCGCCCGCACACTCGCGCCCAATGCTCCCCCACCAGCTACAGCGCGGCCTCAGGCCCAGCAGAGAGCACCGTCAAACCACCGGCATACCCACGACTGCCCTCGCTCCTCGCCCCAGATCCTGCCTCGCCGCCCTGGTGGTGCCGCTGGCGACGGCGGGCCTGGCATGTGGCTGCTCTGGCCGCCCCGCCGGCGCGCACCGTCGCTGCTCGCCATGAACCAACGGCAGCTTCACCCGCCCAATTGCATCCTGCGCCTGTGGCACCGCTTGATAGCACAGTGAACGGTCGTCTCCGCGTCACCCATGAGCCGGCCACGATCCAATGGTTTCAGGCCTCACAGGACAGGCGCTCTGCGCTCCGCGGAAGGCGCCTGCTCCATGCCGACTTTCCGCAGGTTCATAACATGGCCTGTAGCCTTTGCGTGAGACAATGCTCCTGCTGGTGATATTGCCGTAGCAGCATGCTATCTCTACCTTCCGTGGAGGGTGTCCGCCTGGCCACGGTGGACGACCTCCACCGCATTGCCCTTGTCGCTGCTTCTGCTTTCTTTTGGTCACCTACCTTCCAGTTCCAGCGTCCAAGATACAGAGACTTTCCAGCAGACACGGTGGCTTCGTATCTGTTCGAGTACGAAGCCGCAATCCATGACCCAGCCTGCGTCGTACTGGTAGCGGAAGACATAGTCGAAAGAGATGAAGTCGAGTACATCTACGAAGCGCTGCAGGGCGCCTTTCAAGCGCAAGACCAGACTGAAAGAGCTATCGTCGGTGTGTGCAGTATCAGCTTGAAGCCGAACTCGGTCTTTCTGGGTCATTTGCAACCCAGGAGTAAACCCACAGCCAAACAGGCAGCGCAGTCAGACCGTAGTCCCAGCAGAGTCGGACGCTGCCGACCACCCGACCGCAAGAGGGACCAGTGTGCTGTAGCTATGGAGCTGTATAATACAGCTACACAACCTGCAAAGCTCCAGTATGCATAGTGCCAGACAAAGACGCTGCTATTGACATCACTGTCCAGACATCTCCATGGCAAGATGCGTCTCTCGACTCTGGCCGTTGCGCCCGCCTACTGGCGACGCGGTCATGCATCGAGACTCGTCGACTTTTGTACGCAACTGGCAGACTCGGATGAGGCGATACTGGTGAGTGGTACAGAACTCGAGATCATTGCTCAGCCCATTGAGGAGTCGCAGGGAGTATCAGCGACACCTCGTGGTGCTCTTGTAGTAAAGAGGGCCGGCTTTTCCAGGTGTGAGCTCGTTCACGTCAAGCACCCGACCATTTCAGGCAAGCTGGGAGACGAGGCTTTTTTGGACGATGCAGGTCTCGAGGCTCAGGCAACTACCGACGTTCAGCTCTGGTCCGTCACCGCTCATATATCAAACGCATGTCAGCTACTCACTGACCGTCTCCTACTCTAGGATCGGACTGCGACTGCCGTACAATGGGTCTTCATCCGGTAGCAACACGAGTACCTCGGAGTCCCCGACGGATTCGCAGTAAGCTGCAGCAGACCGGCGATCGGTGTGAGAGCTTGGCAGATCGACAGTACTCCTTGATGCCGGGGTAGGGCAATGCTGTGGTGACGTTCGTGTGAGGGACTGATCGGTCGGTTTGTACGGTGAGCAAGGCGGTCGCTAGTAGAAGTTTGTAGGGTAGGAGACCCGCTTTTCCTGACTTTGCACGTGGTGGGGGCTTGGAAGGCGCGTTTGGGGCTGTACACAGAGTGACATGTACTGTATCTCTGTTACCTGTTTCAGCCATGTGTAACGAGAACAAAAACACTCCACATTTCGGTGAGACTCATTTGCCGCATGGCAAAAGTACCATCACTCATCAATCGAATTAATGAGGCTTTTTGATATAACCTGCCAGACTTCAAAGGCAGTTTATCGCTTTCCCAGGTCAATTAGTGTACCTAAACAGGCGCTAGTACCCAAGAACAACAAGCTCTCCCATATATCTTCACGCCTTACTCTTCTTCTTCCCCTTACCCTCATCCTCCTCATCCTCACCATACGTCTTCCTCTTGCCCCCATCCGCATCCGCGATCCTCGACGATTTCCTCGTGCCCTCCGTCTTCTCCTTTACCGCCTTCTTAGGCGCGGCCTCCTTCTTCTCCTTCTTCGCGGGCGCTTCTTTCTTCGCCTTGTCAGCTGTCTTCTTGGGGTCACTCTTTTTGGCGCCAGTGTTGGCTTTGGGCTTTTGTGCGCTGGCTGGAGTGGCGTCTTTTTCCTCTTCCTCTTGCTCGTCTTTGTCGTCATCCTTCTTGTCGGCTGGTGCCGCGGATTTGGGATCAGATTCCTCCTTTTCTTCCTCCTTTTTCTCCTCGGCCTTCTTTTTAGCTGCGGATTTGGCTTGGGGGGCGCCCTTCTCTGCGGAAAAAGTTAGTAGATAGCCTGGTTTGCAAGTCGCGCGTCAACATACTAGGCTCATTCTTACTCCCAGCCTCATTCTCATACCCACCACCACGCTTCTCATACTCCTTCGAGAGCTCAGTAGCCTATATTCGTAAAATCAGTATGCGTCAAGGTAGTTTGTTATCGGAAATTCGAGTAGTAAATCAACGCACCTTCCAGGCGCTCCATTGCCCCTTCCCACCACCGTCCTTATTCGTCTTTTGCTTAATCTCCTCCTTCACCTTGTCGTGAAGCTTCTGATCCGTCGGCTTTCCTTTACTAGAAACCCTATATTCGTGCAGCAAGAGTCAGCGCATGCGCACATGTCAATATCATCCTGCCCCCATCGCACAAGCGCACGCGTCATGCGCGCCAATCACGAGTTGCGAAAACCACATACATTCTGTCTATTATCGCGAACAACACAATATCGTAGATACTGCCGATATACCACGAGAGGGATTGATATAATAGGTTATGTTGTGTGTAGAGTCGCGTGAAAGTGTGTGAGCCAGCACGCGCGCGCGACCCTAGGTATGTACCCTCGCAAATCAGGCTTAGCCTTGGCTTAGGTTGGGATTGTTTTCATGTGATGTCATAGACTAATGAGTGGTTCAAGCAATAAAAAAGATGGCGGGAAAGGGTACGTGCACCCAAGCTTGCTCGTCGTGTGTCAATGTCATCCAAGCGCCATCCACACTCACGGTATTGTGGGCTAGTGGGAAAGTCTAAATGGGGGTGTGGTGCCACGTGCACCGAACGATGGAAACACCTGGGCAATTGTGGATTGGGCAATGGGGTTGTTAGTTTGGCATGTTGGTGCATTGGTCACTTGGGCATGAAGTAACGCCTAGAGGGGGAGTTGTGTATGTATTCTATAGTCTCCCATCATATATCAAAAACCCGTCTCATACAACTATGTCGATAATGCTCGCTAAGCTCAACAACATATGACTATCTATACTACAGTCCACGATTTTGCCTCCCGTTAGCATTAGCACCATCAATCTGCCCCTCAGTCTTCCACTTCTTCGCCGCATCCTTGATGATCCTCTCCGATTCCTCAATAACATCACTGCCCACCCTCCAACTCCTCAACAGAACATTGTGCTCCCCAAGCACCTGTTCAGCCCTCGCCCATCGTTGCCTCCACAATTGCTCCCGCTTCGTACCATACTGTTCGCCTCCCATCGTTCCAATAGTAGAGCCAGTACTCGTACGATTCAGTCCCTGTCGTGGTGCCGCACTAGAGAAAGGCTGAGATGTCTGCGCGGAAGTGATTTGAGGGCGATTGGGATATGGTATTGAGGGTGCGTGTTGCCATGCGGCTGAAGCTTTAGACCCTACATAGGAAGCCGCGCTTGAAGCATTTTCACGGTTCCCGCGACGGGGCGGAGGCGGTGGTGGCGCCTTCTTCCCATTGTCGACCTCTAGCGTTGAGGCCGATGTGGGTGGAGCATCATCTGTAGATCGCAATGCAGGTAGTGCGTTATAGACCGACCAAAGCTTCTCGCGAGCCATCCCTCCATATGATTGCTGGTCTTGAGAATGGCTGTCGTATGTGGACGAGGGCTTCGGCGCGACAGCCGGTTTCGTGTTTCTTATGTTACTGGTGGACGGCGTCTGCTGTGCGAGAGGACTGGATTGATTCAGCGTTGTAGAGGTTTTTCGAGGCTGAGGTGGTGCTGGCTTCTGCGAAAGAGCTGGACTCCCCAGCGTCAAGTCGCCTGATACGGCCCTCAAGGCTGCAGGCTTCTTGGGAGGCGGAGGAGCTGATTTCGGACCACTGCTCGCCCTTGATGTGCGGTGTTTGACTGGCTCATCCCTATTGTCCGTGTACACCCGCCTTAGTGCAGGTGAGTGATCTTTTTCCTCGTCAGAAGAAAGGTCTATAAGGTTCGGTGTCGACACTGGTTGGCTTGACTGAGAAGTGGTCTGTTGGTCTGATCTTCGTTCTGGTAACGGCGGCCTACTCTCTGGATGGTCTTGGAAGTCTTGCTGAGATCTGAGGTTCGATCGCTTCATGTTTTCGTCATCCAAGTCGCGCAGGGACGCTGCGATAGCGGCTCTAAGCTCAGGGTCATGTTCTTCAGAAGATGGACGAGCCTTATTGAAATTAGTGGTGCTGCCACCTGCTTGGTGTGTCGATGATGCATCTGATGAGGAACGATTTCCACCCATGGATGGACTGAAGAACCCGGGTGCGTCAGTGGTAGTTGTTACATCGCGAATGAAGACCGCAACCACTCTCCCAGGATTTTCCATCACAAAGTCGGTGTACACCTCCAAATCTGCCTCTCCACTGTCTCCAACTAGAATAAAGTTGCGTTCTGGGAAATCCCTGGCAATTTTGTCCAAGGTCACCTTCTTTCTTTCCGCAACAGGCTCGAAGATACCTTGAAGCATACCGCTGTATTGCTTCAAGTGAAACGAGCCAGGCGGTAATCCAGCGAGCGAAAAGTATTTCGAAATTACTGGGTACAATTGCCACGGCGAGTTCGAGACGTAGTGGAACTTCACCCCCATCTCTGCCATGCGATTATACCACTCTCTCACGCCATCAATAGTAAGATCGACCAGATCTCGAATGAAAACGTTGCGGAATATCTCTCGGGCACCACTGCTGATGGCCGAGTGTTTGATCGTGTCATCAATGTCACTGATAACGCTGATGCCTTGTTCCTCCGTGATCAGCACTTTTTCCGTCGCTGAAAGTTTATCAGATGCCAAAATTCGAACATGGGTAGGTACAAAGTCCAGTGCAGCGCTCATGCTAAAATGGCCTGATGCATCAGTGTATACCGTCCTCTGCTTCGATATTTGGTCGTTGTAGAAGAACACACTGATTGGAGTATTGGCCATAGGGATGGCTAAGAAATGTCGTAGCCGAGTCATCAGTCTGGCATTGGCTTCCGCCAACTCTGCTGGACTCATCTCCGAAGGTTGATTCCAAGATCCTCTCTTCTGTAGCGGCTGGATGCTCCCCTCACTTCTCATAGAACTATTGGATGTTCTATGTGCGAGCTGCTTAGCCCTAGGGTTGCTAGCTCGTATGTCGCTTCCGCTCTCTGTTCTGTACGTGTCTGTGTCATCGATGTCTTTGGCAGGCTTCTCACTGTAGCCACCCATGGCAGCCACTTTTGCTTCACGTTCGCCCTTTCGAAGAATCTCTTCAGCTTCCCGGGCCGCGAATGCTTCGTCGCGTTGTGCGTCTCGCAAATGCGTGCGTTCGCGAAAGCCATGACGAGCTGGACTTGTATCGCGGCTGCTGGCGGATGAAGTCGAGGGTGTGGGAGGGGCTTGCACGCCCACCAATTGCCGCGCGAGACCGATAAAAAGTCTCTGTTTCCGCGACATCTGACCCTTGTGCGGAGAGTAGATCCATCCACGGACATCGACATCGACCACAGCGTTGTCATCTTCGTAATTGTTCCACTGCTTCTTCCAAAACTCTGCGTCTCCAGCACCTGTCGTATCTCGCACGTCGCGACCCTCGCCTGGTTCCTCCTGAATCATGCCAGGCTGTGCTTCGGGCTTTCTTTTGACATGTTTCCGTGCATAACTGGGGAACAGAATCATTTCTTCCTCTCCGCTTCGTACAACAGCCGCATCTGGAAAGGCACCCGCACCATCGTCGTCGTAGTCATATTGTGTGTCCTTGCTGCTCCAGTTGGGGGCGTATTGCTGCGTGTAGCTCTGTCGGATGTCGTTGGCAGCCTTGAGGTACCCTGCCAGCTTCTTCCGCCGCGTGCCCGGCTCCCGCGCCTCATAGCTTTCCTGGTAAGTCATGTCTCGCTCTTTCGATGTCTGCGCTACAGAACGCTTCACTAGGTGCTGGCGTCGCGCTCTTGCGGCATTTTCAAGGTAGCCGCTGCCTATCAGTCTGCGAGTATGCCCCCGCACACGCTGGAGGATACTCTGTTTCCCCTGTAGTTTGAGCGACTGGCGGTAGACGATGTATTTGTAGATGCGTGACTGTGCACGGTGCTTGAGTGCGGGGAGGGTGTCGTGCCGGAACTTGGAGAGGCGGCTGCGTGCGCGTGCGCGAGTCTGGGGGAAGAGGAAGCGGAGGAGAGACGAAGCACTGTGGGCGGAGGGCTTGCGGCGGAAGGGCGATTGGGGCATCCAGCCGACTGGAGGACTGCACGTCTAATGGGGAGGATTACTGTGGACTGACACACAGGCATGGCCAGCAGGCGCGCTCGAGGCCTGGAACTGAGGCGGCTGATGTCATCGCTGGTCAAGCCACGTGCGCCACATCTGGGGTTCAGGCACGCACGGCACCGCCAGCCGCAATAAGACTGCCCCAGAGCTTAAACATTGTACAGCGAAGAAACAACACGATGTCGATTGCTGCGCGCAGCGGCATATTTCTCAGTAATCCCTCTCATTTCCGAGGAAAAGCTGCAACCAGGGCCGGCGCAAAGTCTGGCACATCCTTTTTGAGTGCTTCGACAATCTCCTCCCACACCCTCAACCCTAGCGCCTTCATCTCAGGCCCAGCAACACTAGGTGGAACAGGCTGAACCACATCGTGTTGATAAAACCTACCGTGCACGCGCTCGCCACGAGTCGTCACACTCATTATTGTGTTTGCGCCCTGTGATGAGGTTCGCATGAACAACAAGATGAAAACGAATGCCAGTACAAAAACCCCCGGGAAGAAGCGATCACGACCTGGAATCGAAGGACGCAGCCAGTCAGCTCATGTCTTTGACGTCTTGCATGCATTATGGTTGTCTCACCGAGGTTGGTATTCACCCACCCAGGACAGATGCTGGTAACAATGACGTCTCCAGAATTTATCTCGTCTGCAAGCTTGTTCGTTGCATACATGAGAAAGACCTTTGAAAACTTGTACTGACTGCCTTCTTTGAAGTTCTCGTGCTTATTGTAGTGCTGGAGTATGCTCGCTTCCTGTTGTACTGGTGAGGGCACCACCGCGTTCTGATGCAGGCCAGAGTTGACAAATTCGACTATGGGGGTGCGACCGGTCTGTCGCTTTGATGCTCGCAACTTCGGTAGCAGAAATATCGCTAGCAGCGTCGTGGACAGTGTGTTGACTTGCAGATCCTCTTCCCACCCATACTGTGACCGGACAAGTGATCGTCGTCTTGCGCCAGCATTCAAGACGACAATGTCAATGTGGTCGAGCTGTTCTGCACGTCTTGCGAAAGCTGCGACACTACCGTAATCCATCATGTCCAGCTCCCACACTTCCAGCTGACCATCTCTACCCAGGCGAGAAGTCAGCTCAGCTTTGACCCTCTCGCCCTTTTGCGAGTCTCGTGCAGTCATGATGACTTTAGCAGCGCCTAAGGCTGCGAACTTGAACGCTGCTTCCACTCCAATACCTGACGTAGCTCCTGTGACGATGATGATCCTTCCACTGTAGTCTTCGTCAACTGCTTTTGGTGGAGTGATCCATTTGTTCTTGAAGACGCGTAACATCGCAGACATAGAGTTTGACTTCGTATGAATACAAAGATGATTCAGTAAGCAGACGCAGTGAGAGATGCAGCGTAAAATTGGAAGATCAGGAAAGGTGATGACGCGCAATGCACCTGGTCAACACGAGTTAAGGCAGCTAGAAAGAAGAAGAGATCAAGACTTGCGCAAGGGAAGACTGCAGCCATGTATCCATAAGCGACCTTTCATAGCATGTCCTGACTCGTAGCTCACACTCCACCTGGGCAGGAACGGTGGTGACGGAATAGACGACTAACAATCTTGGCGCGCGCGAACCATTTCGAGCCGCTTCAACAACGCGAACACTGGAGTAAAGGTACACAACAACAGGCACACAACGCCATGCTGAATCTCCCCACAGAGAGGTCCTATTATCGCTGAACGTGCTGCATCCACCACCTTGACACCCCCGAACAACGATCCCCGCCATGTCCTTCCATGCGAACCAACCCCACGGCGGCGGTCCCCCGAACATGGCACAGAACTTCAATACCATGCTCCAACGCTCCGTACAAGATCCAGGACAGTTGGAGGCGCCTGTAGATATTCCCGGACGACCGAACTCTTCCATTGGTACGCGCCAGACCATTTACTGCCCGCACAATGTCGCGCTCGCTGACACCAGAACGCAGGATACGGCGGTGTATACAGTGCCACTCCACCTCCACAACATGGCCCCAACGTCCTCGGTGGCGCGCGAGGGCTGGCCCCACAGCAAATACTGCCTCTCGATCTCCCCCCGCAAGCTTTCCTGACCTCGGCGATGCTCCTGGACATGGTTGACAGTATGGCGCACCCCGCCCTGTGACCACGCTATAGATTTACGCAACAACAAGTTAACACATCACCGTAGAGAAAGTCGACATCCTCCTCCGCGACGAAAAAGAATACATTGGTATCCTCCGTTCCTACGACCAATTCGGTACTTCCACACCCTCCCCCTTCCCCCATCATTCCCCTCACTAACACCTACACCAGCCAATCTCGTCCTCACAGAATGCTACGAGCGAATAGCAGCCCGCAATCCCGAAGCCACGCCCTCCTCTCCCCAGTCGATACCGCGATGGCTGATCCACGACGTCAAACTCCCTGGCATCATGACTATACGAGGCGAGAACGTCACAATTTGCGCAACCGTAGACTTAGACCGCGAGGAACACCCCAGAGGTGCACAGTTCGCAGATGTAGATCAAGTCAGGACATTGGCGGCGAGTCAAAAGGCGGATAAGAAAGAGGCGGATGGCAGGAAGGCCAAAGTATTAAGGCAGGCGGGTATTGAGGCTGGATTCGGGATGCAGGGATAGGTGTGTTGATGTTAGGGATTACAAATGAAAAGGAAAGAGTTACACGTGGTCAACGATTGGGGATATTTGGGGTCTGGGCATAGGAGTGAGGAGGGGGCAGAGGGGCATAGGTAATCAGCAGAGCTACGTTTTGGGCTTTGGGCTTGTCATGATGACTATGATACCAGGACACTCATGTCCAACCTACAGATCGAACGATGATACTTTTGATTTCTGCAAGAGAAACGATGGGTTTTGGTGATGAGTAGTATTGGCTGTGACGTATTCATTTCCTGTATGTCCTGTTTCCCTGCAAAATGTAATCCTGGCATACAACCACTGCGACTATATGCGGACGATATACATGTTCATAGTCAGAAAGAAACTTATGTGCAGAGACTGTTTTGAGTGGTCAAGGTTAATGAAGGGTGTGTATGGCTTTCTTCTGGAGTATGTGGATGAATTTATGTCGGTCCGTACCAGCCCATGCAATTCTAGTATATTGGTATTCATGCTATCGTGCTGTCTAGGATATGGTCCAAACGTGTCGTGTGTAAGCAACCCTTTATGGTTCGACATGCCTCGTGTGCGGTCTGTCTTGCCAGGAAGGGCAGCGCAAGGCATTGGTGCTGTCACGTGAGTGACTCAGTATCTTATGCCTTAAGCTACATATGGTAAACTAGAAGTATGCTGCCATGACATGTGCTGTGGGACGCGCAAGAGCTTGAGATCGATACCGTTTTTGCTCTGCCCTAACCTTGATCCAGCCAAATTCAAGATACTACCAGGGGCTGCTCAAGAACCAGATCTCACACTGATGGTGTGCTCCAGTCTACCCTCTCGCAGTACAGTATGTATAGGTATGTAAGGAGTCCAATGTGAACTGCCATCACTTGGGCCGGTCCCCGAATCCTTCCGCAAGCATGAGGAAGGACATGTGTGTATTCGATGGATCGACAGGCTTTTTGAATAGGCGGGCGTGAACATAGCAAACACCAATGTGTTTTTGATGGCGGATCTAGGTCCGTGGAATGGGTATGCAGGTGGTCGCTAGATGGTCTGTCAGAAGCTTCGGGACTGGCCGAGGTGCACAGTGCCAGCATATCTCCCACCGCTACACTGAGCGCCACCTGGGGCAAGGTATACAATGCACCACTTCTCTGAACTGTGTCTTGCTTCCGTCCTGTCATCTAGCTCTGGAGCGTCAATGGGTGTATTGTAGGTATGAAAGCACGACGTGGCTAGCCCCTCAACCCAGCCAAGCTCACAGCGGCCACCGCTTTGGGTTCTGCTGTTCGAGATCAGCAGGGTTTCTCATAGACGTATTGTTGCCGACGGATGCCACTACA
The DNA here is from genome assembly GCA_010093695.1 of Plenodomus tracheiphilus IPT5. Classification (NCBI taxonomy): domain Eukaryota; kingdom Fungi; phylum Ascomycota; class Dothideomycetes; order Pleosporales; family Leptosphaeriaceae; genus Plenodomus; species Plenodomus tracheiphilus. The sequence goes on from MU006315.1 coordinate 376,366, forward strand.
GAAGTATAGCGAAGGTATCGGCGGGTGCGGTAACGATAACGCGGTCGCTGGTGGCTAAGGCCCACTACCTGCGGTAGATCGTCCTCACTGATCCGGGCGAATGCATGCGAGAACTGTACGTCGTCCAACAAACATCAGCGCGCTGCGAGTGACTGTCCGAATGTAGTAGGACTCCATTGTACACCTTCGGTTCGAGATGTCCGGCATCCTGCCAGCCATGATATCGCACTTCCAGACACTAAGAAGGCGAGGCGGAAAACGGCTGGGAAGCACAACAAGACAACGATGGCCAGTGAACGGTGAACAAGCTTCCATGTTTGTTGGTGGCAGAGGTGATGGAGACGATGGTCAGCATCTCATCCTCATCGGTGAGGACCTCAGGTACCAGCCATGGTACGCGGCAAGGTGTTTGTGCGATAGCACTCGGAGGTCTCTCGTGTCAAAAGTCGACCAACAAAGGGGCCTAGAAGCGACCTTCGTCGCGTATGAGATAAAGACCGCAGCGTGTTTACCTGGGATGAGGTGCGGTGCGGTTGTGGCTGCCATTGACATGGATATGGCAAGAACTAAGCAGCTAGGCTACCAATCTTTTGACACACTGCCCAGGTGAGGGGGAACGTCAACGCTGCACGCCAACGTCTTACCCTACCCCTTCCACTGCCCATCGATTACTATATCCTTCGTCCAAGACCGTCCACCACCTTTGCATGACGTGCTCATATGCGCAGGTAGTGCGCTCGTGCTCAATATCAGGCCGCCGTCTGCCCGCGGAGGAGAAGCTCCCTGTCGGCTCCACCTCCGCAGACATCTCTTCGTCTCTTTCACTTACAGTCTGGCTGACTGAGGTTGATGACTCTCGAATGGCAGCCACTGGAGCCTACAGCTCGACCGGCTGACCTATGCACGACCCACAAGCCTGCGCCAAACTACAAACAGGGGCGAGTCTACTTGCGCTCTGTATGTTGATGATGGAGAAGCAGTCCGACGACGAGGTGCGACGCACTATACCCATAGGATGCATGGAAAGAGGGAGCCCGCGCGACATCAGTGAATGCGAAGCACGACTAGCCGTAGACGGTGTCTGATCTGTCCTACGCGTGATTCGACCCTTCACGTTTGCCGTGCTGGGGGAAAAGTAAACACATCGCGTAGCTAGTGGATTACAACGGTACTGTATGGTGTATATAGTGCTCACCTCATGGCAGGAATTTCGCGACGGCGAGACCTGTCCCTTCCCTCCACCAGCGCCTGGAAGTGCCTGCCAACGTAAACTTGAACATAAAGCAACACTGCGACATGATCCCCCTGAGCCTTCGGCTGTGTCCATCACGATCGAAAACGAAATGAGGCCACCATGTCGAGACACGGTGCGTACCTTTTCACACAAAGGGAATACCACGGCGAACGAAGACGATTCCTCAGCCACGGAAGACATTTGACAACAGCGACGGAATTCGAAGATACCATATGCAGGGATTGTATACAAAAGTTCTTCGGAGCATCTCGGCTATGTTTTGAGCCTCCGTACACTGCATCAGCATTGCCCTGCATTGTGTAACATCTGTAGATCAGGCCGTTCTCTCTGTTCTCGACATGACATCTTCGATCATCATTTCCCGGCTGATGGTCGTGTACTACTGCGGCAGCAGCGCAGCCCGTCAATATTAATTATAGCTCTTCCGCTGCACATCGCTGAGCGTACTGTATACCTCGCGTTGTGTGCATGCTTGTCGCTGTACCTGGCGCTCCTGGGTATCGGTCTCGAGGCTCCAATTATTAATCGAGACAACACAATTTAACCGCCGACCACCGTTGTGTAAAAAGACAGTTCCTCCCAAGATATGTAGTCCTATACATCCCGTATTGGATCGTATGGGCGCGTCTCGCTAGGCGAGTATTCCGAACGTTGTGGGCTTGACGATTGCAGGCTGCTGCCATCCGACTGGCTCTGGGTTGTCTGAACTTGTATTGGCGATCCCGACCCCGAGCTCGCGCTCGGCATTCCTTGCAGCATACTCCCTGCCTCTGAGCGACGTATAGTCAGCTAATTATCCGACTATAGAGCATACGATCACCGCTCTGTTGCGCCATGCACGAGCCCGGCGCATCTGTACGTACCGTATTTCCGTTGGATGTCCCGCAAGAGTTGGGACACCCGCCATTTCAGGATTATCATTTCCACGGCGGGGATTCCTTCTGCGCGCAGTCGAGCGTTTATTCTTTCCAGCATTTGTTCCTTCTCGTTCGCGGGAATTAGGATCCATCTTTTCCAGTCTGGATGCGCCTCTGCGAGCTGCCTCGCCTCGTCCTTCGTGATGAACTTGGTCGGTTAGCCGAGGCTCTCTCCAACTTTGCGGAGGTTAGACCTACATAGAAACGATCCCATTGCTCCTGGCTATGATTTGCGGCTGTCCTTGCTTCGCTGATATTGGTATTAACATAGGTGCGTCTCACGTAGGGAACGGGTGGGTGGTACTTCACAGTGGCGTTGATTCTAATACTCATCTTGTAGGGCGAACTGTGAAGAAGGACAAGGTAGGAAGCTCCCAGGCTCTGGAACCACGAGATGCAAGAGAAGTTCGAGAATTTAGGGCACCGCGGTCTACCCCCCGCTTCCGCCTAGCCTTGGCATGTATTTGTTTTTTGAAGAGGCTGAGGTGAGGGACACTGACGGTGTTCGCAGGGCTCGGGCCAGAGAATCGGCGGTGGCTGAAATGCTTGTGCGTCATGTTTAGATGATTGCCATTGGTAGGACGCTCTCTAGGTAAGAACGGCAATTTCATATGTCTATTGCTTTTCTGATTTCCTTATGCGAGACGTTGCTTCTCGCGTCATATCACCCTGGCAGTAAGCCCAGAAATGACTTCTGTCAGCTTTCGCTGTTGAACTCATGCTGTGCTCCCCAGATTGACTGTCTCAGCACGGACAATTCGGTATTTGTCGGCAGCACTGCCTCGCCAGCATATAAATACAGTTGCTTTTGCTTGAGCAAACACTGATGGATTTCAGGGTTCACTGTGGCACAAACAAACAAAGGGGGCATGGCCCTTTGGGCAGCAGACTGACAAGAACAATGCGATCACGGCTTGTCTCGCCCGACCAACACGAAAGCGCTTCAGGAGACGATGCAGGATCCTTGCGAGATGGCGTTCACTAGTGGGTCCTCGTGTGAAGACGGGAGTTTTGGTGCTGCATACGGCCGCTACCTGGTCGATCAGCCGTGCGCCTGGGCCCGGGGACACTCACTTGCTATCCAGCTCCCCATCCCCGGCCCGATCCTCAACGTGCAGCACGTTCAAGGACTATCCTGGTGAACGGGCGAACTGCAGGTGGTAAGCATCATGCTACAGTGACACAAGAACGCTTTTGTTCCCACCTACCTGTTCCACTTCATTGGGGTCCGGTCTTATGCTTTTGATCTGGAATATTCCTTCTGAATGTCTTGCTTCCTTGCTTTACCTAGTGCAACGTCCTGCATTAATTGCACATCAAATACTATCGGAGCATAGTCGGTGCGACCTCGGTTCATTACTCGACATTAAGCGCGAAGCCAACTGTTTCCTCTCTTCATTTTCATGCCTGACTGCTCCCACCTGCGCGCCATGCTTCTTGGGAATGTTGTAGGACGTAACGTCAGACTCATGGGCTACAGATCCGACCCTGCCTCTACTGTACTCAGCAATAGCTGAATTGCTAAAGCCACCAACCGTTACACAAGCTTATCTCCATGCCCTATGGGCGTGATTTGCGTTGCACCGCATCAAAAGCGTGCGTGGTGCTGCCTGAATGGTGACCGACTGCATCATCGGGCAGGTGTCCACATGCGTTGCTCAGACCGAATCGGAACACAGCCACGGCTTCGCACATCAGACGCACTCACGGAGACATGTGTTACGTTCTAGACATAGGTATACGAGCTTCGAACATTCCTCAACCTGGATTTCTTGCTCCGAGGCCTCCGATTTATGCAGCCTTACCGGAGGAGTTCCGCTTCGAGGCGCACTATTGATGGCTGACTCGCTGATCCCCAAGCAGCATTCTTGTACAGGGAGTGTCTACGGTCTCTGCTGGCCCTGCGATAACAAGGTTAGCAGAATACCTGCAGTGTGATGTTGCTCCAGGCAGCATCGACGTTGTCGAGCAATTTCGAAAGAGATGATGATGATCAAGTTAAAGCATGTGATAGTGGTGATGGTCACAACATTGCATGGGTGCTAGCGGTATGCCCAGGCCGTCGATAATCCCTCGAGTCTCACAGAAAACTCTTGATTTCAAAGAAAACAATGCGGATGTCTGAGATTGCGCGGTAAAGCGGTAAGGTCCTTTTTTCCCCACGAACTATAATAAGATGAGGCCCACTCGATGAGGAAAAGCGGCACGCGTACTTTTTCTATATAACGAGACTTAAGCTCGATACGATCTATAAATCTCGGCACTAGGCTTGTCAAGCTTTTCGAAAAAGGAATTGCGGTTTCGCCTCGCCTGCCGAATGGAGTGACTCGGAGCGGACCGACCAGGTACACGTTCATTGAACGACGTCGCACAATCAGATGAACCATACTTGGAGAGCTTATACATGTGTCATGCGCTACCCTCTATAATCTGCTCTCGTTGCCTGGCTCTTGTTGTTTACATAGGGCCTCGGGAACACATACACCGAGATATCTGCGAGAGCCAACGACATATCTTTTCGTCCTTGAGCCAGCCAGCGCATGGACACGACTTCAACACCGACTTTCCAATCGCGAGTAGACACGACGGCTATCAGCACGCCGACACGACAGAGATTCTTATGCATGCACGGCGAAGAACAACTCAGTGGCCTGAGCGTGCATCGCTGTGGTGTCAATTGAACAACTGAGCATGTTTCCATCTTCAAGACTGAATGCTCAGGCTTCTCAAGCACAATGATCTGACTATCGCATTTGCCAAGGTGCATCAGATGCCAGTGTGGTTGCAATACGGCCACTACCACAGACGTCAAGCGACCGATTCGAGGAAAGGCACGGAGTTGCATATCACAATTTTGTGTTGAAGATCATGAAGCACTGGCAATGTCTACACGACCCTATAAATCTTGCGCATCGGCTTTTAACTTGAGATTTAAAAATCTACTGTAGTCTAGTACCTACATACACCATGTCGATCCTATGGTGACAGCACATACAACACATTAGTAAGGCGTACTGCAATATTTCGTGGTTCGCTACATTAGACACCTATAGCTGGCGACCACCTTTGCGACACACTGACGCTTGAGATCCGTGGTATATGTAGCCTACGAGCTCGCTACCTTGAAAACATATCTCGTCATTACAGATGTTTGCAACTGACAGCCTTCTAATCACACTCGATGATCGATGAAGACAGCTCCGTAGCCTGTGCACATATCCATCAGATTCACTCACGTCCTAACGGTGGAGGTCTATCGTACTAACATCTAAAGCAATGTAGCGTTGTAGGTCACTTCGACTGACCATGAATAGCCGCAGCCCCCGAAGTCGCTCGTTTGTGGAAGTTCGCGACTCCGATGCGGACTTTACAGCGGCCGAGCCGAGGGCGACGTTACCTAGTCAGTGGTTGTTAAAACGTCAAAGTGAATTTGTGATGGCGGAAAAAGAGAATTACATAATATCTTAGGTAGTTTGTTGCTGAGAGGCAATGCTCGGTGCGGGGGCTGGTTGGGGAGCGTTGCTTTGAACTGCAGCAGGTTATCTGCATGGCGGACGTCAAGCAAGACTCTAGCGATAGGTTTCTCGAGACCAAAAATGCCAGCATGTGCTGTTATACAACATTGAGTGCACTTGAGGTAATGTAATCATCAAATACAGCAATGTCTTTAATACCATTGACCCCAGAAGCACCCTCCGCCTGACGCGCTTAATGATTTGTGTGCCGTGCCTCTTGGGAAGCAGAGATGTCACATATCTGAGGTTGTAATATCTGATGGTACTATTGGACTCGTAGGAGTGTGCTGTGTTGGTCCCTTATCACCGCGAGAAGACCATGACGCAGATCATTCTGCTATGCAAAGCATATGGTTTTGTCATTCAAAGATACTCCTCGTCATGACATTATCCTTCCACCAAGCCAAAACCCTCCCATCCACAACACTCCCCATGCCGGCTGAGCAAGAGCCCTCAGCACCGCCGGACCAGGACATGTACCCGAAAGTCCCCACCCAATTCCAAACGCCGCGGCACCCAGCACAAACTTTGCATCTACATCTTTCAGTGTCTTTGTGGGTAGTGAGAACTGGCTCGCGAACTTGGGCGGTGAGATGAAGCCTCGTTTCTGGTTCTCCACAAGGTTAGGCAGCACACCGAAGAGTATGATGAGTGCGAGCGATGGATCCCAGTGTTCGAGGACGGGAAAAGATAGGAAGGATGCGACTTTTGCGGGATGTGACATTCCGGAGATGTGTAGGCCGAGTGCGAAGAGGAGACCTGAGAAGAATGTTGTGGCGATGCGAGGAGCGGACCGTGAATTTGTATGGGGTGATTTGTTCTTCCTTTCAGTCTGTGAGATTGTGGATCTTGCGACAAGACTTGGTACTGTTCGGGCAGCGAAGACACTCAGTGCGGCGAGCAGTATGAGAGAAGCGGTGGCTGTTGAGGAAGGGTAGACGGGAGTGTAACATGGTAGGTCGCCGGGACATGCTTCGGTGCGTAGAGTCGGATGGGCGAGGTGATGTGTTACGGATGCCACTGGGAAGAAGGTAGCAACTACTACAGCAGAGCGTCCACTCAGCCGCGAGAGACCGCAGAGCATGTGTCCTGATGTACAACCGTTTGACGCCTTGTAGAGTTTAGCTTTTGAAATTGCTTGCTGACTTCATGCTAGACTAACCTTTGTCCCCCATCCGATGAGAGCACCCAAAGCAACGGTGAAGACAGCAGCCTGCGGCGTTAACAATGCAGATGGGTAGGATGTTACCAACTGTGGTGCGAGAGCGTTCAGTGGTACGTAGCTGAATGCCATTCCAGCAAAGAAGCCGATCAACTCCTTTGTTGGTGCTGAAAAGAGTCGACGCAAGAATCCTGAAGCTCCCAGGATGTCTCCATTCTGGAAAAGCAGATTTCTCGTTGCTTGATGTAGCAGCAGGGCGCCCACAGTGGTCTCTATAGGCGTGAACATCGAACGAGCTGTATAGCTACGAGGGTACCAACAGCAGCAAGACTAAAGGAGAAGGAGAGAGTTTCGTCCACGGAAGCTTCTGACAGCCAGCCCAAATGAGCTGCCGCTCTACCTAATCCAGCTCGTCCCCATTTCCAGATGTTCTGAAGCATCTGGTCCCCTGTCCAAGATCGACATCCCCACGCGATTTCTCACCGATCCTAAGGTAGATTTACCTCAATCGGCGACCAAAATGTAGGATTACGACGTCAGCCGCGCTATAGCTACCCGCCCTTTCGGCTAACCGAAATGTTCAAAAGCAACAGTGACGACTGTTCAGCTAGCTATGACGTTCTTGGATACTACTGTATAACATCTGTAATCGCGGTAGTCTATTGCAGCTTGAGCCTACAGCCTCATCAGGAATCTCTACAAAACCTGAAATATCATGGCCTCCAGTTGGGCGTACGCCCAGACGACGGACTTTTGGCTATATCAGTTGTCTAAGACCCGCCGTATCGTCAAAGGCGGACCGGTGGCGTCTCGGCTAGAGAAAGGCATACGCCCACAACGGGTTTAGTCCTTCCATGAACGTGGTTTGCGCGTGGGATGTGGGCTGTCCGACGACTGCATTGAGACTGAGAAGGAATCTTTACGCGGAGTCCACGTTATAGCTTGCGGCAGGGCAAAGAATTTGATATCGCAACTGTAGATGTGCGACAGAATGGCTGCTGAACAGTACCATAGTTTCGGACTGCGATGGACTCGTACGATTATTGCGTCGGTACTGTGCGGGAGAGCAGATTTGCGTCGCCGACCACCACTTCGCCGGCGAGTTGTTTGCTGGCGACGGCGGCACTCTTACGAGGTGCTACGGAGGGTGCATGGTTGTAGCGCGCGGCGACGTCGGATGATCTACGGTATTCATTGCCGAGTACCGGTAGGTAGGCGCGTGGAGAAGGACCCCTTCAATCCATAGCAACACCAGCAACAGTACCGATTTCTATCAATGCTGGCTTTCGCATCGTGTTCATCAAAACATGCACTTCTCCTCTTCGATTTTCCTTCACATTTTGCGCCACATATAGGTACCCATGCTCGCGTGGGTGAGGACTCGGCTCGACTTCCATGACTTTCCACCTCGCCGACCTGAAGCATTGTCACCCAACCCATGCAGTGATTCTCGAACCCGAACATGCACGCCAAGGCAACCCCCGGATATAACCATTCAGGTCCGCTTGCTCCATAGACGAAGCTTCTATATGTAGTTCTCCTCCGAAAGTCTGAAAAGTCTAATGTACTATTATCAGAGACTCTTCATATCTCTTCAAGGACAGCCCGAGGAGTGAGACGGTTACTGATCTGATAAGCTAGCTGGTGATGTTCATCCGAGGAGCATTGCGACGCGAGATTAGATGTGGCTTCTGTGGCGTCTTGCTCGTATGATGTTGAGATGATACTGAGATGCCCTCCAGGCCGCTCCTACGCGGGTTGAATGACTGCAATCGTGCAATGACGCACTGTATTGCTAAAACAATGCCCATTATAACAACAATCAAGCGTATGGCTACTGTAGTATCGTGCCTGAAGCCGAGTAGCAATAGCCTCTTGGCCAATTGTAAAAGCTGGGATTCCCTCAATTTCATGTGCACGTAAATCGTAACCAACACAATGCCCTATTTGCTGAAGAGGCTACTGTTGAGATCATACATTTACCTAGGCTATAATATAATAGCCACGGGTATTCTAGGGTAGACTTCGAAAGTATTGTAGCTTACAAACCAGGCCTCACTCTTGTTAGGTTTCCGGGCAATTCAGTCAACCGAGAGCATCATCTCAGACCGTCCATCTCCAAGCTCACGTTGTCCGCTCTTGACCCATACACACCTCCGTCCAATATCCACTGCTCGTTATCGTCATTGTCGTCTTGCACTCGCCGCCACGTCTGCTTTCTTTCCGACGCCTTTTCTTTGCCCTTGCTTTCATCCATTTTGAAGGTCGGTCTGATCAAGCCTCCTAGCAGCGGGTTCTTGCTGAAAGCGCCACCTCCCTTGGAAAGACCTCCGTGATTGTAGGTTGTAGGCCCAGATGTCGCCTCAGGGGGCTCTTCCTCGCTTTCTGGTGTTGCAGGTCGTTCTGTAGCGGCCATTCGGCGCACTAGTTTCTTGCCAGAAAGATCGATACTGGCTACTACCTTTCGCTTCTCGTACTCGGGTCTGGCGTTCCATTCCTGCTCCCGCAGCGCTTTCTGCTGCCTCTTGAGCTGCATGGCACGTTCTTGCGGACTAGCCCACATACTCAAGCCGGCAGTCGTAGTCTCGAAATCAGCAGCTTCGTCGTGCACTTGCGTCCTCTTGGCATTCTGAGCTTGAAACGCGAGTAGCTTGTCTCTGTGCTGTTTTGCCTTTGCAAGCTTCTCATTCTCTGACTCAACATCTGACGTAGGGTTCGAAGATACGGGTGTTGTGCCCCTGGGGGTAGAAAATGGGCGGGGTGCCAACGAAACGTCCGCACGCCTTTGGCCCGCGTTGTTGGCAGCCATCTTTTCCTTCCCTCGCTCATCACGCAGAACGCGTACCATGGACTGGATCTCTGAAGCGCTCAAGAGGGGAGTGCTGCAAAAAGTACATGGGCCAATACCTTCTTTTACGCAGATGATTTTTCCACAATTTAGGCAATTAGGCGCAGCTTCAAGCAGCGGATGTCGAGTAGCCATGCAATTACACTTTCGCTTGCCATTGTCCTGTGAAGCCAAGCTGGGATTTGTCTGGATTTCTAACGCTCTGATAGCCGACTCCAAGTCGTTAAGAGCTGTTGATGCTCCATGCATCGGTGTGCCACCCGCCAAACTGATCTTGGCTTTGGGCTTAGGTGACGAAGTTCGCGACTTCGAATCCGAGATTAACTGACCAGCAGCAGATGGAGGGAGCTTTGCTGGGGGCGGAGCAGGTGAGACGCCGCGCGATTTCGGTGTGGCTGATCCTGAGGACGCAGACGTCGTTGGCAATTGCAAAGCATCTGGCTTCTCTGAGAGACCGAACTTGGCAGCTTTGGGCTTCGAACTTCCAGCCATGTAATCTTCTTCGTCTCGCTTTATGTAAGCACCAGATACGTTGCCATAGTCCTCAGGTCGCCGTTGTGGAGGCAGCTTTCCAAGACCTGGCTTCTTCTTGCGTGGCTTCGCTTTGGGCACTTCAGAGAGATCATTGTTGGTATTAGAGCGATTTGACCCAGAAGAGTTTTTGGGCCTTCTATTGTTGAAGGACGCGATGAATTCCAGAGCTTGTGGGCTGTCTCCTAGAAGATTTCGGAGATGGTCCGCTGCCTCACGGTTTGGCAGTGATTGCGTATAGGTGATGACTTCTTTGAGAGACTCATCATCCAATGGCAGCAATTTCGAAAGCTGTGGAAGAGCCCAGGTCGATAAATCCATACTTGTGCGTGTGCGTTGTTGGTGTCAATATCAAAAGAAGATTGGTGGTGGAAGGCTCACTGCATCATGACTCTGAACTAGTGGGTGTGGCGTCAAAGTGTGGCTGGTGCTTTCGCCATGGCTGTCAGATTAGCCACCATCACAGTTCTCAACCACAACCTCACCACATAAACGCGCCATGGCAACCGACGTAGCCCTTGATACCACTATTGTAAGCTCTTCCTGAATACACCGCAATTAGAGGGCTGACACCCATAGGGTACCATCGTAATCGAGCTCTACAACGACCACGCGCCGAAGACATGCAAGAATTTCGCGACCCTCGCTCAACGCAATTACTTCAACGGCCTCATATTCCACAGGATAATACCAAACTTCATGATCCAAGGCGGCGACCCCACAGGTACTGGAAGGGGAGGTGAATCCATCTATGGTGAAAAATTTGAGGACGAGATATCTCCTGCGCTGAAGCACACCGGCGCTGGCATCCTCAGCATGGCAAACAGTGGCCCCAATACCAATGGCAGTCAGTTCTTCATCACACTGGCTCCTACACCATGGCTGGATGGCAAGCACACGATATTTGGCAGAGTCAAGAGCGGGATGCAGATTGTTAAGAAGTTGGGATTAGTCAAGACAGACAAGGAAGATCGACCTGTGGAGGATATCAAGATTGTAAGGGCATATATTCTAGGAGAAGATAGCTTTGCGCTGCAGCGAATGTAGGATAGCCGAGGTCTCGAGCGAGGTTGTTTGACGATGTACAAGTCTGTACCCAGCCCCCCGGAATACGCAATACAAGACGCGAGCGGAAGAGGCTAACATACACCCAATTTATGCGATCATACGATCGCATTGCGCAGGTGTGCGATTGGTGGGGCAGGTAGCTTGCACCAGAGAAAAGGTGTGGAAGACGCAGACGCCGTACCATCGGCGATCTCGAACGCGTGGAATTCGATTCCATGATACCTGTAAACGCGGTGCATGTAGCTCCGAGATGCTCGTATGCATCTAGCGGATACCACATTTACCTCTGACGCTAGGGTGACTGACCACAAGTGGCTGAAGACGAAAGATGAATAGCTCAGGTGAGTTACAGTAGCATCATCGTCATTACATGTAGTAATATATCCTCAGTGCTTAGACCAACTATGCGTGTACATGCAACAAGTAGCTTTAATCCAGAGACTAACTATTTACCGTGACTAGCGAAAGCTGCACCTTATACGAATATGATATGGCCCACATCTGTTCAAGGAACTACCCACTTTCCGAAGAACCCATGCTGGTAGGCGTCATAATTGCAATGAGGGGCTGCTGCGGATGCTGTTGATCAATTGAGGGGTAGCCGACCGTATCGAGCTGGGCCCAGAAGCTGTTGCATCATCATCCGAAACTAGTGTATGTAGCGACAATTGGCATTTATTGAGCGACTTGTACGCGAAGTAGCGTGTCTTTGATCGAGCATCTGGCGCCAAAATTGATGCTTGAGGTTTCGGACAGATACGCACTACGACCAACAATACACCTACCTCCCCAAATACATACCAACCACTACGGACTCGAATAACATTGCAACCGGTTCCCCGGTCACGGCCAACACAATGTCAGATACCAAGATGAAAGCGGTCCACTACGAAGGCCCATTCAAGGTGTCAGTCAAAGAAATTGACCTTCCCAAGATCCAGCACCCAGACGACGTGATTGTAAAAGTCACTACAGCGGCAATCTGCGGTAGTGACTTGCACATGTATCAGGGCCGAACAGCTGCAGAAAGTGGTCTTGTCTTCGGTCACGAAAACATGGGGATCGTTCTCGAGACAGGCCCAGGCGTAACACTGCTTGAGAAAGGTGACAGAATCGTCCTACCCTTCAACGTGGCCTGCGGACGCTGTCAAAACGACGAGGAAGGGCGAACCGCGTTTTGTACCGGGTAGGTGGTCCGAAATACTTGTGAGTTCGGTGTACTGACGAGATGGTAGCGTGAATCCAGGGTTCGCGGGTGGCGCTTACGGATATGTTGCTATGGGACCCTACCAAGGTGGCCAGGCACAATATCTGCGTGTCCCTTTCGCAGATTTCAATGCTTTGAAACTGCCAAAAGGCACAGAACATGAGGCGGACTTTATTTTGCTGGCTGATATTTTCCCAACTGGCTGGCACGGACTGGTGCTCGCTGGCTTCAAGTCTGGCGAGAGCGTTGCGGTATTCGGAGCTGGTGAGCTGTGTGGTAAACATTTCAGGAGCTACGGCTAATCTGGAAATAGGTCCGGTTGGGCTAATGGCAGCTTACAGCGGTATCCTACGGGGCGCAAGCAAGGTCTTTGTTGTTGATACTGTCCCTGAGCGATTACAGCAAGCAGAAAAAATTGGATGTATACCCATTGACTTCAAGAAGAGCGATGCCGTCGAGCAAATTATCAAACTCAATAACGGAATGGTTGACCGAGCGGTCGATGCAGTTGGTTACCAGGCTGTAGACTCATCCGGTAGCAAAGAGCAACCAAGTATTGTCCTCGAGCAATGCATAGCAGTCACACGACCTACTGGGGGCTTGGGAATACCCGGGTTGTATGTACCGGCCGATCCAGGAGCGCCGGATGAGTCGAGCAAGTCGGGCAAGATCTTGATATCTTTTGGCAAGCTTTTCGAAAAGGTGTGTTTCAAAGCAAGGATTACCGTAGCATTCGGCCAGTCGCTAACTGCCGCAGGGCCTTACAGTCGGCACCGGGCAGTGCAACGTCAAAGCATACAACAGATATCTGCGTGACATGATCATCTCCGGCAAAGCAAAGCCGAGCTTCGTTGTCTCTCACGAAATCAATATCGATGATGCGCCGAAAGCGTACGAGAAGTTTGACCTAAGAATCGATGGTTACACGAAGGTGCTAATACATCCCAATGGCAAGCTTTCGATTTGAATACATTTAATGTATGTCATCGTATAGTGAAATACATGAAAAGAGATGTCTTGTTACTCCTGGTTCATTACACTGCTAGGAGACCTTAAATAGCTTCGCCATCTACACGGTGACTAGATCGTGAATCTAAACGTCGCATCATTCAGTAACACCCTTTCTCCTCGATCGGCTTGTGCATTGCACTTCTTGAAGTACCAGGTCATAACAATTACAATCAAGATCACTAATACATTGCATGCCATGCAAGCGGCGAACCCTGGCACGTAGTTCGGAGCATCTTCGGTACGGAAAATGAGTGCGCCTGCAATGCCTCCGATACCTGCAAAATTTCCATCAGCAAGTGCCTTGCATAGGACCGAATCTAGATGCTTATCAGATGCTTACCTCCAATACCCGTCAGGGTCGCAGAGCAGAATGCTCGTCGCCATTGTCCTCGGATGTTGTTTGCTTGATATGCCATGACAGCAGGGATCGCAGAATTCGTACCAGCAACCGAGATGAAGACACCCACATACTGCCCCCAAGGATTCTCAACAAAACCCATGATGGGGACGCCGATGAGCGAGACCAAGCACAGGAACACCAGCACCGGGCCTCGTGTCTGATACTTATCACTGAACCATGCAGCACCATACATTAAGAATCCCGACGCTGCGTACGGCGGCGCACCCAGACACTGGCTCATCGCCATGCTGAACTTCAACTTCGTACTCAGGATGATTGGTAATGTAAACGCAAAACCGTATGAGATGGTCGTTACGAAGAGTAGAATAAGTGCGAAACCGTAGATGTAGATGTCCTTGCCTGCTTCGAGAAAGCGTTTCCAGGAGAATTTCTCGGCCTCGACGTCGCCGCGATCAGCATTGAGCCGGGCAATAATGCAGTCGATTTCGTGTGGTTTGAGAAAGCCCCAGGAAGGTTTTACTTTTCTTGGTCGGGGAACTTGATGATGAATGTCACGGCAAAGATTGCGACGCCGCAAGTTATTACACCTTCCTGGAGGATCGTTAGCAACCCTCAATAGAGCTTCACGGTGGATAGCAAGCACCATGATGAAGATCCTGTAGAAGTATCAGTTATGACAAGGAAGCATAGGGTGCAATTCCAGAATGATGCTTACCAACGCCACCCCCGAATGTCCTGAACGCCTTCCATTTGCTGCAACCCGTATGCCAGAATCCCCGACATAGCCGACGCGATACTTCCCACAAAGTAAAAAACACTATACCTCTTCGCAACCTCAACTGATACCTTCATCAGCATCTTATTTCAACCCAACTTTCACACCTCACGCGAGACAACTTACATTTCGTATACCAACAACTCAACAAATACAAACACCCGGGAAAGTACCCACTCTCCAACAACCCCAACACAAGTCTCAACGGCACAAGCCCACCCCACGTCTTGGTGAATCCAAAACCAATAATGACGGCACCCCACATGATACATATCCCCGGGAGAAACCATCGAGGTCCGACTTTACGACAAATGATGATCATAAAGGGTTGGCAGATGACGTAGGTAATGAAGAAGCATAGGTTGACGAGGTTGTAGGCCATGCCGCGGGACATTCGGAGGTCAGTGAGCATGCCGGCTATGGCAGCGTTGGAGACGTTTTTGCGGTCCATGAGGGAGATTCCTACGGGATGTCAGAAGCTAAATTGTGTACATGGGATTTGGACAAGGCTCATGGAAGATGAGGGGGGTGTCTCGCGGGGATTTGTGGTTCTGCAAGAGATACTTTGATGTATGTCCAGGTGCTTCATAGCAGCGTATCTGAGTCTCAACGATATACGTACCATACATAGCGCCCAGCGCGGGAATAAGCCGCCAATCCACACGCTGCCTAATCCTCGCAGCGAGCTTCTCATCGTGCACATCCTCAGACGAAGCACTTGGCGACGTCCTCCCCTTCTCCACATTTTCAATCTGTTCAAACGCCTCGTCTTTAAATTTAATCTGCGCCATGTTAAAAATTCCAACAAGAGCCAGCTGGCAACGAGATAAAATGAGTCCACTTCAGAGTTTCAACCCGGACAAGACCCTCGGTATTTATAAAGGCTCCCCTCACACAAAACTTAGGGCGCAGTGGATACGTTTTCCACACTCATCTCCCGCACTGCCTTACCATATGCCTCGCTTACTCCCCGCTGTACACACCCAAGACATGCATATCCACATAGTCAACGCCTCTATGCTCATCAGGTCACCAGCGAATGGTTCGTTTGATCGTGAGCCAAGTGATCAAGAAGTCAAGGCTACAAGCGAAGGGATCAGCAAGGCATGGTCATGTACAGGAATCGCCTCGCTCAGAGGATTTTTGCTAGTTTAAGGTCGGAAAATTGGGTGTTGGGGGTGCGATTTTCCGGGGCAGATTTGCGGGGAAGTCGCTTGGTTGTCTTGGGAGGAGGGCTTGGTTGCTGTTTTGAGGAGAACGTTGGTTGATCTGAGCTAAGTCGTTTTGGGAAGGTGGAATGATGTTCATTGCGGTAATTGGGGTCAAAGGTATAGACTTAATTTGGGTTTGGAATCTAGGAGACTAATTAGCTATGGTACTGCAGTTCGAATTGAGTGTGTGGTGTTTGATGGGCGTTGGGGTGGGAGAAGCGAGTGGCGATGCGACCACCAATGGTCAGCATATAGCCTATACTGTCTTGGCGAGGTACATACAGTATCTTTGAAGTGCAAAAGGATACTGTTTTAAGACTTCAGTCATGTACCTAAGAATTGCTGTGGCCAGATGGTATACGAGTGAGATCCATGTGTGCCCATCTACACCTTACCTACATTAGGCACCATCATATGGTATGCACTAGCGCCTTTATGGAGAGAATTGCGTCAAACGAATCATATGATTTACAGGCCATTACCTGGGACTTTGAAACTTGACATATTCGACTGCAAACACGCATATGTAACTGATAAACGTCCAGATAGTCTACACCATGTACAAATCTCAACACATCACCCCCAACTACTCTAACAAAGACTCCTCACTATCTTCCATATCCCTCCCTGCACGCACACCTGTATCTGATATGCTTACGGGCGGGGAAGGGGCCCTGGTATCCCGCATTCTCTGCATTCTGTTATGCCATTTGGATTGATAGTCTTGCACCATGCACACTCCCACGACCCGCTGTCCTTGCAACTCCTGCACTGGTCTCGCTCTGCTTGTGCGATTATGGTTGATATTGTAGTGTATTTGGTTGTTTGATGTTTGTTTCAGGTGCTGTCGAGTCTCGAGAAGTTGCTTGCGTTTGTGGTATGTATGTATCGTTGTACTTTGTATGCTGTGAGTATGAGGAGACATCTTTACGAAGCGACAACGAGCTTTTGTAGGTGGGGAACCCGTGACTAAAGTTGATGATGGAGATCAGAGACTGCTATACTACTGAATATGCGCACGGGTGAACCGTCCGTATAGCGATTGAGTGCAGCGAGTTGATGACAGGGAAGAAGTCTTAGCACATATGATGCGCCATTGCAACATGTTAGTGAAGACATGCAATCATAGTTAGCAATATGAAGTGTGCCTTCACTGCAACTCACGGCTATTTTAGCCTGCACAAGTGTGAACTTCTTGATACATGGAATGAATACTGGCATGATTGTTACTCGTGAAGAACTGCTGGTTTGTGTAATCTGGCAACATCACAGTGAAAATGTGCAACTATAGTCCGTATCATCAAGTATGCGTATAATTTGACGCACCGCCTGAAAGAAAAGGTAAAGAAACAAGACTACAGTGAAGCACTTAAAATCTCACCACAGACACACGGTGCTTACCCGAGTCATGGTGATCCACCCTCATGCATAAATCACCATTGACACTAGCTAGATCAGAAACCCAAAAATTTCCAAAAAACATACAACAGCGGGGATTCGCCAGTGGTCACCCACCTGACTACTAATCCGCCGGTACATTGCTTGAGTACAGCTGAGCGAACGGGAAGCTCTATTTTCAATGTCCTATGGTCGTATGTGGAAGAACTCACCAAATACATAATATATAGTGTGGATATTGAAGAAAACCCCCCCCCACCTCCCACCCTCAACCCCAACCAACACTTTTTAATCCCACTCCCCCTTACTAACAATCACTCATCCCCATCACAAACCCAACTCCTAGCCCTATTATCCCACCTCCTCCCCCTCATATTCCCACTCCCAGGCCACCTGATCCACTCGCCCGTCCCAAAACAATCCTCCCTATCATAAAAGCGACACGTCTGCCCTTTATCCGGTTTAATACTCGTGGCCACGTTTTGAAAATCATGAGGTAGGTTTGTGCATTTGTTCAACGCAGAGGTGAAGACTTTGCAGGTGCCGGCGAAGTTTTTGGAGTCGCAGATGTAGATTTTTCCAGGGGCGGAGTCGATTGGGGCTGGGAGGTGGAGGTTGGAGAAGTCGATGCCGTCGTGGCCGTTGGGTTTGGAGGGGTGGGTGGTGGGTGTTGGTGTTGGGGTACTGGTGGCGGGGTGTTTGGTGGGCATGAGACCTGGGGGTGGTTTGGAGACTGCAGGGGGAGGGGGAGGAGGTGGTGCTGGTGCTGGTGCTGGTGCTGGAGCAGGCGGAGGCGGCGGTGGAGCAGGAGCAGGTTTCACCTCCGGTACCTTCGTAACCAACGGTATAGGCCAATGCATCATACTCTGCACTTGCTCCGGGGTCAACGGCTCTGCCACCGCGACCCCCAACAGCATTGGCACCGCACAGAGCAAAAACCAACCCGAGAATAGTCTGATAATCATTGTGAATGCGGAAAACGTATAAATGTGGCAGTGGATTGCGCGAGGAAAGGTGAAATAGGGAATGGGGAAACGAGTGTGAGCGGGGTGTTGGAATCGTACAGTGTTATCGGTAGAGTGGAAGAAGAGAACAATATCAAGGAATGGATGTGGAGAAGGTTATATCTTTAGATCTTATGAGTTGGATGAAAGCAGGGGGGGTTTTGAAGTGTCGGTAGGTCGTTGTTGATAATGTAATGCAGATTCGATCTATTTTGAGATTCGTTGAACGGGCATTCGAAGTTTGTTCTTGGGAGGGGTCGACAAAGAATCGGTGATTGTGCTGTATCGCTTGCTTCAGCGTGCGGGCGGAACAAGGGGACCAGGAAGTCTTTGTCTTGTGGATACTGGAGTGGTGAACAAAGCAGACGTTCTTTCATCCGGTGGGACTGAAGCATGGGTGGTCATTCTGCTGTGAGACCTGTGTAGAGAAACGTGGTAGTGCCAAGTGTCCCACTCGTTACTAACGTAGATACGATTACAGAAACTTGAAAATGGTCCATCGTAGGAACGTGTATCTAGCATATTGTCATCACATCTCACAAGTGATGTGTCAAAATCTGATCAAGACTTGTAGGAAACTCAATCTCCTTGCACCTTTCTCATGCTATGATAGTACTCCATAACCGACACACCATCGCCATGCAAACATGAAAAGTCGACCAGAAATGCCCATCAAGTAGCAATCTATATGCACATATACTCACAATTCCATACGGAGCAGACTGGAATATCTCATAAAGTCGTAACCCGCACAAGTAAGAGGTGATTTACCTCAGTCTGACACGCTTGCCAACCGGCTCAGCACCAGTAGCTCGGCTGACATTCTCCGAAGGCGCCCAATTGTGGTTCTCGTCGATGATGTGGGGTGAGGCGTCTGCCTTCTTCTCGTTAGACACGTCGTCTTTCGGCTGCCAGGGCGCTTCGATAGAAAGGGAGAAGAGTTCTCGGGCTGGTCTACGGCTTTTAGTACGCTTGTTGTCGTCTTTCTGTTCCCTCTGAGCCACGTTATCGACTGACTTCTTTACGTTGGATGTGCCGTTAACCTGGGTTTTGTCCAGCTCATTGTTCACGTCGTTCTTAGCATCCTTTTTGACGTCATTGTTATCCTCGGCAGGCGTGCTCTTCTCCTCATCTTCGATCTCTTCAGTGTACTCCCACATTAGATTGATCTCTCCACGGACCAGAGCCGTAAGCCATATACTACCGAGCACACCAGGTACCAAGTAGAGTAGCGCCGGCTGTGCGTGATTCCAAACCATCATGACCCCTAGTGTGGCTAGAAGGCCTAGTACGTATCCTACTAAACTAGCGCGAAAGTATATCTTGGGAAACGTGAAAGGTGCTTCGGTCCCACTCTCTGGTGTCTTGGACGCAGTCCAGAGCGGTCTGCCGGTTAAAGTGTGCGTCCAGAAGTGGTCTGTCCAGCGTCCAGCTAGAGACTGGTACTTCGGCTTCTGGAGGATGTCCCCCTCTCCCGGAGTGGTTGCTGGTATGCGCTTCTGTTGGCGTAGATAGAATAGGTACAAGTCGAACCGGAGTGCGAGGCCGATCATTATGCCAGGTAGCACGACGTCTCCGAGACCAAGCATCGCGTGGGAAGGACCTTGAGAGGGATCATCGACAGGTCCGGGGCGTGGGAACATGAGCTTGATTGGGACGTCGAGTGACTTGGCAACAGTCACCATCATGGGGCTGTCCGGATGTAAGCTGAGTCACTGTCTCTCAGGTCAAGGCAACTTACGTGTAGAAGACAAAGTAAATGTCGTAGAAAAACAAAGCACCCAAGATGAGACTTCCAGTCGCGAATGTCGTTGGTGACATGAGCTGCAGAGCGCCGTATGAGAACCCAAATCCCAGCAGATTTGTGAGATACCATGGCTTGTCGACCAAGTTGAAATATGCCACCGTAGCCAGCGCAACTACGAGCCCAATAAGATCGTGAGGGCCAACTTTGAACTTGCCTGCGAGAGCGCGCTTAAGATGGAGCCTCAAAGTCCACTTGTTCCCAGGCATCGCCCTGTCTGACCAGAGAATTCCCCTAACGCGCTTGTGCAGAGGAATCTTGGCCAGGAAGCCGGGTAGAGGAGTAGCAATGGGCTGCTTGTTCGTTGCGATTCCTGATACTGGCACGGCCTTCTTCTCCTTGCCATCGACGTGGTATAGAGCACCGCGGAGGACATGGCGACGTGGGTATATTATCGAGTGGCCGATGTCGAGAGCATCCGTGACAAGACGTGAGACAGAGAAGATACCAAAAATGGCAAAGTAGGCATTGAGAAGCTTGTTCAACAGCGCAGGGTCCT
This sequence comes from Plenodomus tracheiphilus IPT5, assembly GCA_010093695.1. Classification (NCBI taxonomy): domain Eukaryota; kingdom Fungi; phylum Ascomycota; class Dothideomycetes; order Pleosporales; family Leptosphaeriaceae; genus Plenodomus; species Plenodomus tracheiphilus. The sequence goes on from MU006315.1 coordinate 396,932, forward strand.
TCATCCACTTGAGGAGGAAGTATAGCGAGGCCAGAGCCGTTCCAGCGAAGAGTGGCATCAGGATAGCGTCTGTTGGTGATAGCCCCTCCATGACGCGTTGTTCCTCTTCGTCTTCGTCTTCATCGTCTGTATCGTCGTCATCGTCGACGTTGCTCGTCTTCTTCTTCTTGATAGGCTTCGCGGCAGTCGACGGTCGGGAGAGGGAGGCGTGCGCGCCTGTGTAGATGGGGAAGAGAGCCGAGGCTATGAGGTGTATGTAGGTTGGCAGCATGGGCAGCATGACGGAGAACTCGTAGGCTGCGCGGCCTAGGATCTGCGCGAAGAGGCTAGGATCGGCGTCGGCCATGATAGGCGGCTCCTGGTGTGTGTTTTGGTGTTTTGGTGGTCGTTCACAATCCCAGTCTAGGTACAGCTATGGTCTTAGGCAAGGTGTTTTGAAGGCCCGTCGTGGGTAGGCAGTCCCTGAGCTGCGACTGGTGGTGGGGTCGTCAAGGTAAACGTGTCCTAACACATGACGAAGCGTGTGGACTAGTGGGTGAGTCGAGCGCAAGAGTCAACAGGAAAAATGACCGGGACAGCAGCCTTGGAGAGCTGGACTAGAGTTGTTGACCAGAGAGTTGTATTGTTTGGTCATGTTTGCCAGGCCAAGTCCAAGGCGACGCGCATCAGTGGTAGGGGCTCACTCCCGCAGCGCCGACCAATCACAACCAATATAGCCCGTCCTCAAGCCACCATGCATCTCGTCCCGTCCCCAGATCTGCACGCAGCGGGACCTTGCAGCAGCCATCCTTCACCGCTTTCTCAACCATGTCGATCTGGAGTGTATATTTGGTGCTACTGCACCTCGCTATTCAGTCCTTACCACATCGCCGGAACGATGCCAATATCGTCACCAATGGTCACCATGTGCAATCATAATCCGAGTAGAGTCCGGGTAGTGCCAATGAATGTGTATGTGCATGCATGCAATATATATATATACTGAGTTGAACTACCACGCTGTGCCAATTTCTGTGGCCGTTCAACTTCTGCCCATACTTCTCTTGGCTAATATGTACAGTCTCGAATTCAACAACAAACAAACTCCAGAGAAAATGGTGCCTAGGTATCGTGTGCGTCGTTCGCTCGTCATGTGCGGAATGCCCAAAGTGGAAACAGTGTACTCCATCGTAAAGGCAGATACTCGCTAAACAAAATCGAGCCGAAGCAACAACAGTAGGAAAGGTGCCAATCTAGATATGCCGAGCGCTAGGCGAACATTACAAAACAGTATTGGGCGTGTGAAACAACAGGTGAGAAAGGACTAAGACAAGGCCGTAGTGATGTGACGAGACCGGCTGACCACACCTGGATAGCCTGGATATACAACCGTTACAGAGCAGCCGCTTGAAGAACCTAGTGAAAAAGTGACGTGGGACAGTGAGATGAGCCTCATTAGCAGGGCGTTGGCCCTCCTGGAGAGACAAAGTCTCTGAGCATGTCAAAAGACATGCCATCGACATGTACTCGTTGTTGTGACTCGATGAAGACGTCGTGCACATTGGCAAGAGCACCGCCCTCCCATGGCGATATTGCGGTAAGCATCTTGTTGTCATGTGGGTGTGGAGGTGTGACTGCTGCCACGATGCGTTCCTTCATTGCTGATGTGATGGTGGTGGGACGCTTACAGTCAAAGTATGATGAGTTTGATGTCGACGAAGTATACGATGGCGCAGATGATGTCAGCTGTGGACGCGAGTGAGAAGACGAGGGGTAGTCATCATCGTCATGAGTCTCGGCTGAGGCAGCAGGCAGAATCGACTGCTCGGGAAAAGCGAGTCCTTTGGCCGTGTCGGGGTCTGACTCTTCCTCTACTGGTGTGGATGAGAAAAGGAAAGAGGACGTGTTGGACAAATCATAGTAGCCTAGAATGGAAGGCGTGTGACTGCTGACTTTGGACAGGGAGCCGGTGCCGTTGGCCTGGAACCCTGGCAGCGGTAGTGCTTCCTCATCAGTGTCGTCGTCGGTTGTCGAACTCCAAGCTGAAAAGGCACTCAGCATGGGTGGCCGGATGGGAGGAATGGTGATGACTTTTGGTGCTTCGGCGGGGCGCCGTACTACTTTTGTCGGCGATTGTGGCGGCGATGCAAGTGGGAAGGATAGGTCGGGACATGAGCGCGGCGAGAGTGGCGCGGCGTCGTTGTAAGGTTTGTAGGTGAGGATGGATTTGAGTTGTGCCTTGATAAACTGTGCTAGGTTTGCGGAGTAGTCTCCTAGTGGGCTCGTGGGTGAAGTGCTGCGACTAGATTCGTTGTCATGTGGTAGGGGGACAACGGTACGCGAACTATCGTCTGTTGCATTCGAGGGAATCCGAGCATGGCAGCTCTGCGATTCTTGCGCTATTGGCCGCTCCTGTGGGGTGTCTATGAGGGATAAATCGTGAAGATATTTGACATGGTCCCGGGGATCGAAGGTGGTGATGCTCTCGTCATTGACGGATCGGTTCCGCCGTCCTCTGGCGCGGCGTTTCCGAACCGCAGCCCTGCCTTCGGCCAGGATCAACTGTGCTTCAGGCGTCGAGCAACCAAGAGCCTCGACGATGGGGAATGAGTTGCTTCTCTGTCGCTGGATATGCGAGCGTGGGCTCTCGGGCCGTGGGAGTGGTGTGGATTGCCGGCTGTCCATTGCTATGTATGCAGATTCCGAGTGGGCACACTATTGCTGACAGGTCATGTCCGGTGGGGTGAGGACAAGTTGTGAGCAGCGGGTCAAGCGTGGTAAAGACTGTGTGGATGTCGAACAAGAGCAGCAGGCTTCTCTAGAGTAGGTGCTCGGTGGGCCAGAGAGGGGAAATGAAGGAGGGCAGGCCGGAGAGAGCGGAATGGCAAGGCTGCTACGCAAAGTCAAAACGGTTGTATGTACTTGTAAAGACAGTGCAAACGGATCGGGCAGCCTGATATGGGTGGGCCATATCGGACCCAGTTTCCAGGCTCCCTGGAATAGAGCGGCGCCCCAAGCCGACAAGTATGGTCTGGCAGGTAGACGGTGCGGGCACATGACGTTTAGAGACGCGGACCGCGGACACGGGCGGGTCTTGCACGGCCTTGGAAAGGTGCAGAAGAGGGACGAACTGCTGCAACCCCTGGCTGGCGTGGGCGTCCCTGGTCGGGATGCCGGTCGCTGGTGGCGTTGTTGTGGTTGCGCTGGCGAATGGGGCGGCAGATGGGCCATGGCCTGCCATCTGCGCTTGTCTAACGTCGTGGCAACGAGCCGAGTTCCTCGTCGTCGCCTCTGCTGGTGTCTTCGCGCTGCCCAGGTGCGCTCCAGTGCGTGAACGTGATCAGACGACAGCCTCTCGCAGCTCCCGCAGCCCTCGCAGCCCTCGGCGCGGCGGATGCGAGAATTTTCTGCTTGCGTACCGGCACACCCACCTGGGGCATTGCCAGTCCTTGTCGCAGCAAGCGAGGCATGCTGCTGGAGGAAGATCAACATGATCGACGACACCCTTGCCCTTGGACTCGCATTCTGCTTCGACAATGCCTGACCAGCCCTGCCACAGAGGCCGCCGATGATGTCTTGCCTGGCAATCTGCATTCTGAGTGGGCCATGGTCTGACACGGATGAAATTCCAGTGAGTAGATCAGCGCTTGTATACGCAACACGAGCGTACAAGAGGCGGGACACTGTCGACATGACGCCCTGCAAGGCACGGTGCGGTCGAGCTCCAGCGTCTGACTCCTCGAGCGCTGCCGCTGCACGAGTCTACTTATCTGGACATGTACTATTATATCGATTGCGTCGCAGTAGCTACTCCATGAGCCACAAGCTCCAGGGTGACTGATCGGGCCGAGGGCGGAATACGAGACGCTGGTACGGAAACAGAGCCCAAAAAACACCAAGGCCGTGCAGCCTGCGCAGCCTGTGCAGGACGTTGCCATGCAAGTGGCTGTGAAGTCCTAGCTCCAATAGTCTGCTCCATGCGTACTCTAGGTAGCCTCACCAGATGGTCCAAGGGTTGCGACGTGCTATTCACGTTGGCGGCACTCTCATGCCGGGACTAGCGCATTCTGCTCGGTGCTAGCAGACGCGCCGTCTTGGTCGTGCAACACCACGCGTGGCCTCCAGCTGCGTTTCTCCCTGATTCTCTCTGATTACACAGTACATGGTGAAACGGCCAGCTAGAGTACGTCTCGTCACCACGTACTCTGCTCTCCTCTGCTCTACCACGGCCCTGCCTCCTGACACGCGCTGACCAAACAGTCGACGCTGCAAGCCTCTCCTCTACCGGTACCTACACCGCATCACTTCGGCGTCGGCGCCAGCAAATTAGGCTTCTGCTCGCCGAGCTCACTGTCAGGCCCTGGGGCACCCAATGCGGGCGGCGGCGGCGGCACCGACCTCTTTCATGTCGCTTCCCACCTTTTTTTCGTGCAACTGCTTAAAACAACAACACCACCCATGCTGACATCATGCGTTTCGCGGGTAGGGCTGTTCTGCCCCATGATTTGCCCAGCCAAGGGAAACTGTAGCGACAAGCGTCCACTGGCAACTGAAACACATTTCGCAGGAGCCGAACCCTGTCCGTCAGTGACTTTTGTGACTCTTTGTTGTGCAAGGTACGCGATGGTTGCCAAACATCGCCCCAGTCGGGTTGCTGTTGCACCGTTTGCTTCACTCGGACTGCGGCTGCTGCTCCGACTACGTTCTCCACGTGTTTCAACCCCGTCGGACGGAAACAGCGTCGCTCATCTTTCCCAAGTTACGCCAGCGGTTCCGTTCACGCTTCGCCCGGTTGCTCGTCGAGACATGCCCACCGCCCCTCAGGACCTCCCTCAGCTTACGTACCGTCACCCGTTATGCGCACGGCTACATCCTAGAGTCCTCGTTACTCCGACCTGTCGTTACCTCTCTGGCCTCCCCCCCTCCCACCAATGCTAATCGACTCTTACCTTGCCGGGATTGTCATACTCTCGATATTGCCTTTGCTGTTCTTCGTCGCCCGCTGCCTGGCAAAGCGTACCAAGGGCCAATCATGGACCATCGATGACACACTGCTACTGGTGGCTCTGGTAACGAGAGACACTTTAATCGAACAGCGCTTGGCTTTGCTAATGCTGGTTGATAGTTGTTTCTATACGTTGTCGTGGCAATGTTCATAGTCTGCGCGTCGTCCTGCATCTACATGGCCAACCCTGTCTGCTAACAGCGTATAGCGATGGCCGCTAGACTCGTCCGTCAGCGCATTACTGATACCACCATGGGCGAGCTTAAAAGGACACTCATAGTACATCTAGAGCCAATTACGAGGTTGGGTCTCGTGCTTACAAGGCTAGGTGTTGTGGCTTTTCCGCATTCCCATGGCTGTCAGCCTGACCTTGACGCGATCTGCCATCTCCATCTTCTTCATTCGAACGCTGTATACCAGAGTGTTTCCTTGGCTGAGATACGTTGGTACATACATAGGCTGCGAATCCACTATCAGCATAGGAGACCTTTGCTGACGCGGCTTGCAGCGTACATGTGTATCCTGGGCTCCGTCGCAGCCGGTGTCATTACCATCATAGCTATGCTTCTGCACTGCCGGCCGATCAAGTACAACTATACAATGCCATTCGAGAACCCGAAGTACTGCTACAGACTTGAGCCCTTCATCATCGCCATGGCATCCCTGGGAGTGGCTCTGGACGCTGTAACATGGTTGCTGCCACACTACGTTGTATGGAGACTGCGACTTCGCCTCGCCCACCGGATCGCCATCACGGCCATCTTTGCATTCGGTTTAATGTTCAGCCGGCAAACTACTCTTTTTAGATGTGTTGCTAATGAGATGTTGTAGCACGCTGGTTATTGGGGCTCTTCGCATCACTGCGCTGTCGGACTTGATATACCAAGGCGTCGATGTGCCTTTCAGGATAGGCACCTCGTTGCTGTGGGCCATTGCCCAAATAAGTACTGGGATCATTGTTGCCTGTTGCCCGCACTTGCGTCCCGTCTTTGAGAAAGTTTTGCCTGATAGGCTTACCCGTGTCACTACTCGAAGGTCAGATCAGACCCTTCAACAACCTCCAATACTGGTAACGACAAGAATCGATCTCAAAGACTCGCATAAGATACCTCCAGCACAGGCAGTGTTTCATGATGGACAGCTGGAACCATGGGCTCCAAGTTTCGACGTTGAGAAAGGGCCAGCTACGGAGATCCAGATTGTATCCTTCTGCTGTGGAGGCTCAAGAGGCTGTAGTTGTTTTTAATGTGTTGGAGTGTAGGCTTACTGGATGCTTTTCTCCCACTCTACACTGGTTGGATCTCCTGTTGGACAAGTGGCTTGTTCAGACTATGACCTTTAACCTGATCATGTTACAAGGGCCATGTCCGAGGTCTTTCATATACTCTATACAACAAACCTAAACCTTAACACCTTTTCAATGCTGTCAAGCTTGCGTTGCGATGTCGTTGTCATGTAGAACAACGTGGCTCGACCACCCCGCGGCAGCAAGCTGCGTAACACGCTCATCTCTCAAGGCAGTGATCTCTTCGAACTCCTCAATAAACTCCTTTCGTAACGCCACACCGAGCTGACTTCTACTATTGTCCCCTGCAGCAAAGACAGCACGATTCCTCACCCTACCTCCAACACCCACTACCTCCGCAGCAACCACCACATGCCCATGCCCAATAGCAACATCGTACACCCTCGCCTCGCGACCATCGATTCGAACACGCAAGCACTTGACAAACTCATCCTGCTCTCCTTCAGCATCAATACCCGTCTCCCTCGCACTTATACCTCCTTCCAACAACATCGCATCCTCCAACACTGCCAATTTCCCAGCCGAACCAGGACACACCTGACCCCACACGTACATCTCGCCATCCGCCCCCAAAGCCGCACTCAAATAGCCACCCGACGCAATTTTCACAACCTGCGTCTCCGAAAGAAACGGCACAATCTTATACTTGGAACTCCCATCGTACGATCGACCCAGGCATTTTGGATACCTCGGATCAAACGTACACGTATAAACCCTTGCATCCGCCATGAGTGCCACACTCGTCGTCGCATTCGTACACCACTGCACCGGCACACGCGACGCCACAACCTCCATCCGCGATTCCTCCAATACCCCATCAAGCGCTCCAAGATACATTCTCAACTCCTCGAAACTTTGTAAACAAAGCATTCGTTCATCATGACATGCAGCACCACGCGCTCGCGTACTAAACAATACTTGTCCACCACTCAAGATTTTGACATTTGTAATCTCAATGTCGGCGTGGACATTGTAGATGTGTAGTTCTTTCTCGCCGGCGTTCATCTCGGTGTCCGTGGCGAAGAGTACGATACGCGATATATCGCTCCCTCCTTCCTCTGAGGATGAGATTACGTATCCTCTGACACCGTCGTGCATTGCGCTGCCGAAGAAGTTTACGGTGGTGGTGTTGACGTTGGTGGTGGTGAAGGCGCTGTGGAGGTAGACGGATGAGGTGATGTGGGTTGTTTGGGTGGGGGTGAGGGTTGTGCCTGTGTAGTGGAGTTTGGGGGGTTCTAGAGGGGTGGTCTGGGTGAGGAGGATGGTGTCGCTCCATGATGAGTAGAGGATCTTGATGGTTGGTGATTTGAGGGTGGGCTGAGGTGGTGGGTTGCCCAATGTCATGAGTGTTACAGGTAACAAAGGCCAGGAAGGAAGAGGGGTGGAGAGGCTACGCCTCCTGCGACCCAAAGGCCTGAGTGACGTGGTCGGCGAAGATTACCCGATGATCACGTGACGGACATCCCGCCAAGTGACTCCATCCCGCGATATAAAGGATGGCAGCAGGCAGGAGGGATGGCAGCCATCACATAGTGGATCCAACATCCCACGGTAAGAGGGATGGCGGGGACGGATGGGATGGCAGCATAGATTGCAACTGGCATATAAGGATGGAAAGGTTTCATTATTACGCTCGTTGTAGTCAACTCAAATAGTTTATCTCCTATACAGATTGAACTTGTTATCTTAGCAAT